>JAUCMX010000010.1:11433434-11853434 GCA_033459395.1 Hemibagrus guttatus | reverse complement strand
TTTATTATTAAGGGAAAACAAAATCCAAAACTACATGGCCCTGTGTGAAAAAGTGTTTGCCCCCTAAGCCTAATAACTGGTTGGGCCACCCTTAGCAGCAACAACTGCAATCAAGCGTTTTCCATAACTTGCAATCTGTTACAGTGCTGTGGAGGAATTTTGGCCCACTCATCTTTGCAGAATTGTTGTAATTCAGCCACATTGGAGGGTTTTCGAACATGAACCACCTTTTTAAGGTCATGCCACAGGATCTCAATCGGATTGAGGTCAGGACTTTGACTAGGCCACTCCAAAAGTCTTCATTTTGTTTTTCTTCAGCCATTCAGAGGTGGACTTGCTGGTGTGTTTTGGATCATTGTCCTGCTGCAGAACCCAAGTTTGCTTCAGCTTGAGGTCACAAACAGATGACCGGACATTCTCCTTCAGGATTTTTTGGTAGACAGCAGAATTCATGGTTCCATTTATCACAGCAAGTCTTCCAGGTCCTGAAGCAGCAAAACAGCCCCAGACCATCACTCTACCACCACCATATTTTACTGTTGTATGATGTTCTTTTTCTGAAATGCGGTGTTACTTTTACGCCAGACGTAATGGGACACAGACCTTCCAAAAAGTTCAATTTTTGTCTCGTCAGTCCACAGAGTATTTTCCCAAAGGTCTTGGGGATCATCAAGATGTTTTCTGGCAAAACTGAGACGAGCCTTTATGTTCTTTTTGTTCAGCAACGGGTTTCGTCTTGAAACTCTGCCATGCAAACTATTTTTGCCCAGTCTCTTTCTTATGGTGGAGTCATGAACACTCACCTTAACTGAGGCAAGTGAGGCCTGCAGTTCTTTGGATGTTGTTGTGGGGTCTTTTGTGACCTCCTGGATGAGTTGTCGCTGTGCTCTTGGGGTAATTTTGGTCGGCCGGCCACTCCTGGGAAGGTTCTCCACTGTTCCATGTTTTCTCCATTTGTAGATAATGGCTCTCACTGTGGTTCACAGCAGTCCCAAAGCTTTAGAAATGGCTTTATAACCTTTTCCAGAATGATAGATCTCAATTACTTTCTTTCTCATTTGTTTTTGAATTTCTTTGGATCTCGGCATGATGTCTAGCTTTTGAGGATCTTTTGGTCTACTTCACTTTGTCAGGCAGGTCCTATTTAAGTGAGTTCTTGATTGTGAACAGTTGTGGCAGTAATCAGGCCTGGGTGTCTTCTTCTTCTTCAGGGGTCGCCACAACAAATCATCTCTCTCCACCTATCCCTATCTTCTGCATCCTCAACACTTGCACCCACTAGCTTCATATCCTCATTTATTCCATCCATATACCTCCTCTTTGCCTCCTGCCTGGCAGCTCCATGTCCAACATTCTCCTACCAATATACTCACTCTCCCTCCTCTGAACATGTCCAAACCATCTTAAGCTGGCCTCCTTAACTTTGTCCCCCAAACGTCCAACATGAGCTGTCCCTCTGATGTACTCGTTCCTAATCCTGTCCAATCTTGTCACTCCCAAAAAGAACCTCAACATCTTCAGCTCTGCTACCTCTAGCTCTGACTCCTGTCTCTTCCTCAGTGACACTGTCTCTAAACCATACAGCATGGCCGGTCTCACCACTGTCCTGTACACCTGCCCCTTGATTCTCGCTTACATTTTCCTATCACACAGAACTCCCGACACCTTTCTCCACCCATTCCAACCTGCCTGCACTTGCTTCTTTACCTCTTTCCCACACTCTCCATTACTCTGGACTGTTGACCCCAAGTACTTAAACTCCTGTACCTTCTTCACCCTGTAACCTTACTGTTCCACTTCCCTCCCTTTCATTCACACACATGTACTCAGTCTTACTACGACTGACTTTCATTCCTCTTCTCTCCAGCGCAAACCTCCACCTCTCCAGGCTTTCCTCCACCTGCTCACTGCAGATCACAATGTCATCTGCAAACATCATTGTCCAAGGAGACTCCTGTCTGACCTCCTCTGACAACTGGTCCATCACTATAGCAAACAGGAAGGGGCTCAGAGCTGATCCCTGATGCAGTCCCACCTCCACTTTGAACTCCTCTGTCTGACCTACAGCACACCTCACCACTGTCCTGCTCCTCTCATACATGTCCTGCACCACTCTGACATACTTCTCTGCTACTCCTGACTTCCTCATACAGTACCACAGCTCTTCTCTTGGCACCCTGTCATACGCTTTCTCTAAGTCTACAAGCACACAGTGCAACTCCCTCTGACCATCCCTATACTTCTCCATCAAAATTCTCAGAGCAAAAATTGCATCAGTTGTGCTCTTTCTGGGCATGAAGCCATACTGCTGCTCACAAATTTCCACTACCTTCCTTAACCTAGCTTCCACTACTCTTTCCCATAGCTTCATTGTATGGCTCATCAACTTTATCCCCCTATAGTTGCTGCAACTCTGCACGTCACCCTTATTCTTAAAGATCAGGCCTGGGTGTGGCTAGAGAAATTGAACTCAGGTGTGATAAACCACAGTTAAGTTATGTTTTAAAAGGGGGGGGGCAAACACTTTTTCACACCACTCTATATGGTTTGGTTCCATTTGTCACCTTAAGGGACAGTTCTTCTGACTGATCTCCTTCCATGAGCATCAAATCATTAACTGAGGGAATATATTTTGAAGAACAGTGAAGAAGAAACAGTCATCTTTCCAATACACTTCAAGAGACTTGATGAGTTAGTGCCAATGAGCACTGAAGATGTTCTGGCTTCTCATTGGGATCTCACTAATACATGTTATTCCATACCTTTTACTATTTCACTTTTGCTTAACAGTTCAATTCAATCATTAACCAATCAATTAGCTAATCGGGTAATTAAATAAATCATTCATCAAAAACTGATTTAAAACCCTGAAAAATAAATGGCTGTAGATCTCTTAACTGTGCCTTAACACCTTTAGATTAAAGGGTAAAATTAACATTTACTTATTTTGGCAAATTTGTAATCTTCTTCGCCTTTATCTGATTATTATTAATTTCAAGATAAAACATTGAGAATTCGAAAAGAAAAACACTGAGATCAGCTACTCTATTTACATCTGTGGCCAAGAGCAGGCTACTTAACCCTACTGACTTTCCGGGCCAGTTTTGCTAGCTAGCTTAGCAAAATAACTTTGCTAACTGGTCTGCCACTACTCGCCAGTACATTAAAAGCAATTATTTGCTCAGTTTTCTTAAAGCTGTGCAAGAAATACACCGCTTACTCTAGAATAAAATACAAATCGCCCGTATTACCTGTACTGCGGTGCAGCGGCTCCTTGTGCATATCCATAATAATTACTAGCAGCCATTTTAATTCCGAGCTTCTACCTTTCCCACCTATTTTCCGACAAATCCCACCTTATATGATAGGATTGGCTAGTCGGTCTAACAAAGCAGTCTGTTGATTGGATGATGGCGACGTCGTTCACCATAACAACGTCAACACTCTTCAACACCGGTTGAAGTTCATACACTGATTCATTCAACGCTACAAAGCAATTAATATAATTTGAACTATACTTTAAAGCAATTAATATAATTTATATAATATGATTAATTAAACCATTTCTAATCAAGCAAAAAAAAAGTCTCTTTGCCCGCTATGTTACTTTACAATACTTTTGTGAGAGTTCGACAATCTAGATACTTGCACGAGGGACTCATTTCTAAATTAAATGATTCATTGATTCAAATATAGATCAGACACAAGTAAGGCGCAAATGAACCGATTCACTGACGAGTAGTTTATATGCTATCGATCCAGATTTCAGTTCATACTTTTATTCCATAGCCCCTGGAAACTCTTCTTCTTCTTCTTCTTCTTCTTCTTCTTTCGGCTTTTCCCTTCAGGGGTCGCCACAGCGAATCATCTCTCTCCACCTATCCCTATCTTCTGCATCCTCAACCCTTGCACCCACTAGCTTCATATCCTCATTTATTACATCCATATACCTCCACTTTGGCCTTCCTCTTTGCCTCCTGCCCGGCAGCCCCACGTCCAACACTCTCCTACCAATATACTCACTGTCCCTCCTCTGAACATGTCCAAACCATCTTAATCTGGCCTCCCTAACTTTGTCCCCCAAACGTCCAACATGAGCTGTCCCTCTGATGTACTCATTCCTAATCCTGTCCAATCTTGTCACTCCCAAAGAGAACCTCAATATCTTCAGCTCTGCTACCTCGAGCTCTGACTCCTGTCTCTTCCTCAGTGACACTGTCTCTAAACCATACAGCATGGCCGGTCTCACCACTGTCCTGTACACCTTCCCCTTGATTCTCGCTGATATTTTCTGATCACACAGAACTCCCGACACCTTTCTCCACCCATTCCAACCTGCCTGCACTCGCTTCTTTACCTCTTTCCCACACTCTCCATTACTCTGGACTGTTGACCCCAAGTACTTAAACTCCTGTACCTTCTTCACCTCTTCACCCTGTAACCTTACTGTTCCACTTCCCTCCCTTTCATTCACACACATGTACTCAGTCTTACTACGACTGACCTTCATTCCTCTTCTCTCCAGCGCAAACCTCCACCTCTCCAGGTTTTCCTCCACCTGCTCCCTGCTCTCACTGCAGATCACAATGTCATCTGCAAACATCATTGTCCAAGGAGACTCCTGTCTGACCTCCTCTGACAACTGGTCCATCACTATAGCAAACAGGAAGGGGCTCAGAGCCGATCCCTGATGCAGTCCCACCTCCACATTGAACTCCTCTGTCTGACCTACAGCACACCTCACCACTGTCCTGCTCCTCTCATACATGTCCTGCACCACTCTGACATACTTCTCCGCTACTCCTGACTTCCTCATACAGTACCACAGCTCTTCTCTTGGCACCCTGTCATATGCTTTCTCCAAGTCTACAAACACACAGTGCAACTCCTTCTGACCATCCCTATACTTCTCCATCAAAATCCTCAGAGCAAAAATTGCATCCGTTGTGCTCTTTCTGGGCATGAAGCCATACTGCTGCTCACAAATTTCCACTATCTTCCTTAACCTAGCTTCCACTACTCTTTCCCATACCTTCATTGTATGGCTCATCAACTTTATCCCCCTATAGTTACTGCAACTCTGCACATCACCCTTATTCTTAAAGATCGGCACTAACACACTTCTTCTCCATTCCTCAGGCATCCTCTCACTCTCTAAAACCCTGTTGAACAAATTAGCTAAAAATTCCACTGCTGCCTCTCCCAGACACTTCCAGACCTCCACCGGAATGTCATCAGGACCAACTGCCTTCCCACTTTTCATCCTCTTCAAAGCCTTCCTGACTTCATCCTTTCTAATCTTATCTACTTTCTGTTCCACAGAGTTCACCCCTTCTACTCTTTTTTCCCTCTCATTTTCCTCATTCATCAGCTCCTCAAAGTACTCCTTCCATCTCCTCTGTACACTCTCCTCACTTGTGAGCACCCTTCCATCTCTATCCTTAATAACTCTAACTTGCTGCACATCCTTCCCATCTCTATCCCTCTGCCTAGCTAACCTGTACAAGTCCTTCTCTCCTTCTCTAGTGTCTAACCTAGTGTACAACTCTTCATATGCCTTCTGCTTGGCCTTAGACACCTCCCTCTTCACTCTGCGCTGTAACTCCTTGTATTCCTGTCTATTCTCTTCAGTCCTGTCCATGTCCCACTTCTTCTTGGCTAACCTCTTCCTCTGGATACTATCCTGAACTTCCTCATTCCACCACCAAGTCTCCTTATCTTCTTTCCTCCTTCCAGATGACACACCCAGCACCTTTCTCCCTGTCTCCCTGATCACTTCTGCTGTAGTTTCCCAGTCATCTGGCAGCACTACCTGACCACCCAGAGCCTGCCTCAACTTCTGTCTAAATTCCTCACAACATTCCTCCTTTTTCAGCTTCCACCACTTGGTTTTCTTCTCTATCTTTGACCTCTTCGTCTTACAGACCATCAAAGTCATCCTACACACCACCATCCTATGCTGTCTGGCTACACTCTCTCCCACTACCACTTTACAGTCACTAATCTCTTTCAGATTGCCTCTTCTACATAGAATGTAGTCTACCTGTGTTCTCCTACCTCCACTCTTGTAAGTCACTCTATGCTCCTCCCTCTTCTGAAAATAAGTGTTAACCACACCCATGTCCATCCTCTTAGCAAAGTCCACTACCATCTGTCCTTCAAGGTTCCTTTCCTTAACTCCAAACTTGCCCATCACCTCCTCATCACCTGTGTTCCCCTCGCCAACATGTCCATTAAAATCCGCTCCTATCACCACTCTCTCACCCGTGGGAATAATCTCCATCACCTCATCTAATTCACTCCAGAATCTCTCTTTCTCCTCTAACTCACAACCTACCTGTGGGGCATAACCACTAACAACATTCAACATCACCCCTTCAATCTCTAACTTCAGATTCATCACCCTGTCTGACACTCTCTTCACCTCCAGAACATTCCTCACAAACTCCTCCTTCAGGACCACACCTACCCCATTTCTCTTACTATCCACACCATAATAAAACAGCTTGAATCCTGCTCCTATACTACGAGCCTTGCTACCCTTCCACCTGGTCTCCTGTACACACAGTATATCCACCTTCCTTCTCTCCATCACATCAGCCAGCTCTCTACCTTTCCCTGTCATAGTACCAACATTCAGAGTTCCTATTCTAAAGTCCTACACTCTTACCTTTCCTCTTCTCTCTCTGTCTGCGCACTCTCCTCCCTCCTCTACTTCTTCGACCAACAGTAGCCCAATTTCCACCGGCGCCCTGTAGGTCAACGGCGCCGATGGCGGTCGTTGTTAACCCGGGCCTCGACCGATCCGGTATGAAATTCGTACTGACGATTCGCATGGTTAAATTTGGCAATGTTTTACGCCGGATGCCCTTCCTGACGCAACCCTCTCTATTTATCCGGGCTTGGGACCGGCACAGAAGTCACTGGACTGTGACCCCCATGGCTAGATTAGCCCCTGGAAACTGTTGAATGTATATTTGATGTATCTTTGATTTGTATGTGTATGTTGCAGTTGAGAGCAGCAACTGGTGACGTTTTTGTTGGTGTATTGCAGATTGTAGAGCACTTAGAAAAATGAGCTTTATTTATTTACGAAATAACCAACTTATGTACTTGCTTTTGCCATTCGTTGTCATATTTGATTTGTTAAAACATGTAAAACAAAAAATGAATAAATTTGGTCAGTAAGTCACCAAAGAAATATTAACATTTCATTTACCCTTGTGTTGTTAATTATATATTAAATGAATAATACAATCATTTCGGGAAACTAAAGCAGCAGGACTGAAAAATCGCGCCATATATAATAGACATTTCTAGTAGTTGTGCACCCTCTAGGCCTTGAAAATAGGAAGTGTCTCATTTTATGTTAATTTTTTTTTTTTTTTATCAAATTTCCAGGCTGTCTCTGTGGAAAGTTTCAGTGCCTTCCAATGCTCCACATCAGGAGAACAGCTATAAACTTCTCTAAGACAAGCTGCAGGCTAGACAGCATAAGGATAAATTACATATTGTCCAAAATGATGAGCATTGTATTTTTTATTTTTTTTTTAATTTTAAAGACAGGAAAACCGCACAACATTGCTATGAGAACGTATTAAACTGCAGGAGAATAAACCACATGGAATATTTTTGAAAAATTCGGATTTATACCCTGGGTCTAAAACCAAGGAGTTGAAAGCCATCAGAGAACAGAAGAGACTTTTGTGTGCAGGAGGAACACCTGTAGCTGCACCTGCGTTCAGTGCTGGGTTTAACACACTGTCCACAACCTAGTGTGTGTTAGTACAGCCCATTCTGCTCTGTTCTAATTTCTATTTAGCAGTAGAGTATTGTGTGAATGTGTAAAAGTCATTCTCTATTGAAAATTTGTCTAGGGTACTTTATTTTATATACATCGCAATGGTGTGTTTTCATTCATTTTAAAGCAGCAATTTCCTTACAAAATGAAACATTGCATAGAAATGGAATTGTTTAGGTAATGGACCATATTATGTGATAAACCATGCCTCAAAGAAACCATGACAAAAACATCATTGATGCTGTATGGGATTTTATCTGCAGAGCCAGACGGATTGCAAAAAGTTCATTTTTGTCTCAAAGACCAATCCAAAAAGTCCAAAAAGACCAAAAAGTTTTAGCCTTTTTTTGTACAGCAACAAATAACTTGCAGAAATGTGTTCAGAAGGCACATCATGGAATGTGTACTGAAGGCACATTCCAGGATATTGTACCCTAAAATAAAAATGACAGTTTTTGGATAGTAGAGAGCAGAATAAGCTCTCTATATCTAATAAATAGATGAGTTGTTACACAGCTAACTAGTTCAGACTACATATACTGAGGAAACTCAGAAATTCAGTCTTTCATTGAAATAATTTACATGCAACTCTGCAGTAGAACATAACACCTTCATAGTTTATTCCAAATGTATTTGCTTGAAAAGATGTATGTGGTGTGCAGTGTTGGTGTGCATCTTGGTGGTATTAAATAAAGATTTCACTCAATCAATATGTGAAAATATTACTTATAATATAATAATGATGGTATTGTATGTCAAAAATATACTATATAGGCTTAAAACCTTATGTCTGGTAAATAAAGAGGGATGCACAAACCCAAGAGTATAAAGAAACTACTAAAAGAGTGGTCCAAGATAACTCATACTTTAAAGGAAGAGAAAATACTTGAATAAAACTATACAATGTTAAATATCACTTAGGTGTTATTCTTTTTTTATATATTAATTTTTGCACATTTTTATAAGGGGTGTGTCAATTTTTCTGGAGACCAGTGCAACTAAGCTAGTGATTAGGTCTAAGCTAGTGATTAGGTATTATAACTAATATGTCTAGGAATTTTCTGTGTTGCTCTACAGGTTTTCACTCTGTAACCCCAGGAGCATGTGCACACCAGATCTGCTGCCACTTTTGGACCATGTAGAAGGGAGAGACGAGTGGCAGGACGACGACTTCCCCAGGTTTGGACAGATTTAAAATAGTGTAAAAAAAAAGTGAGATTGTTAGAGGCTTACAATTAACCTTCATTAATTAATCAATATGTTCTGATTTCCATCTCTTTAAAAAGTGCCATCATTAATTAATTGAGGACAAGCTGCATTTTTTGTCTTATTAACTTCCAGTATAACAAATATAGAGGCTGATGACGGAGCAACTATTTAAAGGTATTAACAGGAATGAGCTTGTTTCCCAGACAGTCCACAGCATTACGTGTAATTATAAATAGGTATAGATTATGATATGTTGTTGGATGATAGTACATATTTGTAACAGTGAAATTGAATGATGTAATGTTTGTAATGATGAAATTGCTGTGGTATAGGAGGAATGAAACATTATGAGATGTCGTGTAACAATACTTCACTGTGTAACAATAATGTCTGGATGCATAACACCACCACACTGTTGATTTGTTTACTATAACAGCAATTATTTCTTCCTTACTTAGTATATACTATGCTATACAGTATAAAATTTGTAATAGTACACACAATTGTAGATCATCTATAAAAGGTGGTAAAGGATGTTCCTTGGTCATTTGTAGTTGTTTTTTTCCATGGCATTAAACATTTTAAAGCTTTTAAAACTATTTTTGTAGATGCATACATTGTTTAATATTATTTTAGCAGTACTGTAAGAGTAGATATGTTGCTTAATTTGTTGTTATGGTAGGCCTTCGTGCTAATTATACCATTATGGCTTCACTATGGAATGGATTTGAGTGATTTTCTGATATTTTATATATGTTAAAGCAATGCTGGATTATTTTATTTTAGGTGTATATCAAAACTTATATTTTATGACTAGGCAAAGGAAAGTGAAATGTGTATGGTTTGTGATGGTTAAATATCCATCTACATATTGCTGCTGGAATTTCCCCCTCATTGACTTGGCATTAACATAAACATGGGCAGTGAATCTCTGATCCTGGGTCAGCAGCAGTGTTTTTTCTGTGTGTCATCACACGGAGCCTCTGTGTGTGAAGAAAGAGGGAGCAGGTGCAGCTTTCTCCTTAAATGGTAATGAGCCACGTCATGTGACGCAGACTTGAGCCAACAACACAGCATCACCAGGAAAATGGAGGCAGGGCACGCATAGAGAAACACACACACACAGTTTCAGCATCACTAGCTAGAAATGATGCTCTAAACATTAGAGAAAATTGAAAAGATGATATTTTGTGAAATCAGAAAGTAGAGTAGTGCCGATTTGACAAAGAATCAGCAAAATCTTTATTGCCAAGACAAAAAGGTAAGTGATGGAGCAGCTTTGATTTTCTATATTTGGCTTGTGTTTATGGCCTGCAGTTAAATCAAGCTGAAGTTGTGTGTTTGATTTCAGGACTGTTTATCTGTTCAATGCAGATTTATTTTAAATAATGCGTTGATACAGTGACAATGATTTAAACTCCAGTGACATTGAGAAAAGCTGTCAAAAGAAAAGAACTCATATCTGGTGTGTAATATATAATATTTATTATATAAAATATATAAACATTGATTTCTTTCTTTCTCTAAGTCCTAAGGAAATATATGTGTGATATTAAAATTGGGATCATACTGCTTTGTTATATTAACATAAGGAGCCTGATCGCAGTTCACTATCTCCCTCTGTCCTCTCCATCTCTATTCACTGAATAGTGTGTGTGTGTGGGAGGTGTGTGTGTGTGTGTGTGTGTGTGTGTGTGTGTGTGTGTGTGTGTGTTTTGTGTGTGTGTGTGTGTGTGTGTGTGTGTGCGTGTGTGTGTGTGTGTGTGTGCATGTGTGTGTTGGGGGATGTTGACACTCTGTGCAAGCTAAGCAGCACTTTATTAGTGCTGAAGCAGCTGCAGGCCCCACACCAGTGAACCCTTCAGAGCATTATGAGATGCTTACACTCTCCTGCTTTTGGGTTCATTATCATATCACTGTCTCTGCTCCATTCAACAGAAAACCCATTCAGAGCAAAGATGGGATAGTTTGATAAATTATTCAGCCATCTCCCCTTTTTAGCCTCTTTAGTCTATCTAAATGTGATGGTGAAGACTGTAGAGATCTAACTGTGTCTGCAATGTTGTCTATGTGTTTGTAAGGCCACTTCCAGAGGAGGGAGTTATGGATTCTTCCTGCACACTTGGTGATGAGAGAACATGTAAGTGCACATACATGCTTGATCCATCAAGAGTATGAACATGAAGCAGTGAGTTTTATTGACTTCTTCATGAATATTTAACCCTTCCATCTTTCTCTGCACTTTTTGTCATTCAGCTCCTCCCAACTCACTTCACATCAGTGGAGCTGGTGGAGGTTCAGGCCACCGCAAACGCCGCACCCTTGTAGCCCCAGATATGAACTTGTCCTTGGATCAAAGTGAAGGGTCTTTGCTTTCTGATGATTTCTTGGATACACCTGATGATCTGGACATTAATGTTGATGACATTGAAACTCCTGACGAGACAGACTCCTTGGAGTTCCCAGCCAATGGCAATGACCTGGAATGGGAAGGTAAGGTTTGTTGTTTCTCTCTGAACTTGTTTTTGGTATAAATAAATTAATAAAAATTTTAAAGCTCAAATGATTTATAAAGAAATTATTTATATTCTTTGTGTGAAGATGACACACCAGTAGCTTCAGCCAACTCAGGGCCTGTAGAAGGGGCTGAAGATGAGGGGGATGTTGGAAATGGTCGCTTGTGGAGAACTGTTATCATCGGCGAGCAGGAGCACCGTATAGACATGCAGCTCATTCGGCCATACGTGCGTGTCATATCTCATGGAGGTGAGCCGTTGTGTGAATATGTTTCTCATGTCTAATGCATATATTGTTATTTTTCACAGTGTCACTACCTTTCTTCTGCTCTGGTTCCATAGGTTACTACGGTGATGGTCTGAATGCCATCATCGTGTTTTCAGCGTGCTATTTGCCTGACAGCAGCTGTCCAGATTACCATTATATCATGGAAAACCTTTTCCTGTGAGTAGCCAATTATGATATTTTATGTACACAGAAATGGTGAGTGCTGTGTGCCTATTAGGATATATTTTGGCTCTGTAATATCAGAGATGGTAGTGCTGTCTGTAAGACAAGTGACATGATTATATTAATGCACTCATTACAATAGATTATATTTCTATAAAAATTAAAAAGTAAAATAAAAAAAACCATCCATATAATATCCATTATGGATGGATAATTAACAAAGGCTTGTTAAACTATGGTTTTGTTCACACATGTAATCTACATAGTCTCCAGTCCTCTCTATGCATGGTAAATAAATGTCTCTTTACAGAACACATAACCATATCAACAATAATATCGTTTTGTTTGTTAGTTCAACACTGTACAGTAAGTAAGTTTTCTACCATGGGGAAGTCTCCAGGATGTTACCTTTTGCAGTTTCTTGTTAAAAAGCTACTTAAAAAAATATTAATAATACGACAAGATACACTGTAACAAGAAATAGACGAAGACAAGCAGGTGAGGTAAAGACTCTTTGTAGCTGCTATAACAAAGAATAATAGAAACTAACTTGTTTTGAAGACGTCACTTGCTGTTCGCTAATAAGCAAAAAAATGTGTATCATAAGCTAAATGCCAAGGTAGAAGTGTCATTTGGGGCATACTGTTATTGAAAAAGGATGTGATGGCTTAGTGGTTGAGGTGTTGGGCTACTGATTGGAATGTTGTGAGTTCGAATCCCAGGTCCACCAAGCTGCCACTGCTGGGCACCTAAGCAAGGACATTAACCCTCAATTGCTCAGTTTTATAAAATGAGATAAATTTGTAAGTCGCTCTGGATAATGTTGTCTGTCAAAACTTTGGGGTGGAAACAGTACTTCTGATTTGCCCCAGCCTGAATCATACCATCTCACTGTTGATTCTTTTCTACACTTTATTAATTACCTTTATTAACACTATAATTACTTAATAAGGTGAATTCCATAGCAAAGGGGTCTCCAGGACTCAGTGTGGATGTTGAGATGAGATTGCTTAGTGACTCTTCATTTTTTAATGCCTCCCAACAAATTCCCCTTTACATTTGAGTGTAGGTATGTAGTGAGCAGCCTGGAGATGCTGGTGGCTGAGGACTACATGATAATCTATATGAATGGAGGAACACCACGCAGCAAGATGCCTGGTATCAGCTGGTTGAAAAAGTGCTATCAGATGATTGACAGAAGGTAAAAACACCTATAGCTGCTGGTTCATTCTCAGGCTGTGTGATAATCACTAATATGACACAATTACTCTAATTGAGATTTTATATTTTAATTATTCATCAAAAACTTTAGGAGCAAAATTAGTTCAAGTAACTTTTATTTGTTTTATTTATTTTATTTGTTTTTTATTAATAGAAAGCAGACTTTTCACCATGCACATATTCTTTTGTATACATATTTGTAAGGTGGATGGATGATTGGACAGTCATAGTCCACACCTATCAAAGAACACACTTGGAAAAAGGCTCTTCAGGTTGTCCTTCGAAAAAGAAACCTGATTACTGATCCTAACCTTAACCTTAACCCTAAACTTTGTAGGGTTTTTCAGATACATTTGCAATCAAAACCTCTTTAGACATCTAAGAGCCATTATCTATACAAAGATGTTTCAAGGTCTTTTTTGAAAGTCAGTGATATGGTCAGAAAGAAAATGCTAACTGCATGTTTTATTTATGCAGCACATGCTGTTAAGACAACACTGTAAAACTAGTGATATCATCTTTAAAGCTTTATATATTTTTAATAGACTGAGGAAGAATCTCAAGTCTTTGATCATTGCACATCCATCCTGGTTCATACGCACAGTCTTGGCCATCTCCAGACCCTTCATCAGGTAGGAGCAAATCTTCATTCTTAACTGACCCAGGTTATATTAATACAGCCAGGCTAGAAATATCTCACAGCATTTTTAACAGCATATATAGACAGTTATGATATTTTGAATAGGAATAATATATAATATAGGAATAATGCAAAAAAAATTGAATAAAAATGCATCAAAATGAATCTATTTTTAAGCAATAATTTGTCCACAAATTACATTTACACAATGTTTGATTTACCTAAAATATAAGGCAAAAATGTTTGACATTGTCTGACATTCACTTCTGGATTTTTATTTTCAAGCTATAAGAGTAAGGTGTATGGAGTATGTTTTCAACTATGCCTATTCAACTATGACTAAGTGTTCAGTCTGTGTCTTTGTGCAGTGTGAAGTTTATGAACAAAATCCGCTACGTGCACAGCTTAGAGGAACTGGAACAGATTGTCCCCATGGAGCATATCCACATCCCCGAGTGTGTCATACAGTATGTGTTCTATATCACACAGTGATCATTTCATCCTCTGAGCTAATATGGCAACATTAAAGGAAAACTCCACCCTAAAACACATTTAAAAACACAGCGGGCATTTTTGATAGTTCTCTTGGTTGTAAGCAGGGTTACAACTTCTCTTTGAAAGACTGACTAAATCCCACTGCACAACTTTTCAGAAGTAGTTTAATAGCATTGTGGGTAATGTGCAACACCTTTAACCAAGGTGAAAAAAGATCAAATTAAATTAGTCCTGGACAACACTGAAGATTACATGTTAATTAATACTGATGTAGACTAAAATATAATTCAGGATGCATTTTCCCTTTAATAGCATTAATGTATTGAGGTTTATGATTTAAGATGCCTTTGTACAGTCAGGTATTTTGCCGTCTTTTTGTTGCAGGTATGATGAAGAAAGAATTAAAGCACGAAAAGAACGGTAAACATTCTGAGTTAGATTGAACTGAAATGTTTTTGGAGGTGGGATTGAACTGCTCAGAATGCTACACACACATTTACCCATAATGCCGGTGTATGTTTAGAATGGAAGAAGAGGGGGAACATCAGCCGCAAGAAAAAGAAGAGTCAGCTGATACAGATAGGTATGTAGTTAATCTCAGCCATAATAAGCATCAGCTTATTATTATTTTATTAACCTTTAATCAGTATTTATACTATAGACTAAGGCAAGATATTAAACAATGTTGCAGCAAATACCTAAGTCATGTGTATTAATGATTATTAAAAGGCTGATCTCAGATCCTTTTATTAAGGGCAGGTGCACAAGGAGTATTAACCAGTTAAGCCTATGAATAAAGACTATGAATAAAAGTAGTGTCTTGCCTAATCTAATATAACAGGGATGAAAATCAGATTACATTTATGTGGAAAGCCAATTTAATAAAACTTACAAACCTGTACATCTAGATTGTTAAAGAAGTGTTAAAGGAGTTGCTCCCCAGCTCTAAATCCCTAAATCGTAAACCCCAAAAGCACAATTTAACGCTAGTCTATGCGTACTATAAATATACAAATAAGTCAGTTGCTTTTCTGTGTAACAACATATCTCAGCTGGCAGTATAATTATAACATGTAAGTATTTAGAGCATGGTCACAAATCACTATATCTGTTGACTGCAGAAAAAATTTCTCCACTAACAAGTTCTTTTGTCTTTCTTAGAACATCAGCAACAACCACAACAAGAGTAGAAGAACCAGTCCTGTGAGATAAGGCCTTTCCATAAAAGTCACTCTTACCTGCTGATCTAAGTCCAGCTTCACCTTTTACTGTCTTACTATGGTCTATAATCACACCAATCACACACTTGTTCCAAGTCAGCATACAATGGTCTCTTTTGTCATGGGTTTCTGAAAAACCCACCACCAGATAGCACTCCATCCAGAAAAATATCGCTGTAGCAGTATATCTATAACCTCAACCACTACTGCAGCTTCCCGGTAAATGACAGACCCTGATGTCCACTTTATGGCCAGTTCCATCTTAAAGAAAATGCTGTCACCTGCCTATACAAATCATAGGTGTCTTTGCTCAGGAGAGATTCTTTAAAGCGATGCATGCAAAGGTTCCTGTCTGTGTGCACTTGTGCCCAGCTTGAATATGTTATTCCACTCTGCTGCTTGTTTGTATGGCTATTTCATGTTTTGATTTTTTAAATGTTTTGAATGCTTTCTTCCCCATCAGTATTGTGGTACATTATTGGCTTTTGAAGTTCAGCAGAAGTGCAAATCAATATTTGCAAGAGAATATGGCTTGTCACAAGTTTTGTTCAGTGGTAATTTATGTTGCCTTAAGTTCTGAATGTCAAGGTTTCAAAATTAAACAGCAGTATATGAATGACATTGGCTCATTTTATGCATTTCATTTACCAAAGAAATGTTCTTAATGTTGTTTTTGAATGAAATGTGTGCAAGATTTTAGTCAAAAACTTCTTGTCTGCGTTTTACATTATTAAAGTTGTGTCCATGGAGAGGGGAAAGTGGGTTCAGGTTTGATCTGGTTATGAAGCCTTTTTTGTGGGCCCTGTTTGACTTGTCTTTCCACCTTGAATGTCACACTGATGCAGGTTTGTTTGGCATAATATGTTGATAAAATGACCCAGTGTTGGTAAAGTGACCCAGTTGTGATCACTCTAGTAACATTCTTGAGGTTTAATGGGGTTCATCACAATTGAAACTGAATTGCTGAACATTGGATGATATAATCCCTGATGGTCTGTTTTCTCCACAGTGAGCCTGTATGGATATGCATAGAGAGCCCTAATTATCAATTTGCAGTTTTGATTAATGGTTTTAATAAAGGGCCTTTAACTTGCAGCTGTTTACTACTATTATGTACCCTAACCAGGCTATATTTACTCATTTCAACATATAATAATTAAATAAATAATTTGCTTTCGGCTGCTCCCTGTTCAGGGTCACCACAAGCGGATCAAATGGTCCGTACAACATCTTGGCACAGGTTTTACGCCGGATGCCCTTCCGGATGCAACTCTTCCATTTTTCCGGGCTTGGGACTAGCACTGCATCCAGTGGCTGGGGTTTGGGCATTGCCTGGGACTTGAACCCGGGCCTTCCACATGGTAGGCAAGAAACCCTGAGCCACCAATACCCTGTATAATAGTTAAGTAAATAACTATGATTAATCTGGATTGTGTGGATTTAGGTGAAGATTTGTGGTAAGTCTCCAGAAATGAAAAACAAAGAAACACCCTAAATTATATAAATATTTTTTTATAATAATAATCTTTATTATTATAATGTGATCTGCCATGGGGTCCAAGATGTATGGTATAATGAAGTTTTGAATTTACTTTTTTTAAAGTGCCTTCCATCTACATGTTGGATATATTTTCATTTTGATTAACAGTGTCCTACATTACCCCAAATTTATTTTGATATAAATGAGTTTGACTACCTGCTGATAATTGCACCAGTGAGATTTAGTGCTCATATCAACACCATTGCACTCGTTATCTCATAGATTGCTCACAAGCTGAGCCAGTTCTTTACTATAATACAACCCAAATGCCTTGTGCAACTGCTGTGCATTCTGGAAATGAAACTGTTGTGCTGTTTTAGGAGCTAACACCTAAAACTAACTATCCTTTATGGTTAAGAATGAATAAAAAATTTTCTCCCATTAAATAGGAGACTGAAAACTGTATTGCCAGCACCTTCCTGTGATGTCAGTGCAGCAGCTGCCATTTGACCAGGCCACTTCACCATTCTATCTCACTGTTATTTCAATTACATTAAACATTTAAAGATTTCTGTTCACTATTTCTAAACAAGGAAATCCCATAGACAATATTTGTAAAGATTTTGTATTTATTTTGATATGAACTATGACATTTCTTGTTATGAGGAGTACCAGCAATCATCCCTTAATCCTGAACCATATTCTAATTTTGTTTTATTCTAAAACAAACAAACAAAAAAAACCCAAAATGAAATATATAAACATACACAATCATACACAGTATGACCTGCAGTGAAATGCTTTTTACAACTGTCCATATTATAAAAAGAACCAAATAGAACTTGTAAAAGAAATAAGAAAAGGGATTACAATTTTTGAATAAAATAAAATACAATAAAAATGAAGTAGAATATGATAAAATAAGATCAAATGGAATTAGCTGTGCAAAATAGAAAAACATAAAATGAAATAAAATAGAATTAGCTGTACACTACCAGAAGAAAATACAAAGACAAAATAATAAAAAATACAGCATAATATACTGTATGATATACAATAATATGAATATAGAATGACTGTTATTAATAACTGTTATGAATATAGTGCATATGTGCAATTTGTGTGTAGTTTTCAGCACATGAAAATACAAAAGTGTGCTGTGCAAAGAGTCACTTGAGGTACTGGGTGTTGTACAGAAAAGTCCAAAAAAAGTCTATGTTCTAGGTCTTGTCTTGGTTGGGAGCCTGAATTGCCTGTGGGAAGAAGTTCCTCCTACACAATGAAAAATTATGCATTGTTTCTGAAGGGTTATAGAAAACATGTATCATTAGTAAATATGCTTCTTCACTACTTATGAAAGTATAAAACACTAGCTCAGGCAGTACATACATAAATGGGGAAAAATGGTTGTCATGAGAAACACTTATTTCTATGTACCTGTGTCAACATAAACACTTGGTCATATGCTCTTCAGGGACACTGGCTACTTCAGCACATTTACCCAAGTCTGTGGATAAATACATATTTCACTCTCCATGCCTTTCACCCACATATACACATGCACATTTCCACCTGAAGAATAGTCCTTAATGTTGTGTACAATTAATGAGCTGATATGTAGTAAGTGATATGAACACTACGCTTGTTCCGAATGAAATATAGCTTGATTCATAGCCCTTGTCCCTCTAAAAAATTCATTCTTTGTTGCGTTTAAAAGTTAAACTTGCATTTAATAAGGAGGTGACCCATCTCAAGCAATCTCTCATTTTATTTTTCACTGATACCTTCAGTTTACTCTTAAATGAGTAACATCCATGCTAATGTTAATGTTGTAGGCCTTCTTATGATTTACTTAATTCTTTATTTTTAAATTTATGATTTACTTTCAGTCTATAATTTGGGTAACAGGGTTGCTTTGTAAGTAATCTTTGATCAATATTAAAATACAATTGACAATAAAGAATTAGAGAAATTACTTTTCTTCTTCTCATTCTTTTTAGAAAATTGGATGACAACTTCCTGTTAAACATGTTGGATTTTCCAAATATTTCAAAGGGGTAACAGCTCTGAGTGAATGTCATGGACTTAAAGTTTTTCATATCCTATGATGACTGACTCATGGAAAAGGATGTTTCAAGCATAAGCTATTAAACAGAATCACATATAAATGCAAAAATAATAGAATATCTGAAAGCGTGTTAATTATATGTATGTTAAATGCAGTTTAGGAGTGAGTTGAGACAGCAAAATGCTGTAAAATGCTGTAGATAGGTATTATTAATGCCTTTCACCAATCCATACATTTTCCATATATGTAAAAGTATATTAGTGGGATACAAATGGCACCACAATTGTAGAATTTCATAGTTAGTGACTACCAATGCTAAGCTTCAGTTATTTTTCAGTAAATAAGAATATTTAAAATATAGCATTTGAAATATTTTGAAAACATTTAAGCATTTTAAATGTTTAATATATGCACATCAACAATTGCACTATAATAAATGTAACCACCATAAGGTTGATTATGCCATGCCTAGAGGCCTACATGACTATATGAAATCCCTTATCTGAATGCCTCTGCGTCACCCATACGAGCTAGACCTCTTTGGAAGTGTGTTCCTGTTCCTGTTACTTTGTGTACTTTGTTCAATTATATGTCCTGCCTTCCTAATATCTTAAACTCGCGATTTGAACCGTAGCCCATTTACTTTTCAGAGAAACGGGCTGAGTTGGTATGATGATGGTCCTTCTTTGGTAGTTGCCCGTCAGCCAATGGCCACGCCCCTCCCTACACGTGATTGGTAGGTCCCGGAGGGCAGGCCTTTGAGTGACGTGCTTAAACTGCTCATAGAGCAATGTGAAGCAGAAACACTGTGTGCTGCTACAGCGTGACGGGAGTGAGTGCTGCTGTCTTAAAGGTTAATAATATCAGCAATTTTCATTAGTTATTATTTTGCTGTTGGTGACAAAAACAGCCCGAAGAAAGATGAAATACATTATAGGAATCGGCGGGTAAGTTCAAAATCTTACATTTAAATGAACTGTTGTAGTATGTTGGCGATAAGTAATATTAAACAGTTTTTGGTTTGTGTAGAAATATGAGGTGTTTTAAGAGAATATATCTGATTATTTTAATCAGGAATATTTCGGCAGAGTGATGTTTAGTAACGGTTGTGAGAGGATGATGAAGTGAGCTGCGCGTGCACTGGGAAGGAAGTGATTTTAAGCGGGAGATTTAAAACGGTGTGCGCGAGGACCGTGCCTAACAAAACAACTGAACGAACCCTAAATAAACTCTTTTTTTTTTTTTAATCGCAACACTTGCTTTAACTTCGGAAACATTGCTGATGTAATTTGTCTATGAAGTAACGTTTAAAAAAATCTTAGTTACTGTCATAATAAATGAGTTAAGAGAAGTATCTTGGGTGTTTTGTTTATAAGTTGTTAGCGATACACGAGTTGTGTGTTGCATTACCGAGAGCAGTTCCTCGGTCTTTTAGTCGAAATAAAGTTTGGTAAAATAATGTCTCATCAGTATAAACGTTAGACTTTTCGCAATTTCTTGCAATATGTCAAGATTTAGAAAGCTGGCACCATGTTTACCTTTTATCATGCCAGCTGGATTTATCCCGCCAAATTGCTGCACCTTGCCAGCTAGCAAGCTAACAGGGTTGTGTTAAGCAATATTCACCAAAATGTCAGAACCAGAGTTTAATGAAATATCTTTATCATCTTTAATCACCTGCTTTCTTCAGGTCTATCGCCCATTTTAAGCATTTCTTTCTCTCTATAGCGTGACCAATGGTGGAAAAACCACACTGACTGATAGGTTAGTCAAAGCCTTACCTAACTGTTGTGTGGTCCATCAAGATGACTTTTTCAAGGTGAGGAAGCAGTTTTAGATTTCTGTTTAATTTTTAAATCGTGTTTAGCTTAAAGACACGAAGCAAAAATGTTTCCAAAAGCTATTGCATCCAACATTTACTCCTTAGTTGCTTTGCCCCCCCCCCCCCCCTTTAAAAAATGTTATGTAATTTTTCCAAGTTGTACTTTTAAACACAATTGTCACAGTTACATTAAATATTAGTTGAAACATTGGATCAGATATGTATTTCTGAATAAAACCAAGCACACTGAACTGTTAAAAGTAGATATTGTAGCAGTTGGTCATTTTGGAGGGGAGAGCATGTTTGTGATAACTGTGATCAGATCTAGTAGATTGCGAATCCCTTTGAGGCCTCTGCAGTGTTTTATTGGTCACTGTTATTTCAGCCACCGGATCAGATAGAAGTCGGAGAGGACGGCTTTAAACAATGGGATGGTAAGAATGAGATTTGGCCATAGGCGACCAATAACTCCTTTTACTGTAGACACTATCCCTAACAAAAGTCATCTCCACATGTAATTCCTTATCCATTACTCCTCCACTTGTATGCAGTGTTTTTTAATAAATTTATTCCTTCAGCCATTAGTTTCATTGAATGTTTGCCTTTTTTTTACTTCTTTATAGTGATAACTGCACTGGATATGGAAGCCATGTTGAATACAATTAAGGGTTGGATTGAGAACCCAGTCAAGTTTGCACGCTCTCATGGCATCCAGTTGACCCCAGCGACAGAAATGGGACCACCAGAGGACGAAAACCACATCCTCATTGTGGAGGGATTTCTTTTGTACAATAATAAGTAAGTGTTGTGTGAATGTACTTGCTGTACAAGGTCCTGAGAATTTTAGTTAATGAAGATTATCTTCTTGGAAAGACATCTGGGTCATGTGGCCCTGTGGACTTGGGGGTGGGGCCTGGCTTAAGGGTTACTCAGTGCATGGTGTAGTAGAGTCTCAGGCAGGTCATGTGACCTGTCTCTGCAGACCCACTGATAAGGTGATATCAGAGTGTGTGGGGGGGGGGGGGGGGGGGGGGGGCCTATATGTTCTGTGCCTCTAAATGACGTGTTCCCTCTTTTCTAATGATATCTGCCATTTGGTTTCCTTGTGAACAACTTTTACATGTTCTGTACAACTGTGTAATGCTGATTAAATATTGAGAGCTTTTACTCTGTATTTCTTTGAACAGGCCCCTGATGGAAGTGTTTGACAAGTGTTACTACATCACCATCCCTTATGATGTGTGCAAGAGAAGGAGAAGGTATTTGGTTTGTAAAATGAATGCTTCACCTTATGTCATCCAAGCTTTTACACTTTTATAATGGTGTATTAGTATTGGAATATAAAATAAACCATGTATTGATTCAATATGAATTCAACCTTTTCAGTACTCACAATAATAAGCGATGTAAATGTACTGAATTACTTGAGCCAATCAAAACAAAAGAGGAACATTTGCTTTTAAACTGCTATATGAATTAGTATGCATGGTAATAACTAAAATGATTGCTTTCAGTACTGTCCAATTGAGTGTGCAACTCAGTCATAACTTATTAAAATGACTGAAGAAAACTAACTCTAAGAATGCATCTGAATTGACAGTATTTTGTCGTCTTTAGTACAAGAGAGTACATCGTCCCTGATCCTCCGGGCCTGTTTGATGGTCATGTGTGGCCCATGTACCTAAAACACAGAGCAGAGATGGTGGAAGGCCTATTGCCCATTGGTTTGTATATTTTTGCTATAAATCTAACATTTTAAAGTGGTTTTTAAGTAAAGTCATGAAGACTCTAACTGATGTTTTCTGTCATGCACTAGAATACCTGGATGGCTCGAAATCTAAAGATGAGATCTACCAGCAGGTGTATGAAGACCTCCACAATACACTTTTGAATCATTTATAGGTAAGAGGAAACAGGTTTTGGTGTCCTTGGACAATTATTAGAGTGAATACCTGTTGTTTATGGAATATTATATGGGGGGGGGTTGCAGTACAGTACATTTAATGATTTCTACAATTTTAAAACACTGCTTTCAATACTAAATGTACCTTCAAGCAGAGTTACGGTTACTACCCTAAAGCTGATTATTTCCTGAAGGGTTTTCTTTCCACTATTGACATTTGTCACCTATTTACATCTTTAATTTAAGTTAGTCATGTTAGTTTCTCTTATCACTTGTCATAATGGTGTCGTGTCGTCGTCGTCGTCCCCCCCCCCCCCCCCCCCCCCCCCATATGAGCTGCTTTTCTTTTCTTGAAGCTAATAAGATAAGAAACTGTAGATTGTAACATAATTGAGAGTCCTCTGTCCTGAAAATTCAAAGGAACACCATAAAGCATTGGACAGTGACTGCAGTATTTTATACATTGTGATCACGTTTTTTAGAATCAATTTTTACCTTTACCAAATTAGATCTTAGCTGTTCTCTGCACAAGTGCCTAATAACTTTACTATAGAAATGCTTTTGAATGAGAACATTAAAATTTCCCCTGCAGTTTGTCCTGTAATGGACACATCACAGCCATGCAGTTATAGAAAATGAATCAACATCTGACATCAGGATGGAGAATTCACCAGCACTGTGGTTGTTAAATTACATATCTCGAATTTAACATGATTACATGGTCAATAAGCACAAAGCTGAGCTATTAATCTGTAAAGTACATATAGAGAAGCAAGTTCTGAGCCCAGTATTTGTAGTAAGGAATCTAGTCAATTTACTGAGCTGTAGCTTTAGCAGTCTTCACATTTCAGTGGGGGTTGGAGTGGATTGGCCCGTTGCTTTTTAGCTATGGAAGAGCAATGGGCCGTTCCAGTTTAAGCCCACTTGAATGATTCAGGCTACCATTGTTCTCATGATGGGAGCTCTTCAAAGTCATTTGGTTAACATTTGACCTTTTTCTTCTCTTTCAGCAGCAGCATCCTGGCCAGCAGTGCCGTTGTATACAACTGTAAATAGCCCCTTTATGAAGTCACTTTTTTTTTCATACTTTGACTTTTTCTTTCTTTTTTCTTTTTCTTTTTTTAAACATTGTTTTAAACCAAATGTACTTGTAAATATGATGATGGAATGTTAACTTATCACTTTTTGGAGTGGTTTTTTTTTTTTTGTTATGGTAAATCTTAATGTTATTCTTTCCAATCGAGGATGCTGCCTCTGTTCTTATTCCAAGCAGACAATTCAGTAATGGATTTCAAAATAAATTTCATGTTGTTACCATGTTATCATTGTTCTTGGCTGTTATTTCTTTTTCTTACATGCTAACTGCAGAACATGTGCAGTATGGATTCAGATGTTTTGTCACATGATTCCTAGTTACATTTCTTCTATTAATTTATTTTTATTTTTATTTTTTTGAGTCTCCTTAGGGGCTGGATGTGATGTTCCATTCTCTACAATAGAACATGCTAATGTCTGCTACAGTGAACTTCAAAATTTCAGTCAGTCAAACTAAAATCTATATAAAAAATCCTGTTGCCTATTTCTACTTGATTATGTCTGCAAGGCAGGGACCGGTATTGGGAAGGCAAGCCTCGAGACACTCTGGCACCTAGGTGGTGGAATGCACCCTAGATGTCTGAACAGCTGAGATACTGGCAGTCTTTAAACGATATGTAAAGAAGTACCTCTTCCTGAAATGCTTAAACTTGCAAATGTTATTTATTTATTGCTGTATTACCTTCCAAACAGAGTTTTATACTGATCTTAGTCTGTGACCTAGTGAACCAGTATTGATGTGTTCATTGATTAGAGACTTAATAAGGATGTTTGCCACACAGGTACATATTAATGTGGGTGTTTATTTATCTTTAGAGGTTCCTGCCATGCTTGGATAGAAATAATTTTTACAAGTGAACATATAAACTTTCCTGATTAATGTACAGTTTAACTTTTTTTTTATCATTTAAACATTTATTGGTTTATAATGGTAAATACAATACAGT
This sequence comes from Hemibagrus guttatus, assembly GCA_033459395.1. Classification (NCBI taxonomy): domain Eukaryota; kingdom Metazoa; phylum Chordata; class Actinopteri; order Siluriformes; family Bagridae; genus Hemibagrus; species Hemibagrus guttatus. Next base: position 11,828,566 of record JAUCMX010000010.1, on the reverse strand, counting down.
GTAACTGTGTACACAGACAGGTTTAAATGAATTACTTGATGTTTGGTAGCATTTGCTCAGCCTATATGTACTTAAAATCATTAAGAATGAATTTAGATTTTCACTTATACACTCATTTCCATTTTGGACTCGCCATTTATTGTTTCTGTTGAGTTAAGTTGATCTTCGTGCATTAATGCCTATATATTTTATATTTACATCTAAATAATTTTGCAATTTAATTTTACATTTTATTTAAAACTGGTGGTAAGTTGTTCACTGTGATTAGTTGTTCATTTTTTTTCTCATAGAAATTACATTTGTAATTTATCAATTGAATACCATTGGACATTACCGTTATACGATTATCGATCAATTGATAATCCGGAAGTGTTTAAAGAACGGACATTTTTTGCGTGGCCGCAGTGAAGCGGCGATTCTCTCTCACTCAGCGCCCTCTAGTGGTCAGTTCACTTCATTATCTGGTGACTCAATGCATAGATGTCGCTGTACTACACTTATATCGCCATAAGTTTTGGGACATCCCTCTAAATCGTTGAATTCAGTTTTTGTTTTTCAGGGGTTGGGCTTGGCCCCTTAGTTCCAGTGATGTTTCGTGTAGTGGCAGCCTGTAGATAAACATAAGTATCAGGCCAACTAGCTAGCTCAGCTGTATAAAAACTCAGAAGGTTCATCGATTGCAATGTAAATAAGCCTGATGTGGAGACAGCCGAGAGGACGTTATATAAGGCTTCACAGCGTGTTGAGAGACTCTGTTTTAATAATAATAATTCTTCTTCTTCTTCTTTCGGCTTTTCCCTTCAGGGGTCGCCACAGCGAATCATCTCTCTCCACCTATCCCTATCTTCTGCATCCTCAACACTTGCACCCACTAGCTTCATATCCTCATTTATTACATCCATATACCTCCTCTTTGGCCTTCCTCTTTGCCTCCTGCCTGGCAGCCCCATGTCCAACATTCTCCTACCAATATACTCACTCTCCCTCCTCTGAACATGTCCAAACCATCTTAATCTGGCCTCCCTAACCTTGTCCCCCAAACGTCCAACATGAGCTGTCCCTCTGATGTACTCATTCCTAATCCTGTCCAATCTTGTCACTCCCAAAGAGAACCTCAACATCTTCAGCTCTGCTACCTCTAGCTCTGACTCCTGTCTCTTCCTCAGTGACACTGTCTCTAAACCATACAGCATGGCCGGTCTCACCACTGTCCTGTACACCTTCCCCTTGATTCTCGCTGATATTTTCTGATCACACAGAACTCCCGACACCTTTCTCCACCCATTCCAACCTGCCTGCACTCGCTTCTTTACCTCTTTCCCACACTCTCCATTACTCTGGACTGTTGACCCCAAGTACTTAAACTCCTGTACCTTCTTCACCTCTTCACCCTGTAACCTTACTGTTCCACTTCCCTCCCTTTCATTCACACACATGTACTCAGTCTTACTACGACTGACCTTCATTCCTCTTCTCTCCAGCGCAAACCTCCACCTCTCCAGGTTTTCCTCCACCTGCTCCCTGCTCTCACTACAGATCACAATGTCATCTGCAAACATCATTGTCCAAGGAGACTCCTGTCTGACCTCCTCTGACAACTGGTCCATCACTATAGCAAACAGGAAGGGGCTCAGAGCCGATCCCTGATGCAGTCCCACCTCCACATTGAACTCCTCTGTCTGACCTACAGCACACCTCACCACTGTCCTGCTCCTCTCATACATGTCCTGCACCACTCTGACATACTTCTCCGCTACTCCTGACTTCCTCATACAGTACCACAGCTCTTCTCTTGGCACCCTGTCATATGCTTTCTCCAAGTCTACAAACACACAGTGCAACTCCTTCTGACCATCCCTATACTTCTCCATCAAAATCCTCAGAGCAAAAATTGCATCCGTTGTGCTCTTTCTGGGCATGAAGCCATACTGCTGCTCACAAATGTCTACTACCTTCCTTAACCTAGCTTCCACTACTCTTTCCCATACCTTCATTGTATGGCTCATCAACTTTATCCCCCTATAGTTACTGCAACTCTGCACGTCACCCTTATTCTTAAAGATCGGCACTAACACACTTCTTCTCCATTCCTCAGGCATCCTCTCACTCTCTAAAACCCTGTTGAACAAATTAGCTAAAAATTCCACTGCTGCCTCTCCCAGACACTTCCAGACCTCCACCGGAATGTCATCAGGACCAACTGCCTTCCCACTTTTCATCCTCTTCAAAGCCTTCCTGACTTCATCCTTTCTAATCTTATCTACTTTCTGTTCCACAGAGTTCACCCCTTCTACTCTTTTTTCCCTCTCATTTTCCTCATTCATCAGCTCCTCAAAGTACTCCTTCCATCTCCTCTGTACACTCTCCTCACTTGTGAGCACCCTTCCATCTCTATCCTTAATAACTCTAACTTGCTGCACATCCTTCCCATCTCGATCCCTCTGCCTAGCTAACCTGTACAAGTCCTTCTCTCCTTCTCTAGTGTCTAACCTAGTGTACAGCTCGTCATATGCCTTCTGCTTGGCCTTAGACACCTCCCTCTTCACTCTGCGCTGTAACTCCTTGTATTCCTGTCTATTCTCTTCAGTCCTGTCCATGTCCCACTTCTTCTTGGCTAACCTCTTCCTCTGGATACTATCCTGAACTTCCTCATTCCACCACCAAGTCTCCTTATCTTCTTTCCTCCTTCCAGATGACACACCCAGCACCTTTCTCCCTGTCTCCCTGATCACTTCTGCTGTAGTTTCCCAGTCATCTGGCAGCACTACCTGACCACCCAGAGCCTGCCTCAACTTCTGTCTAAATTCCTCACAACATTCCTCCTTTTTCAGCTTCCACCACTTGGTTTTCTTCTCTATCTTTGACCTCTTCGTCTTACAGACCATCAAAGTCATCCTACACACCACCATCCTATGCTGTCTGGCTACACTCTCTCCCACTACCACTTTACAGTCACTAATCTCTTTCAGATTGCCTCTTCTACATAGAATGTAGTCTACCTGTGTTCTCCTACCTCCACTCTTGTAAGTCACTCTATGCTCCTCCCTCTTCTGAAAATAAGTGTTAACCACACCCATGTCCATCCTCTTAGCAAAGTCCACTACCATCTGTCCTTCAAGGTTCCTTTCCTTAACTCCAAACTTGCCCATCACCTCCTCATCACCTGTGTTCCCCTCGCCAACATGTCCATTAAAATCCGCTCCTATCACCACTCTCTCACCCGTGGGAATACTCTCCATCACCTCATCTAATTCACTCCAGAATCTCTCTTTCTCCTCTAACTCACAACCTACCTGTGGGGCATAACCACTAACAACATTCAACATCACCCCTTCAATCTCTAACTTCAGACTCATCACCCTGTCTGACACTCTCTTCACCTCCAGGACATTCCTCACAAACTCCTCCTTCAGGACCACACCTACTCCATTTCTCTTACTATCCACACCATAATAAAACAGCTTGAATCCTGCTCCTATACTACGAGCCTTGCTACCCTTCCACCTGGTCTCCTGTACACACAGTATATCCACCTTCCTTCTCTCCATCACATCAGCCAGCTCTCTACCTTTCCCTGTCATAGTACCAACATTCAGAGTTCCTATTCTCAGTCCTACACTCTTACCTTTCCTCTTCTCTCTCTGTCTGTGCACTCTCCTCCCTCCTCTACTTCTTCGACCAACAGTAGCCCAATTTCCACCGGCGCCCTGTAGGTCAACGGCGCCGATGGCGGTCGTTGTTAACCCGGGCCTCGACCGATCCGGTATGAAATTCGTACTGACGATTCGCATGGTTAAATTTGGCAATGTTTTACGCCGGATGCCCTTCCTGACGCAACCCTCTCTATTTATCCGGGCTTGGGACCGGCACAGAAGTCACTGGACTGTGACCCCCATGGCTAGATTGTTTTAATAATAATAATAATAATAATAATAATAAACTCCCCTCCAAAATCATTGAATTCAGGTGTTGTTTTTCAGGGGTTGGGCTTGGCCCCGTAGTTGAAGGGAACTCTTAATTCTTCAGCATACCAAGACATTTTGAACAATTTCATGCTCACAACTTTGTGGGAACAGTTTGGGGAGGACCCCTTCCTGTTCCAGCATGAGTGCACACCAGTGCACAAAGCAACTTTCATAAAGGCATGAATGAGCGAGTTTGGTGTGGAGGAACTTCTGTCTCAACCAGACAGAAAACTTTTGGGATGAATTAGAGCGGAGATTGAGAGCCAGGCCTTCACATCCAACATAAGTGCCTGACCTCACAAATGTGCTTATAGAGGAATGGTCAAAAATTCCATAAACATACTCCTAAACCTTGTGGAAAGCCTTCCCAGAAGAGTTGAAGCTGTTATAGCTGCAAAGGGTGGGCCAACTCCATATTCATTCATGTGCATGTAAAGGCAGACGTCCCAGTTTTGGAATGGTTCACAGTCTCCGCTATAATTTATCCCAAAGGTGTTCTGTCAGGTTGAGGTTAGGGCTCTGTGCAGGCCAGTCAAGTTCCTCCACACCAAACTCACTCATCCATGTCTTTATGAACCTTGCTTTGTGCACAGGTGCACAGTCATGTTAGAACAGGTAAGAGCTGTTCCCACAAAGTTCAGAGCATGTAAGTCATTTTCCTGACTCGTCCCCATCCCTGATAAGACCCAGTATGGTTGTGTCACTTCGTACTTGAGCACAGTGTTGTCTTGGATGGGGACACAGCCAGTTATAGGTGTACAGGGTGAAGAGTTGGTGGCTGAGGTAATCAGAAACGGAAATCATTAACCATTTAATGAGGAATCCACCATACACAACTGTATGTACATATGTATTAAATGGCATATACAAAACAACAGATTATAAAGAATTAAACATAGAAGACTTGGAAAAAAAACATTTCCATCTGAGATCTTGACACTACTCGCGCGTGACCACAGGTAGCCAATCCTAGGGCAGGAGGCGGTGTTCGCCAGAATACGCGTGGGGGAAAAACAAGACGGTTTACATATAAATATATAGCTCGCAACGTTCAACATACAGCCATGGATTTTGGTTATAGCAACGCAGCTTTTTCGTTTTGGCCCAAACTGATAACTGTTTTATTTTTGTTGGTGACTGCTAATGCATCTAGTGAGAACGCTAAAACAGTGGAGTTCAACGTTAAACCAGGAGGTGTGGTGCATGCATTTTCTGAGAAAATTGTAAGTAAGCTCCGTTTGCACACAAGGAAATTCCGGAAGCTGTAGTACTTACAGTGCATTCTGATTAATATGCAATATTAGGTACATATTAAAACCTTAAATATTGTTGAATAAAGATGATTCTGTACTTCAGGAAACGCAGTATTATATTACTCCTCGAATGCAGCATAGGTATTGCTAACTAACCACTAAAGAACGACTACATCACTGAGCCGTTTATGATGCTGCATTTAATAGTCCTTGTGTATAAATGAGTTATAATGAGTTTTGAATCTTTGCAAACATTCAGTCCTATTAAATTTACACAAAAAAAAATACATTCTGAAATACTGAGTGGGATGCGTGTCATGTCTTTGAAAAGCATGTCACGTGGTCAGTGCGATGCCACAAGTCAGCTCCTGATTGGTCAGGAGGCGGGGCATCAGGACTTTGTACCAATCGAGTACTTGAAGTCTGACTATGTGATGCGGAAGTAAATTCTCTAACTCGATTTAAAACTCATTTCCAGGCATTAAATTAGTTGCATTTTCTAAAACATTTGGAAAAAAAAATTAGTTATAACTGTTATTTTTCCTGTTGATTGCACCTCCATTTTTGCCTGAAAATGACACCTTCAATGAAAACCCCTAGCTAGCGTTAGAAAATGGCTAATCTGTAATAACTAGCAGAGCAGTAGATAACGTCTACAGAAATGTTGACTCACTTCATATTAAGAGCATCATCGTTATTTCGTTTTTAGCGTTTTCAGCTTCAGGGAACGTATTTGGAATACCTGGATGAGAGGGCGTTATTTGATTGGCCAAAATGCCCCGGAAGGTTTCCGTGAACTGATTTATTTTCATGTAATTCATAAACTTTTCCTCGTTTATTGTGTAGATGTCAGCTGTTTCACTGAATACAAAAAAAAAAACGTGTTTTATGATTTAAAAATTCTGAAAAAACCCTTCTATTTTACAGAAAGACTATGAATGCACATTCACCTATGCTTCTCAAGGAGGGACCAATGAGGTGAGACAGATTTGCGTAGCATTGCGTCAACTCGCTGAACTACTTCATATGTTTAGGGGCGTGGTCATATATGTGAAGTCAATAGAGTGACGTCACTATGTGGTCATTTGCGTTGCGCCAATAAACAATTAAACAAAAATGTCCTATTTAAATGTAAAATAAATGTTGACATGTCACATGCTGCATTTAGGGCCCATTCAGTTAACGTGAACAAGTCTAATAACAATAAGAACTCCGAGCTATAACTGCATCGATAATGGTGGTTTGTGATTTACACCATTGAAACAAAAATAAATAAAAGAAATATGACTGACCCTTAGGTTATGCTTCACAAACTCCACTTGGAATACCACTGCTTTACAAAACCAGTTGGTTTCATCCCTTTGTATACTCTTGCCTTTCCTACACCATGCACATCTATAAACCATACCACACCACTACCTCAGTTATAATGAATGGTGGGAAATCCCTTCTACTACAGTTCAGACCAGTGAGATCTTAAGCCTGACTTCACACTTCAGTCTGGAGAAGTAAATCTGCCATGGTAAACATGCCAGGACAAAATGAACAGTTCGGTTGGTAGGGTGCAAACTTGTCTTGCTCAGAGATGATTTGTTCAAGTTTGACATAGATGGCTTTCTTTATACCAATTTAAAAACCAATTTTTGTACCATAAAGCAGAACAAGTATCGTGGATGACTGGTGAAACATCCATATCTGAGGTATTAAACTAAATGTACCTGATCAGCTAAGACTTCAGCTAACATGACTGTCATTGACAACAGTTACCTTTCAATGCTGTTGGCTATAAACAAGATTTAATTTTGCTGTGTACCTTATTCAAACAAATAAACATTCTTTTTTTCCCCCTCACTGAATTATTTTAATAAGCATCAATAAAATCGTCTAAATAATGTACACATGCATGTGATCTGATAAACCCCATCAGAGGATCTACATAAGTTGCAATGGTTTGCATGAAAAAAAAAAACCCTAAAAAAAACAACAACCCACAAGCAGTCACTGAACTGCAGGAATTTCTAAATAAAAATCTGTTGATCAGTTATTAGCTATAGGACTTTTAGTGTTTGGTTCAATCCATTGAAATACTTTGCTGGATCTGTGTCCAGTGCATCTCTGTAAGACATCTGCACGTTTTTGCACTTACCCTGATCACAAAGTGCCTGACTCATTACGCAGCAGTGTAGGGGGAATTCCAGGAGGAGGACAAGGATAAGATCTAAATGCAACAATTATAGTGTTTTTGTTTACATGTTGTCTGTAGTAACTTCAAAAAGTAAAAACTCTTGTCCTGTGTTTATGCTCAGTGAGCTGGGCCGTATCAATCTCACTCCGTAGCTTTTGCGATAGTGCTATTTATCTTCACGATAGCCAAAGAAATTACACAGCCACTATTTAAACACTGACACAACACACAGACAGCTTATTTTATTACACTTTTGTTTATTAAATAAACACTACACTGTGCTATTACATCAGGCACCAAATCCTCTTAGAACTTTCATCTATTTTGTTTGAAAAATCCTTTGGGTTAAAAAAGTTTTTTTTTTATTATCAAAGATATACAGACTGCTTCTGACAAGTTTGTGTGTTTTCCCTGTAGCAATGGCAGATGAGTGTGGGTTTGAGTGATGATGACAGGCTCTTCTCTTGCTCAGTGTGGAGGTAAGAGTCAAGAATCCCATGCTGGTTTAAGTTTGTAAGTTGGTTTTGAAGTCCAGGGAAGTTTTGATGAACAATGCATTGCATAATGGTAATTGGTGGCTGTTTGTATGTATTCACCATTAGGAAGATTAGCATTAGCTGGTCTGCTCCATTGACACCAGGTGGTGTGCTGAATCTGTGATGCAGACATAGGCTTGTTGACGTCTTGAGTCTTTGTTTTGTTTCCATACATTGTCGTGTGTCCTGCGATCACGAGATGAAGGAAATATAAATTGATTGTTCTCCCACTTTGTTTTGTTTTTTTAAATCAAAGGCCCCAAGGGAAATCCTACTTGTTTTTCACACAGTTCAAAGCTGAGATTAAAGGAGCGAAGATTGAATATGCCAGTGCATATGTGAGTATCACTTTTCCTGTGCACACCACTGAAGATACACCATTTCCTCCAATGTCTCATGACAAATCCATGTAACAAGTCAGATCTGCTATATATTGTTATATTAAGGACTCACAATGGGCTTTATGTTTTCATAAGTTAAACCAAACTGGGTCTTAGAAACCCAGACAGATTTTACAAAAGTTTTTGTCAAGTTTTTTATTTTCTTTGCACATGTATATGTTAAATCTAGATCAGATGTAAATTACTAAGCATGTTCATGGCACAGCTGATTTTAATTTGTGATGCCCACAAAAGGCAAAGCTCATAGATGAAAGAACGCCTTCTAAACACAGTGTGCACTAAATCTTCCAGTAGTGCACCCATCACATACCCTAACTCTTCCTCCTTTTATATGGCATCTTTTATTTTGTTCTAATTGAACAACTAGTCTTATATTATGGATTTCTTTTAGATCGCATTTTCAAGTCATTAATATAAAATGATGGCATTCCACAAAATTTACATTCAGTATATGCATACAATTGAAATTAATAATAGATTTAAATATGATAAAGATATGTATATAAAATTTGAGTGTGCTTTGAAGCCTATCAGTCATATTTCATATTTGAGTCTCCACCAACACACGTTTAATCAAACTGAGGAGCTCTTGTTTCGTACAACTGGATTTTCTTGAATATCAAATTTCTTGTGTAACTGCTCATCAAACAGATTTCTGAAAAAAAAAGGTGTGTATCCAGTTTTAGAAATGAGGCCAATTATTATCATGACCACTTAAACACAGTATATTGTCACTACTCCAGCATCCACTATGAACACACATTCAGATATGACTCACCGATAGTGAATTCAGTGGACATTTCAGCCAAGACAACTTCTTTAGATCTATGCTGGAAGTATGATGAGAATGTAGCTAATAGTTGTAGAGGGAAGCTTATTAAATAATCAGTTTAGCATCCTGTAATCTACAACCTAATCTTCACACTCTCACCTCAAACTATATGTTGTGGTTACTGAAACTGCTGGCATGGTTTGACTCAACATGTCCTCTGAAATGAAAGCATCACTTCAAATCAATATGAAGTTCCTCTGGCCGATCACATCCAGAATGACCCTCATTCTTTGTGTTTGTGACGTTAAATGTTGTTCATCCCTAAAGTACAGTTCCAGAGACTTAGTAAGACCTACTAAACCTTTCTGCATTTTTTTTTTTTTTTACTTCAGCCTCATAGTTCTGGCAGAACTCTAAAGCAGCAAAACCTCAGATCCAAAAAAAGGGACTTGGCCAAGGGATTAATTAATATATATATATATTATATATATATATATATATATATATATATATAAGAAAATTGTGTAAATTTAATTTTTGGACAAAACTTTGAACTATACTCCTTTTTAACTCTGCTGTGAATCAGCCCCTAATTTACTCCTAACCCTTGTTCCTACTGATCAAACAGATGAAAGATTTTTTGGAGCTATTTCAGTGTATGGCCTCATCAAATAATATTTTCATTCTGATAAGAAATCAAATTGCAGGCGTTTTCTCATGCCCCAAGCTTCACTAGGGCAAAAGAAAAAAAAATCTCTTGAACAAGAATAGGAATAATAGAATTATAATTGCTCTAAATTCTCACTTTAACTCTTTTAATATTTCACTCTGTATCTCCCTGTCACACACCTCTCAGTCCCAGGCAGCTGTAGGAGGTTTAAAGGATGTGGCTCTGAAGGAAGAAGAATACATAATTGGTGACTCCACAGGTGAGCTGACTTCACTGCTGATTACTAAACATCCTGATCTTGAATGGAAGTCCTGAGTCAACAAGGGTGGAGCCTTATTTAAATGTGATTTGTTAAAAAACTTAAACTTGCCCTCCATTTAGCTAAAGCTTATACCTGAATGTCTGACCTCTGACTAGGAAGCACCCTCTCAACTTGCAATTCCTGCATGGATAGTTGGGAAGGTTTCCTCAACGGTTCACCATATGATGATGATCATGCTGTTTTCAGTTAATAAAATACCATACCACTATTTTAAATGAATTTATATTATTATTTTTAAACAACCCAGACAGTTTAATTTGTTAAATCTATAACTCTGACCATATAGTTTGCAGTCATGAATGATGTAATTCTGAGTTCAGATTTCCCACCTCTGAATGAATCCAGGACTGATCATATTGCTTGGTATATATTACTGGTATTTTAACAATATGATGCATAAATACATCCTTTCAAATGCCAGAAATGCAAATCCTAGCTGAACTTAACTGAAATGCAGTAATGCACATAATTGCCAGGGACATCAATTAATGAACAGAAAAGAAAGACTAGTGGTGGTGTATGATGTTTTTGTTTGATTTATGATCCCTTGTTGTCCCAGGGGAGCCTGTCACTTGGCAGAGTCTGAATGCTGTACTGCTCTGCAACACAGCTTTCACTTTTATCTCTTTTGACAGCATGATTATATCAGTGATGGAGAGCCACTTTGATACTTGGAGTCATCGTTTGTGACTGATGTAATTGTGGCGAGCCCTGAGATTCACATTTACATTTATTCATTCAGCAGACACATTTTAATACAAATTGTAATTACACAAGTGAAACTGAATTCAATCCAGTCACATAGAAGCGCTGTTTAGCATTAAAGCGTCTCACTCAAGCACCCAGCAATGGCTCAGTGGTAGTCCAGGGATTTGAACTCATAAACTTCTGTTCACTAGTGCAGAACTGTGACAGCTGAGATACCATTGCCTGCTGAGTTTGCTCATGTTTCTTTTCATTATTGTTTCCTTCAGTGACTCACAAAGATGGAAAATTCCGGGCTGAACTTTCCAAACTCACCATCATTGGCAGGACACGTCATGACGAACTCTGATTGGTTTAACTATGAGATGGTTACGCTTAGAAAACGGGAAATATATGGATGGATGTGGCTCTAGTCCCAGAACCTCTGTTACTAAACTGTTTCCTGACATCACTGAGCAGCAGAGATTCAGCCAGAAGAGGAGATGAATGATGTCCGTATTTTCCTCCAGTTTTTGGATTCCTCCACTTTCAAAAAACAAGCATTTCTGTCATCTGCCTGTACCTGAAGGGGATAAAAACAAGAGGTTCTACTTTTCTACCACACTTTGACAAAGCAATATATTTTCAGTTTCTGCCATCATGATCTGGTAATAGTCTAAATAAATTTCAATAAATAAGTTGGTGTTTTACCATGGATTGTGAGATCATTGCTTTTTTATTTTAATCAACAGAAGTGTATGGTCAAAATGCTGCTACCATTTACCACACTACAAGATTGTACATTTTTTTTGTTTAGTTTTTTTTTAAACCATATTTGAAGTCAACTAAGAAACCATAAAAATATTTAAGCAAAACTAAAATTGTAGCGAAATTGTACCAATATTTTCTTCTTTATTTTTTTTTTTTTTTTTTTTTTTTTTTTTTTTTTTTACGTTTTTATCAAGCTGTAGCTATGTGCCCTAATAGTGGACACACACTTAATTATTTCAGTTTGTAATCAGACACATACTGCCAAAATCTCAGTCACTGTTCTGTGCTGCAGTCAGAACGATGCATTTAAATGCACTTTAGTTGCACTTTTAAGTTAAAGTTAGAAATGCTGTAAATAGCTTACTCAAGACAGTTCAAGAAACCAGTCTGATATAACCTGTGATTGTGATACATGCAATGAAGAAACATAGTATGAAAGGGGAAAAAATCAATACATCAAGTTTTCCAAGGCCTGCTGCACGTAAAACTAGTATTTAACTTATCGCAATATCTGTTTACTAATAATGATTTTATGATATATTGTAACGCAAGTCAACTGTTTTCAGCATTAAGTTAAGTTGTCTTTGTCACGTGCATTACTGCACAGTGAAATTCTTTCTTCGCATATCCCATCCTTAGGGGTTGGGGGTCAGAGCGCAGGGTCAGCCATGATACGGTGCCCCTGGAGTAGAGTGGGTTGTGGGCCTTGCTCAAGGGCCCAACGGTGGCAGCTCAGCAGTGCTGGAGCTTGAACGCTGATCTTCTGGTCAACAACCCAGAGCCTTAACCACTTGAGCTACCACTCTTTGTGTAAACACAATTTCTTCTAAGCAGAATGTACTGCAATAATAAATAGAATACTGTTGAATTCTGGAATCTGATTGGTCAGACAGTAGTGCAGATCTCTAGTGTCTCTCTCTCTAGTGTCAGTGCTTTATAACAGGGTTTAAGTTTTCTGCTACAGGAACGTCTTCAGAACTAAGCACCTTGCCTAAACTTGAGAAGCTGTAGAGGAAATGTCTGCTTGTATGTAACTTGCCTAATGGACTTTCCACAACTTTAAAAGTAACAATAAATGGTTAAAAAGCACTGCCTTTCATTCTTTAATAAATAATCTTTGGGAAATTTCAATGGTAAGGTTCAATGATAATACATCGGAATTGACTGTTATTGGAAAATAATCCAATGTACGTTGGCATCATACCACCTGTACTGGATAAGACCCCCCCCCCCCCCCCCCCCAAAAAAAGGGTTTTATTTCCTAAAAACCTAACAATAATTTGCTAAATGTGATTATTTTACAGCTGTTCATGCTTTCATTCTAAACCATGTCACAGCTGTACCTTTAAAATGCTCTAACACTTCCTGATAATCGAAGCTCATTCTTAATGCAAGTGGTGCTCACATACAGCTTTGTTATTTTGTTTGTGGTTTCATTTATGAGGTTTTTCTACTCAAGTCAGCAAAAAGTTTGTGCATATAACTGTGTTCTCTACAATAGCACATCCATTATTCCACTCCCCCTGTGGTTTTGAGCCAAAGCTCTGCCATCTTGGTGTTCCTCCAGGTGTTCACATTAATCTATTAATCTTAAGAAGCAGAGTTTCAGCCTGAAATATCCAGCTGGGCTCCAAATGCTTGACTGAAGAGACCTGCTTTCAGATGACTTGAGTGATTTGTAATGAAGCTATTATGTAATTCAGAGAGTTGTGAACTGAAATCGTAAAATTTCTTATGGACATATTTTTACTCTTGCATATTGAAACTCATAGCAATAACTATGCGGATTAAGTTATTGCTATGCACCATAGGCTTTTAGCAGTAATCTCATATGCACCTGAGATCTTGGTGCTCTTTGATTCTGACCAGAATCAAAAGGCTTCTAAAGATGCATGAGTAGACCCGTAATACAAATGTGATGTGGTTGATTTTCCCAAGACAAAGGCCCATTTAATGATCCAGTCATATAAAAATTGAAATAAGTTCACCTCTAATCAAATGTTTACAACAATGCAGACGATACCACTTCAGTCAAAATGTATAGAAATAAAAACACTTGAGATTACAGATAACTGTTACTAGATCAAAAAAATAAACTAATTGTATTTTTCTCAAAATATCTCTGTAGACTGGTGTTAATCTACAGGTGCGTTCTGAATTTTTGTCACAAGTGGGTCTAAAACACAGCTGAACACACACACATGCAGACACACCATGGTGCATACTTAACTTGCACTCAGAGTGAATCATGTTTGAATTGTGAGGTACTGAATCAGTCGACTGCATGCAGCGAGACTTGGAGCATACTTACTTAATGCCGCCGGTCTCCTTGGATACCGGCTTCTTCAAACTGTAATCTTCCCCTAGCTGCCCTCAAGCAGCTGCCCCATTACACAGTAGTGGACAGCAGTCTTCTCCTGCCTTTATATGGGGGAGTTTTCCCTTTATTTGCTCTCGAGGTTTTGTTGTTAAGGGGGTAAGGAGGAGGCTTCTGGCTTCTAGACAACGCATTGGCCTCTGTTTTAGGCCCCTTAATTTGTGACACTGTTGTTCCATGATTAAATTTCTGTCCTGAATTGTGTATAGATGAAAGTGCAGCTGTGTATGCTGGTGGAGCAACACTAGGGGGGCTTTCACCTGGTGTCTGGTCTTTGTTACATGCTTCAAGCCTTCTCGTGCCCTCTGGTAGTGTTGACACAACAAGACTTGGGTTTTTTGAGTACCCAGAATTGTGGATGCTGGTGTCTAAATGCTTTGCTTCCTCTGATGCAGAAACAATCTCACTAGGGCTACAATGCCCAGAAGCCTCTCCGCTTTCATCCTCTCCCAGGTCAATGCTGGAGGTCAGCTGGTCAATCTGTTGCACTACCTGAGTATCAGAAAAAGACATTTGGCATCACCATATGGCAGCTTTGCTCATGTTTGCAACCCAACCCATGTTTGCAAAAGCCTGAGATCTCTGAACACCCAGTTTTATGCCAAACAATCAGTGCCACACGGATGAAGATAACATGCAAGGACACAAATGGGATGTTTTTGTGTAAATGAGATTAGGCTGCAGCAGCATGAAACTAAAAATAGGCAGTCGCCTTGCCTTCCAGCTGCCCCACTCTATTCGCTTCAGCTGACAACGGATGATAAAAAAGGTGCAGCACAGCATCCTTTACAAGCACTGCATTCACCTCAGAAATGGAGCAGGTAGTTCTTTTTTTTGCATGACTCTCTGTTTTTTCTTAGCTATAGCACCTTGGAAAGTTTTTTTTTATTCTGTAATTAAAAACTTAGAGAGTTTAACGCTTTACTTTCATTTAACTAAATTTTTACAATGTAATTAGAGGAGTAACTTGAACATGATTAATAACTCCCATATGAATAGAGACAATTCTACAACAAAGCACATCTTTGTTTTAGTCATTATTATAACCATCTAGGAGCACATGTGCAAATTTTACCTCCTTCATTTCCAAATGCACTTCCTTCAAGCCACGGAGAACTTCCTCAAGATTCACAACCACTTTATGGATCTGGTCCTGGAGAACCCTCTGAGTTTTCTTTGATTTGAAGATGTAAGCTTCTCCACTCATGGACTGCCCCCCGTTGCTTGACATATTTTGCATATCCCATTTATGGGAATTCTTATTGTGGTTGATGGTGATGTTTTGGGGAACTTCTGTAGAGAAAAAAACTTCATGCATGGACCTGGACCTGGACCCATCACTGTCTTCTGCTACATGTCCCATGGAGTTAGGAATATTTTGTCTTGCATTGTCCACAATATAATGTTCTGGATTGCTATTGCAGCTGGTTTTAGGTGTCTGATGTTTGTTAAAGGTGTATTCGTTCGCCTCAGTTTGCCCAGGCGCCAGCGACTCTCTGACAGAGCCGGATTGTTGTGCCACTACGCAAACAGGCACTCCACAGTTTCTTTGACCTATGAACTGCGTCGGCAAATCCAGAGCACATTTCCTCAAAGGGAGGGGTGTCTGGGTTTGGTGGAGGTTTTCCACAAAGCTGCATTCTCTTGAGCGGTCCCTCACAGAGGCGCTGTTGTGTTGTAATCCCTGCCCCTGACACTTACGCCACCTCATACTGCTCGACTCAGTTTGACAGCTTTCACCAGTCCTAAAGAGCTTCGAATGCCACTTCAGAGTGGTAAGCGATACTCTAGAATGGCAACTGTATCCATTATGGATGGTCTGCTTAGATCCATAAGAACCCATCTTGTTGTATTCCTCAGGCTCAAAACTAAACAAAGATCCCTTCCCAGTCTTTGCTGAGTGTCCCATCTTGGTGTTTTTCTTTAGGAGCCAGAAGTGACATGGGATAGTATGTTTCCCAAGTCTTCTGGTATCAGTAAACATAACGAAGGGAGGAGAGAGGATTCATATGGAGATGTCATAACAGATTTGTCCTTCCCTCATGCATCGTCTCCCACCACTCCTGGCTGGATGATATTGTCATGCAAGTTCTATCCCTCCTGAAGCCTGAAACTTTTTCGTCAGCATGTTCCTTGGCTCACACCACCACCCTCTCCCTCCGTTTCTCGTCAGTGCCTGCTTCTGATATTATCCCCGTGTTGTTCTCTGCTGTTGGACCATTGACAGCCTCCCTCCCTCCTCCTGAAAAAACACACGCTGCCTTTGCTCATATTCCATTGCCCCTGCTTCTGGCCAAAAGCCTCCGTATTCCGCTGCTTCCTCCACTCTTCCTGCCGTCCAGGTTCAGTGGCTGTTGCATGTTTCCTGTCTCTCCATCGCTTGCTCTCCCCCTCCCCGTTCCCTCTCTCTCTCTCACTTCCCCTCGCACACTGCACTCACTCCCTTTCTGGTGCTTTCTTCCTCCCACTCCTTCTCATGGCTGTTCCCCTTTCTCTCTCGCTCTCTCTCCCTCACTTACTCACTGGCAGGAACTAGCCGACTTCAGTCAGGGGTGTTTTTTTCCCCCAAATCCACCATCAGCACTGTCTACTTGTGTTGTAGCTCTCATCTCTGATCTGACGGTGTCTGTCTCTTGCTTCATATGGCACAATTAAAGCTAGGATTTGAGAGTGAATAGCCTCTGGGAAGGAGGATCTCTCTTCCTTGCTTTCTTTCTCTAAGGCATAGAGAACACACAGCTTCTCCACAAGGAATAAAAGAAAGTATTATAAATGAACATGTCTACCTCTTGCCAGAGTGGATTTTTCCATTTTTTGTCCCATGTTTTAATACATTTTCCTCAAAACTTAAAAAAGAGGCTATTTTATTGCAATAAAAGTAGACTTTTGTAGGCTTATTGTTTTCAATTCCAATTCAGAACCATTTCTCATGTCATTAATAACCAAGCAGGGTACTCATTAAGGCTCTTGACATTTCAATCATGGTCTAGTGTTAATTACACTTAGGTTAAAAAAACAAAAGGTTAAAAAGACAAGTACAAATCTTGATTATACCACTCAGCTTTTAAAAAACCCCAAAAAACCACCAACAACTTTGAACACATGCAGTAAGTGATAAGC
This sequence comes from Hemibagrus guttatus, assembly GCA_033459395.1. Lineage (NCBI taxonomy): Eukaryota > Metazoa > Chordata > Actinopteri > Siluriformes > Bagridae > Hemibagrus > Hemibagrus guttatus. Next base: position 11,811,510 of record JAUCMX010000010.1, on the reverse strand, counting down.
AGAATAATTGAAAACTAAAATCCAAATAGCTTTAATAGCTCCATGAAAGTTAAATCATGCTAACCCCTCACTGTGATGGGGTCAGAGGACCCATCTTGGGACCCGAGTAATGAAGCTCTGCTTTCTGTAAACAGTCAGCATTCAAACTCGTCACCCACTTGCTGCGTGAGAGCCAGAAATAGCTGGAAAAGCTTCACACTGCACTTGATCACAAATTCGTTTTGGACAAGTGTGTGCTGTTACATGCTCAGCTGCAAAGGAAATATTTCTAACAGCCGGCCACACACACACACCCCCTCTACAACTACATTCCCAGGTTATATAATAAACCAACAGATTTTTGGCAATAATGTCATTTTTTTAACTTTTTAGTCATTTTTATTACATAAAATGAGTTTTATTTATTGCTCATCTCATATTAGCCCTATGTATAATTAGTCACATTTAGAGAACTCCTGTGTGGTTTTCTTTTTCATACCATGATTCTGAACGTCTGGTATTTATCCGCAAGGTTTGTGTGTGTTTGTGTGTGCATGAGACAAAATTGACTTGTGGAAAAAATACTTCAGTTCTGATAAAAAGGATTGCATAAGCCTGTGCTGGTTTGAAAGCTGTATCCTCTGTTTACAGGAGGTTGAGTAACTCTACACTTTCTGCCTGTCACTGTATCACCAGGTTAAAGTAAAAGAAAGCAGCATGCATTTTGCAAGTCAGAGCTGAATAAAGATAGCAGACTGCATCTTTGCTTGGAACTTGTCTTGCAAGCCTTGCAAGTAGCATATTACAGTTATGTTGTTAGAGGTTGTGACTGTGATATAGCTATAGGTTTAAAATGATGGAAAGTGTGTTGTGTTACAGTTTACTATCTGGAAGAATAATTTTCTCTTTTTTTGGATCTTCTAAATGTCACAATTTATCAAAACACCCAGAGAAAACTTATTAGGAACTTCTAAAGGCCAGGTATTAGTCAAAGAGCCAACAGAATGCACTTGGTGTCCACTTTATTAGGAACATCTGCACATTCTTGCAATTAGCAAATCAGCCAATGGTTTGGGAGCAGTACAGTGCATAAAATCATGTATACAGGTTGAGAGCTTCTGTTAATGTTCAAATCAAACATCAAAATGAGGGGGAAAAAAGTGATCTTAGTGAGTTTGACAGCTGGTATAGCTGTTGACTCCAGATGGGTGAAATATTATATAATTGGCTCAGGTTCAGCCAAATGCTTCAAAGCTCATTGGACAGCACATACTTTGTAATCAACCCCAAGACTTTTTTAAAAGGCAAATATGTAGAATGTTGTGCAATGGAGAGGTCAGCCAGATGACAGGAATCCAAATGAACATGATAAAAATGCCCCAAGAACAAGCAGACCCTGAAGACATTTGCAGTAAAGGCCTGACTGAGCATCACCAGGGACCCTCACCCAGCATCAGGTGATGTCGCTGGCTTCAGGCATTTATTGACTGCAAAGGATTTGTAACCACTTAAAAATTATTTGATTTAGCTTTGACAATCATGTTTGGTGTCTTAAGTGGGGGACCAGATTTTAAAAAATGTCAACACGCTTCAGTTAAATGTGACTGTGTGAACTCATGTACATTTAGTTAGTCTAATATACTGTGGTACACAGCTACAGTATCTATAAAAACATCTGAAATCTGAAAACGACCCCAAAAAAGTCATTTTGATTACAATTACCCAGAACCAGGAGCTTGTTCATTTTGACCTTGCCCTTCATTCATAACTTTTAGAAACCCATTCAGAATACTAACATAGATGGGAGTGCAATTCAACTTTCTTTGCATCACTTTTGGCTTTTTCTCAGCACTTTCAGCTTAAGACAAACATGCCAGTCTTGACTATTCTCAGAGGATGATCTTCGAGTTGAAGGAAAACAAAAAGAATTTGCCCGTCTTAAGAAGCCGAGTCTCAGGTAACCGTCACATCTCAAGTAGCAGCAGCCTGAGGGGAGAGGCATCAGCATACAGGATGGAGAGGATGTCACCTAGGCAATCCGCAAGCTGTGAGGGGAATAATAAATGACTGGGTGTGTGAAGGCGTTTTCATAGCCTCCTGCTCACTAGAAGCAGGGCTATTGCTTGTTTTTCACACAAAGTACGTCCTTTCGCTGACGTACCATAGTGCTATATTGAACCTCATCAACTGTTAAATGAACACTTCTGTCAGCAGTCTTCTTGTTCTAAACTGGATTTTTAAATATAGCGCAAAACACATGGATGTCGATCAGCAGAGTCATTTTCAGGCTCAGTGGGTCATTTCCTTTTTCATTTCTGCTTGTCTTTCAGGAACTGACTCCCAAGCAAACAACTTCTCTAAATACATAAATAAGTTAGCTTTTTAAAAAAGAAATCAAGAGGACTCAGTCATGAACTACAGCCATCTGCAGTGCAATCTAAACACAGCTGAACAGGTAATCAGATCACATATCACTTTAGTTTGGACCTGCATGACCATATGATGTAAAGAGGAGAGCTGATTCGCTCGAGTGAATTACAGCTGTACAAAACGGTTATAGTTTGTCGATTAAGGGAATTAATCCAGGCCTGATAAGCCATTTAACTCTCATTAGGCCTTCTGGTGGACAAGAGGTTCAAAAAAAAGACAAGAGGTTCAAATAAAAACAAGCTTTCCTTTATATATACACTGTAAATATATATGTACTTATATACATAACAGATCTGAAAAAGTGAAGGCACAAACACCTACAAATCAATACAAGGGGTAAAAGGATAAAACCAGAAAGCTGGAAGACAACTTTTTGATCATCCATAGAAATCAGCGGTAAGCAATTACAGACCAATTCTTGTGTGCGAGTAGGCTTCAATCCTCAGAAAAATTGCTGTGTTTACAAATAAGATGGTTTTATTTCAGCTTCAAGCTTGGTGCCTTCATGACCATTACCTTTAATGTCACAGTCAAAACCATTTTTACATATAACAAAAATGAAAAGAATATTTCACTACTGATAAGTGCATGCATGCTGTAAAACATTGTTTACCTTTGGATGGTGAGCATCAATATTGATGCCCATGTTTGGTTATAGATGTGCAATGCAAAACGGTAATAAAACTTTGAAAGCAAACATTTGTATCACACCTTGATGCACAGGGCAGAATCTCTGCACACACAAACAGCCTGCAAATGTTTTACACACCTATAGACATACTTCTGTTCACTGAGGTCCTTCATTTAACAGCTGCTCAAATGATCAGGGAAATGTAAATGAGTCTCTCACATCATGTCACTAAATACATTAAAACATTGGCTGCTGGAGTGTCATGCGCTGCTACTGTTGGGAACTTTAACCCCTAGATCAGCACCCCTACTGGGGTTTGTTCCTTCCTGCACTTAAAATAAAATTCTGCTTTGCATCTCTTTGGCTGAGTTGCTTCATTTTTACTGTGTATTAAATCAGAGCCATGGAGGTGACTGTAGTGACAGCCACATACACACACACACAAAATAGAAGTACAACAAAAAAAGGGCTCAGTAATAAAAATATAAAAACAAAGTTAAGAAATGGTAGTACAGGGAAACATGCTCATTTTGCCTTCATTCCCACAGAGGAACTGCATCAGGGTGAAAAGGTCATCAGTCATAAAAAATTGAACAAAAACATGACAAGGACTTGCTGATACATGACCATTTCAGACTTCACTAAGCCGGTTTAGTGACCACATAAAGCTTAATTCTATTCCTGCATTCTCACGTGACTCACGCAGGTATTAAAACATGAAAAGGCTAAAAACATTTGCATTGAGAGATTGCTTACATTGGACTTTTGAGGACAATTGGAGCTGACGCATTATTTTTCTAGCCAGCATATGAAATGTAAACCTCAATCTAATGCTAGAGGAAAAACTGTAATCTCATTCGGCTTATTATAGTGCATGAAATTGCACATTATAAAACTGATCTTCTCATCAAGAAGAAAGCAACTTCAGAAAAACATGTCCAATGTGCTACTTCAACATTAAACTTCAACCAGCACTCCTGATTAATCCTTCTAGATACGAACAAATTTTTAAAGTCTGGGTTGTGCTCTTCTTTTAATGGCTTTAACCAAAAGTGTTGCATTGTTGTGGAAAACATGCAGCTGTTCTGCCCACATAAAAGAAGGAGTCAGAAAGAGTGTTGATGAAGTTGAGGCTGGGTGTGGCATAACACAAAACACAAAAATATAAATGTGAAAATATTCACATACAATAAAAACCCAACAAAATATAACAAGAGCTCAGAGACAAAAACAAAGGGTCAAAGGTTGCCTTCGTCCAGCATTTTATTCACACCATCACAGATCCTCTGCAAGTGGCCGCGATAGACCTCAGAGGGACTGTAGAGAGCTGCCAGGAAGTCGCAGTCGGAGAAGTGGTTGAAGACGTGGTTGACACGGGCATGTGATTTGGCTGTGAGGTGCCTGTTGATGGCCTGGTGCAGCAGCTCGCGGCAGTCGTTCAGGAGGCTGCTCATGACACGTCGGTCAAAGGTAAAGTCGATCTGGTGGAAGCTGACTGCAGTCATGGCCAGCGTGTGAACCTTTTTGCGGAAGCGGTCGACGAGCAGAAGCTCCTCGCTGCTAAACTGCCCATTGCGGTACAGCACACCCAATTTGACCACAATCTTAATGAGGTTCTTGATTATCTTCTGTGCTTCCTTGCGGTTGCGCGTGTACTCCTTGGTAGCACGGTACAACTCATCCAGCACCTCACTGCTTGTGTCATCGATGAACAGGTTAGCCACTGTCTTGGTAGCCATCTTGCTCATGAGCTTCTTCTGGGCCTGCAGGGCCAGGTTCTTTGTGCTGAAGGAGTCCATGTTTTCTAGAAATGAAAGACCAAAAAAAAAAAAAAATAAATAAATAAATAAATAAATAAAGATTATTATCCATTGAGGAAAAAAGGGATTGAAGAAGTAGGAGAACCTAGGGTGGTGAAGATTAGTTCAAACAATACTCATGCATCCAAATTAATACAGCAGATGTTTACCCAGTCTATGCTGTGTGAAAGCACATGAAAACAATATCCCCATGGCAACATAAAACACACACACGCACACACAATCCACTTTATAAGATACACCTGTACATACATGCAATCATATAATCAACCAATCATGTGACAGCAGCAGGATGTGGAAAAAAAAAAAAATCCCACTCATGCAGATACAGGTCAAGAGCTTCAGTTAATGTTCACATCAAACATCAGAATGAAGACAATTCTTGTGTGAGATCATGGTTGTCAAATGGTTGATCTCCTTGGAATTTAACAACATTTTCTAGAGCCTGTTTGATACCAAAGATGATACCAGGTGCATGTGTTTCTAATAAAGTGGACAGTGCAGTTGTGTTTATATGAAATAAATCAGCATGTTGAAAAGACATGCTCAGAATCAGAGCCTGCAGTGTTTTACATGACTCATGTTGCAAGGCTAAGAGCATGACGTGAAAATTCTCACCTGGACAGTTTCACTAATGAAAAACCACCGAATGTTTGCAAAGGATTATTTATATACTATGCGTTTTTGCCCTCTGTAACACACAGAATGAGGAAATGCTGTCCATCAGTGTAGCTTTAAAAAGGTATTTCCTTACTCTACCTACTGCTTACATACACACAGGCTTACTACAAATCCTGAGACATAACACATTCGTTCTGCAGAGCAGTGTCACTGGTGTCATTTAATTTTCTGAGTTGGATTGATATTGATTTGCTCCCCACTCACGACATCCTGCCAAACGGGAAATATATGTCTCTCTGATCTCCCACAATTCTTTGCAAAACAAAGCTGCAAAGCCATTCTGTTCTTTATAGAGCTTTATACTTGAGTTTGTGTGCTGCCTACAAACACGTACTATTACAGATATGATGAAATCCTTTAAACAAACCCTGGCATCTAGAGCATTTATGCTCTCTCATTACAATCACACAGACACATTTATTTTTTTATATATATATATATATATATATATAAAAATTCACGATTCAGTAGCACAAGATGATTTGTTGTGCCTCAAAAATTGACTTCTGAAGTAACTTCTCAGACAAAAAAAGGACAATTTCCTGTGTTATCAAATGTAGAACAAGAAATGTAAAATTCTAATAAAAGGTTAAGGACAGCCACAGCAGTTGCAATAATATTCATGAAGGAATGTTTACTGCATTTGAGAAAGCAAATATGTAAAAGCAATTTTACATTTATTCAGACAGATGTTGTAAACAAGCAATGCACTGTATAATGTCAAAAAGCAAAAGGCAACAAAAGTGGAGAGAATGTCATTATTTTTGCAATGAAGAAGCAAATATCACGAGGTCAAATATCACCAGCCAATCAGATAGTTGAGTCTGAGGCAGTTGAAACATATGCTCACAAGAAGACGGAAGAGACAGACAACAGTGTGGAAGCAATTATGTGCAGTAAGGCTAATCCATCATTACAACAGCACAACGACAGGAAGTGGCTTGATTTCACAGTCCAGTGTAGCCCCAGAAGACCTTTTTAAACAAGTCGAAAATAATTGGAGTTTTAAAAATTTTATTCTTTCCATACTAGGACACACTGAGTGAGATAAATAGATTGAATATCTACATCTTATATATATATATATATATATATATATAAAATCTAATGTGTACAAGCAAGTACATATTGAGAGATTTAATTAAATTTTTAAACTCCAAACATAACCCTAAAATCTTCAGCATACTCAGACTGTTTTAATCTGTCCTTCTGAGACAGAACAAACCCCCATTATTGCATGACATTATTCTAGACATTGAAATTTTAATAAGACAAAAAAGGTAATTAGACAAAAACGAAGCTAGATAAGTTTTAGAGAAACTACAAAGAGCAAAATCCTCTGTCCTTAAGACTCAGCAGAAAACATACTGACCTTACTAAGTACTTACACTGGAGACTACTTCCTTAAACATACGTCTCCTTACAAAAAACCACCGTATCAATGATGAGGTTTATTTTAATGAATATTTATTTATTAGATTATGACCTTGTGTGCAGTGCAACCCCATACAAATCAGCATGTAAACTGTTACTTTAGGATTGATATATTAGAAAATTAAGCATTAGTATAAATAAGCATTAATTTGCCTTGTAAACAGCACTACTAAACAGAACTGCTGTTATAGAAAATTAATCAACACCTAAGACAGACTCCAACAGCACTCAGGATTTAAATACTGAAAACATATCCTCATATTGCACCAATTCCTTTTGTATTCATTTCAAAGCCCAAGTCTAATCAGCTTTTGGTCATAAATGAGTGAATGTTACACATAGATTTATCTTTCTCCTCCTTTGGAGAAGCCCCTGGTTAACTCAGGCTGAATAATAGCACCTGAGATCAAAGGGGGAATCGTTTGAAGAAAACATACAAGGTGAGGCAAGGTTGAAGAGATACAAGCTCTTCATTGGAAAAAGCAGAGATGAAAACAGAGCAATCATTAAAGGCACACAAACAGGTCAAAACTTAAGGCCCACTGCATTACTCTGCTGCCATAAAACAGCACTCAAATCACATTTTACACCTCCATAGTGGCTCTCAATGAGGTAATGAGGATACCGGTCATGTTCAGAGCTTAAGATAAAGCCGGAGATTTAGAAAGAGAAAAAAAAAGATGGTAATCCAAGCCAGTGCAGAATGCATTTTTAAAGAAGTTAAGGCAGCCGTATAGCATGCATGCACTGTGTTGAAATTCAGCGTAAATCTTCTACCAAGACATAACTTTGCCAACTGTGGTGCAGGAATATGGTTTTGAACTTTGTCCAAGGAACTACTGGGCAGCAACCAACTGTCAAGAACTGTCATTTGTGGTTAGTTTTACACAAGCGCGAATAAAAACATTTCATGGCCGTAAGTAAAGAGAAACAGCTGTTCTTACTGTACATATATATAAATTTCATTTCTGCTACAGCAATAAAACAGTGTGAAAAGGAGCAATTTTGAGCTCAATGATGGGTATTAAAACATCAAACCAGGCAACTAGCATTAAACACATGCTACCAGTCATAGATGTAGTATCTTTATGTGGCTTGATAAGCACAGCTGAAGCTGAGCTAGATGTGTTCTAAATGTTTAGCTGACCAAAGAGTAGTGATAAAGCAAAAGGCCAGCACTGGTACTAAAACTCACCTTCATGGAGATGTAATACTTCCAGCTCCATGTTCAAGAGCATCTATAAAGTGACTGGAATAGAAGTGAAGTTAGCTTCCAGGCTATTTAGCAAGCTTCCAGGCATAACATGCAACTTGGTGTGTGTACCTTGATTGCCTCAGGTGAGAAAGGGTGTGACTAAATAGATGCACCTGATACTTGCTTCCACCATCTCTTCTTACCCTGCCCACTCCATGCTCTTTCTTAGTTTCTTTTCTTTTTTTAACACTGCAAATATATGCTATACTTGACTTTCAGATATAAAACAACATGCAATAACGAATTTGCTGCTTTCATGTCTGCTTATGTAACGAGTTTGTAAGTCAGTTCTAGGTTTGAGTGACAGGAGTGTGTTTGTGTGTTCAGACATCGTTGTCTCTTCAATATCAAAAAGCAAAGAATATATATGGGCTTTTTCTCATTTAGGCCACACAGGTCTATTGAAGCCTGTGGCATAATTAATTATTCAAGAGTGCCACAAAACAAGCCACAGATTAATAATTCATGCTGCATAATTTGAAAAAAAATAAAATGCTTACTAAGGATGTAATTAGCGAACGGTGATAGTGACCAGAAGCTGCATAACAATGAGACACCAGAAACTGGGACACTCATCAGAGGTGTGATTTTCAGTGAATGTTTGTTTCTCGTGCAAAGAGTCATGTTGGGCAGGAACATGGTGCATTTGTTGGGCTTAATGTTATAGAGGGGACCACAGCCAAAAGCATTTCCTGTACTCTTTACAGCTTTACAACAGTATCTCTTGTGTGTATGAGACTTTGTGCAACACACGTTTATGTTTGGTGAGGGGAAAAAGTGAGCTCTCTATTCAGTGTCATTTCGTAGTGTTTACAGCTACAATTTGACTCGTGACAAGGCTTTCTCTCAGGGCTTTCGGGTTCTGTAACAACCCACAGAATAGCCCTTTTGTAATACCCAGATGAGGAAGATTCACCGATCCTGCAGCTCAATGAGAAGCGTTCATTTCGTGACCACACAATTAGATCAGGCGTACAAATACACAACACATAACTGCTGGTGTCACACACATAGTTGTGATTTAGAATCATGGTTTTCATATTAAAAAAAATACTTCAGGGGAAAAAAAAAACACCCCACAAAAACACAATGTAGTCAATCAGCCAAGACATGTTTGGTCTGTTTTTTTCATATTGCACTGCATGAAGATTACTCAACAAATCTGACAAAGAAAGAAGCTTCCTTCATATATGACTGTAAAATGGTAGCTTTGGGTAAGATAGTAAGCAGGTTTTAGATTATGAGATTAATGCTGTCTTTTGAAGATTATCAGACTGTATAACATGATCCCAGAAAATCTTCAAATTTCATTACAACACTTGTCCTCCATGTCAGATTACATGATGAAGATCCACTAAGGATAGACCTGCAATTAAAGAACATTATTATGTTCTGCTTAGATATACATCAATCAGCATGATGCAAGCTCATGCATAAAATTCAAGGAACGCTTGAGGTAATAAGGTTTTTACAGTTTACGGCTTGTCATTTGTAGCTATCCCATGAGTTTTGTGGCATCCTATACCGTCCTCCTATTGGTGGCTTTTAAACAAGTGTCATACAAGAGGTCACTCTGGGACTGAAATCAAATATTTCTGACACTGCCAGCACTTTGGTCACAAACGCACTAAATCTGTCAAGAGTTAAGATTGCTGAGATCTTGCCTCACAAGCAAAGAACTGTAACCAAAGAATGTGCAACTGGAAAATCGTAAACAATACCACTGACTGACTACATTCTGTCTACAAGAAATGATTTCCTGTAAATTAGATTTTTTAGAGAAACTATTCCTTGATATTGATTAAAACACACACACACACACACACACACACACACACACACACACACACACACACACACACACACACACACACAGGTGTTTCCTGGGTTACAGATGAAAGTGCCATACACTTTGAAGCCTAGTAAATCAGGTTACGTCACCTCCACCCTGTAAATAAGTTACCAAGACTCTCAACACATCAGGTTTACATAGCTGTAAGAGCCGTAGATGCCTATTGTAGTATAAGCTAGGGCTATATTCCATGTACACTGTTAACATGAGAGGACTACTTTCCTCACTGTATCATAATTCCTAACATGCACCATCAGAGAAAATGGCACTAAATGGCATCTTTCCTTATAACTTATGTGCAACTTTTATATCACTAGTCTGCCTCTTTGCCCTAGAAAGGTGCAAATAGTATACCTTTTAAAGCTTTACTAAAGGAGGTAATTACAGTGCAATTGTGTAACTGATATTTTTAAAATTATGACATTTTCAAGTGAATTACAGCGATCAGGCATAACATTATGAGCACTGCCAGGTGACGTGAATAACACTGATTATCTCCTCATCATGGCACCTGTTAGTGGGTGGGATATATTAGGCAGCAAGTGAACATTTTGTCCTCAAAGTTGATAGAAGCAGGAAAAATGGGCAGGCGTTAGGATTAAGCAAGTTTGTCAAGGGCCAACTTGTGCTGGTTAGATGACTGGATCAGAGCATCTCCAAAACTGCAGCTCTTGTGGGGTGTTCCTGGTCTGCAGTGGACAGTAGATATCAAAAGTGGTCTAAGGAAGGAACAGTGGTGAACCAGTGACAGGGTCATGGGTGGCCAAGGCTCATTGATGCACGTGGGGAGTGAAGGCTGGCACGTGTGGTCCGATCCAACAGACGAGCTACTGTTGCTCAAATTGCTGAAGAAGTTAATACTGGTTCTGATAGAAAGGTGTCAGAATACACAGTGCATGACAGGTCAGGGCTGTTTTGACCACAAAAGGGGGATGTGTTGGTCCCCCTTTTGTATATTAGGCAGGTGGTCATAATGTTATGCCTGATTTGTGTATCTATTAATGATACAAAAGTTAAGGAACAAAAAAGGTACAGTTTTTCTTTTTTTTTCTTCTGAGAGTGTAAAAGTTTTAAATGTAAGCAGTCTGCCATGACTGAATTTATTATTAATATAATCACCATTATCAGAGTTTAATGAGATGTCTGCACATTACATGAGCTAGGTATATTCATTCCAAATCAATCATTTTATATAACTTGTATGGCAGGTAGCAAGCTGTATCTCAAACTATGTGACAGTATTATTTCTGTTTGCATCTTAAGTGCTGTATAATGCAAATGATTTGATCACCAAACACAAGCAGCTATCAGAATATGCTGTCTGTATAAATGCTGTAGCTCTAAAATGAAAAATGAACCCATTAAAAGTCTAGGCTGTAAATAGCTCTTGTAATCAGAGTGTAATGAGAGCTTTTCACCACCAGCTAAACACAACGTTAAAGATAAACACCGTGACCTCGGACTGTTCCAGTTTTACAGCCCACCGTGAACTTTACGCGCACACAGGTCTAAGGCATAACTGTGTAGAATTAGCTATATGAATAAAGAAAATGTACCTTAATGTCCGATTTTTAAAGCGGATACGCGGCCGTCAAATCCGTGATCCAGTCCGCAACCTCCGTTCCTCAAATCTCCATCTAACAGCAATAGTTCGTGGCAGCCATCTCACAAGAAACTCATAACCACTGATTTAAATAAAAAAAACTAACCCTTCTAACAAAGCTTAGTCACAAGAAAATCCCCGCTGGATAGATGTGTAAAGCGATTTTACTGTGGTTGTAAATAATTGAAGAAGTTGTCGTTCGTTCGTCCGTCCGTCCGTCCGTCCTCCGCCTCTTCAGATCGGTTACAGGAGTTTGTGTTACATGACTCCACCTTTAACGAAAAGTTTCAAACTCGAAGCTCTTGGAGACCAGATGATTGATGTCAAGTTTAGCCAATAACCTGTTCGAATCAGCTGTTACGCAACCAATCAGAAAGAAGAACAAGGAGTTAGAAACCAGTTCTTTCCCGCCCTCAACTCTAAGGTTTCAGTGATTAGCAACCCTGTCAAAGTTCCAAAGCATACAGTTTAGATTTATTAGCTAGCGATAGTCTCTTTTTTATTTAGTATATTTAAGATTAAATAATTATACAACCAGAACATGTGTAATTGAGACATGTAAGCTTGTTTCACTTAGAAATAAAGTGCATTTGGAAGAATCCAGGGATCACGCATTCTATATTTTCTTAGCTGAAAGCTATTTGTAATCCCTTGAATGTTTTTTGGCGTTGCATAATTATAGAACTTATCTCTGTTTCTGAAAAGTGTGATTTGTTCTCTACACGAAAATTGAGAATTTCCCAAAGGAAATGGTCTACAGAGAACAATGAAAAAGGGGAATTCGTCGACCCTGCTCACTTATTTTTTTTTTTCTATAGAACAATTGGATGAAGACTATTTAGATGAGTAGTAGGAAGGAAATGACATTATGAGCTTTTATAAAACCTTTTTTGCAAGTTACTCACACAGAACACAGACAGGTGCAGGTAAACAGGAACATGTACCATGGATTCACAATACTGAAAAATACCATACTGTGATTATTCTACTGCATATTATGTTATTATATTTAGCTGTTGGATCTTTCCCTCAGCTCAGCTGTGATGCTAGGCTAGTATTGGCATGTTAGACGTTGTGAAGAGGATACATGTGTATCAGGTAGACCTCACTCATTAATGAGTTAAGAAACAGTCCACCAGTAACAACTATCCAGACAAACAACAGTGCTGTGGTCAGAAAAGGGCCAAATGGAAATTAAGACTCAAATTTGATTAGAAAAATAGATCTGGTGTGTACATGAAGGTGTGTCTATTAAAGTTGCCAGTAAGAGTACACGGTGCTGCTGCACCTGATACACTTCTCTAAGTAGATTACATACCATTTCTTGAAAGTATGGTCTGAGATTGATCAGGATCACTGAACACAATAATTCATTACAGAAATGCAAGGCATGAATACAGGATGCATAGTTACTGTTACCACCCTGAAGTTCAATCTTTTCCTATTACATCAGGTGCTGAAGTTTTTTATTCCTCAGGTATTCACATCAATATTTTTTTGACACATCCTGTTTTTTTATTTGCTATTAGTTCTGTTAAATGTTATCGATAATCTGTTTAAAATATTATCACTGTTATCACTTACATTTTAACTATAGCTATAGTGGTTCCCTTACTTTATAATTTTTCTCTTACTTGAATTTAATAAAATATAAAATGCAGATTGTCTTGTTTCAGCAAAACTTTTATTCTGATACAGCTTTACCTGTTGCAAAACACTGACAGTGAAAACTACTTCCAAAAATGCTAAACATCTCAGAAGAATTCACCATATCAACATTGTGGAGTGCCCACCACCATACATTTGCCTGTGTACATTGTTTGCCATAAAATAAATGATAAAGCATTACAATTAATTACAGATTGCTTCAAATAGTTAATTATTAGCAATAAAGTTTATTAATATAAACTTGGCTCCTAGAACTTTTGTCTAAGCCATACTTAAAATGAATAAACACCATCTGACCAATCAGCATTGGGCATTCAACAGCACTGTGGTATAAAATCATTTTTATTATTTACTGTGGATTAACAAGCAGCACATGTGTTGTACACCCAAACAGGTAACCAACCATTTTCCCATTACCGGATGTTTTCCTTGACAGCAACAAGGCCTACCCTTGTTTTTTCCGTCCTATGAATGGACATCCCAAAGGAAACAGACTGACTTTAAACAATGCCTATGTGGCTTAAATAAGAAATGTGAACCACACAACATATTCAGTGTGTGAATACATCTAAACCAGAATTCTCATACTAATGCCTCCACAGGGTGGTGACAAATATTCTAGTTTTTAACAATCATGTCCAGATCCCAGACATATGCCTCTTTTCACCACCTTCATTGTTATATTGTGTAAAAATGAATTCCCAGTAGGTAATATGTGTAGTATCTTTGGGCAAGTGAGTCACACTGATAAAAATCAGTTTGTTAGATCAGGAGAAATGCAATTCAGACTAACAGATATAGTCTAAACTGCATTTCTTAGACTAACTGTCTAAGCCTATTCTGGATACTGAACCGATACTGAAAGATGATTAAATGTATCCACTGCAATATAAAAGCACAGTATGTTAATTTATTTTAATACTACATAGGAATTTTATATCCCAACTTTGCCTCCGACACACATGGAAGGAAATTCAGGGTCAGAACACATGGTCAGACTTTTGGGTGGCCTTTGAGCACTTGGCCATGTTTAAGAGTTCAATTAACTACAAGACAGGATTAAAAACCTTGTACATGTTGATATAGATATACAAGAAAAATGAATTAAATTGAATTTTAAAAATTGATCATCTATTTGTATCTAAGGGCTCATTAGTTGGAGACAGACAGACAGATTTGTAGGTGTGCTTTCTCAAAAGAAGCTTCAGGATTATATACATCACTTTTGAATGTGAAACTCTTGGCTGGCAGCTACAACAGGCCACCTCTCCTTGCTCATTTTGCTCCTCACCCATTTTTTTTCACCTTCTACCTTACAGCATTTAGTTCAGATGAACTCAGCTTTAACTCAGATGAACTCAGCCAAGATAATCTGCTCTATTGGAACTCTGCATGAAGAGAGAATACATTTCCCCTATCTGTTACGAAAAGATAGGAGAACAGACATATTTTTGGTTTGCTTCATGATTCAAACCTGAACAATTGCAGGTGTGTTTTTGCCCAGCAGAGGGTGCGCTATCTCTGCGCTAAGTCTTAAATTGTAAGCGTGAAATATTTCATTGCATATTCGGTGACTGTATGGTTTTTATTAGAGCTTTACTTATTATTGCATAGTTTTTGTAGTGGATTTTCACCTCCCCTCAGAGTAGAATATTTTTTACAAACCTCTCAGAAGTTTGACACTGTACTGTTTTGTTGACCAAAAGATAACTTGGAGCAGATCTTCTAATCTTCCTGATCTGTTAAAATGATTGTTGCTTGCTGAATGTCCTGCAGATGTCCTAGGCTGGAATACATCTGCTCTTATCCCCTACTGACTCTCGGAGTTGGTGGAGCTGAGATTGCAGGTTTCCTGGAAAGTGTAAAACGTTAAATAATGCAATGTTTGAATGAAATTTCATTATCAACATGGCTATGGTCAAATCCTGGACGTGCTGCTTGTGCCTCAATACTTATTTCTGCTGTAAGAGGACTTTCAGCATTTTGTGGGGTGACAAGGAGGCTCACAACTTCATTATTCTTTAGACTACATCTCATCTTCCATTCCATCTTAATTAGCATTATAATTAATAACAATTTACAGGTTCCCTTCAGAAAAAAAAAAAAACACAGCTGAAAATTGGCACAACATTTGATTGGCAGCTTAAAGATATTGCTTACATAAACTTATCATTTTACCTCACAGATCACAATGATCCTGCTGTATGCCACCTATAGAAATTGGGATGCTGAGATTTGAGAAGTGTAGCTTATTCCATGTAAAAGACATGGACAAAGCAGTGGATTATGAGTCCAATATCTAAAAGGATTTTCTTTTAGTATTAGATTTAAAGGCACAGTTAGTAAATGTAATCTTCCTGTATGCAACAAATCCCAATTGTTTCCCCTCTGTATGTTGTTCATTGACTGTGAATTATTATACATTTTAAGCCCTTGATCATGATTCAAAACAGACCTCAATATTCTCCTTGAAATCATCACTAAGCAGGAGGATGTTACTTTAAGTAAAGCGATGGTCTGGGCTGAACTCATCATTATTGCCCAGTACAATGGTCTGCAGAGAGGAAAGCAGCTTCAGGCAAATCTCATCACCACAATCCACCAAGACTGTAGGAGTTCAGTTTTCATCAGAGCCACAGCAATCAGGGTCATCTAGCAAGTTCAGCTGCTCTTGGCAGGAAATGAAGCCTTCTAATGGATTGGTACTTCTAATGGTTTTTAAATAGAGGCTCAAAGCATATTGTTTCTGAGAGATGTAGAACATGAACTTGCTTGTACATTTGAGAAACAATATTGTGAAAAAATGACAACTTAATATGTGCGATTTGAATACCTTTGGAATTTTATTCTGCTTGGGAAGAAGGAAAAACCATAGAAGGTTGATGTTTTGTTATTTTTCTCCAGTTTATGTTGATGTTTTATCAACAGTAATGTTTTTCTTGATTTTACTGACTGAATATTGACAGAATACTATTGTCCTCTTTACACGGGAGTATTTTATTTTGCTAAGTCTTGTTCAACATCATTCAAAATCCCAAGTGTATAAAAAAGCTCACTATAGGGTATGGCAAGCTGTTCACTATTTGTCCATTTGAGGCTCAGGAATTTGGAAATTACCAGTTATGCTTAAATATGAATACAGTGAAATTAATTTTGTCATTTATATTATACTCTGAAACACAGTTTAATTCTTCTTTCTAACGCAGGGTTATATAGCAGAGATTTATATTTGTCATTTTCTTGTGATATGAAATAATATAAAATAATATGAATGCAAAAACACTTGTCATTATACAGATGGGGGAAAACAGTGCTGAAGCAGTTACTTCTTGGTGCTTTTTCTCTTCTAGTCCTGCTGTAAGTTAGGTACATACTGCCATCTTGTGTACACTAAAAAATGTGTATTTTACAGTAAAATACCTGCAGCTGTGGTTTCCAGAACTTCACCTTAAGTTGTATGGTGTAACTTTTCAGAATGCTTTATTAGCAACCGTAAATTTCACAGTTGAGAACTGTTGTTTGTTTACAAGAAATTACTGCTAAAAAAAAAGACTGGATGTAAACCTGTTTATGGTAAACTACTTTGAAATAACAAATATGCTGACCAGTTGGTCAGCTGTGGCGACCCCGAACAGGGAGCAGCCGAAAGCAAGAACGCACAGAACTTTGAAATAACAAATATAATGTAAATCTAATTACAATCTCTCTCAGATAAAAACACAATACAACTGTATAATATATAATGTAAAATTCAGATTTATAGTAAATTACTAGCAGCTGTGGTTGCCAGAATTTCATGGTAAAAATAGTGAATAAGGAGACCAACATAATATTGGAAACCAATCCACAAAAATATCATTGTCAGTCTTCAAGAAACTATTTTTTCATGTACATTCCATGTTAAAACAGTTTGAACTGATCTAATACCCTGTCCAATATACTCACAAATTAGTAATAAAATCTTGAAAAAACAGCATGTGTCCATATGATGGATAATCCATGGTGGAATGAATAGACATTATGTATCAGGGCTTACTTGCCCTGGTTGAACAAGAGGAATGAGTCCAGACTTGTGGAAAGACATGGGAAAGACTTGGAAATGATGTTGGAGAAACTGGAACCTAAAACATGTACTGTCAGCTTGAGTAGCAATTGAATATATTTAAAATCTGCTAATAAATAGCTAATAAATGTAAATACCAAAGCAAAACACTTTTCTTCTAATACCAAAGAAGAAAGAAACAAGTAAAACCAATAAAAAAAGGAATTGTAATAAATGTATGAAAAGTTCAATTGCTCAAGAATTGGTAGTTGCCAACCACCAGATATACCAGCCATTGAACTGAATTGTCCACTTGATTGGAGGTATCTGTGTATTTCTGTTGAAAGTCCACAGGGGTGAATAAAAACTTAGTCCTTGAATGCATCTGTTTCTAGCTATTACCCTGATATTCAGTAATAAACGTGATCTGCAAAACTATATTTTAGAGTGGATAATGGAAGATAGCCTGAGGGATGTTCTGCTTGTATCTACCACTACTTACCTCTAATTAGCCTGGAGACTGGGTCCAGGGTCACTGCGTGTCTCATTCAGACATATATATATATATATATATATATATATATATATATATTATATATATATATATATATATATATATATATATATATATATAATGTATATGTCTGAATGAGACACGCAGTGTCATATATATGATGTGTGTATATAACAATATATATGTATATACTGGGTGCAATTTGTGGAAAAACCAGAAGGGGGAATGTTTTGAAAATAAGCTGATATGCTGCTCTGAATTCTCTTCATTTTTCGCTTATTTTGCTAGTTGTATTTTCACGCTGACATTGACCGCTGGTCGGTGCTTGGTGACATTTTGAAAAGACGGGTATGGAAGGCCTGTAGTGTAGGACTGAGAATAGGAACTCTGAATGTTGGTACTATGACAGGGAAAGGTAGAGAGCTGGCTGATGTGATGGAGAGAAGGAAGGTGGATATACTGTGTGTACAGGAGACCAGGTGGAAGGGTAGCAAGGCTTGTAGTATAGGAGCAGGATTCAAGCTGTTTTATTATGGTGTGGATAGTAAGAGAAATGGGGTAGGTGTGGTCCTGAAGGAAGAGTTTGTGAGGAATGTTCTGGAGGTGAAGAGAGTGTCAGACAGGGTGATGAGTCTGAAGTTAGAGATTGAAGGGGTGATGTTGAATGTTGTTAGTGGTTATGCCCCACAGGTAGGTTGTGAGTTAGAGGAGAAAGAGAGATTCTGGAGTGAATTAGATGAGGTGATGGAGAGTATTCCCACAGGTGAGAGAGTGGTGCTAGGAGCAGATTTTAATGGACATGTTGGTGAGGGGAACAGAGGTGTCGAGGAGGTGATGGGCAAGTTTGGAGTTAAGGAAAGGAACCTAGAAGGACAGATGGTAGTAGACTTTGCTAAGAGGATGGACACGGCTGTGGTTAAAAATTATTTTCAGAAGAGGGAGGAGCATAGAGTGACTTACAAGAGTGGAGGTAGAAGAACACAGGTAGACTACATCCTATGTAAAAGAGGCAATCTGAAAGAGATTAGTGACTGTAAAGTGGTAGTGGGAGAGAGTGTAGCCAGACAGCATAGGATGGTGGTGTGTAGGATGACTTTGATGGTCTGTAAGAAGAAGAGGTCAAAGATACAGATAGAGAAGAAAACCAAGTGGTGGAAGCTGAAAAAGGAGGAATGTTGTGAGGAATTTAGACAGAACTTGTGGCAGGCTCTGGGTGGTCAGGTAGTGCTGCCAGATGACTGGGAAACTACAGCAGAAGTGATCAGGGAGACAGGGAGAAAGGTGCTGGGTGTGTCATATGGAAGGAGGAAAGAAGATAAGGAGACTTGGTGGTGGAATGAGGAAGTTCAGGATAGTATCCAGAGGAAGAGATTAGGCAAGAAGAAGTGGGACATGGACAGGACTGAAGAGAATAGACAGGAATACAAGGAGTTACAGTGCAGAGTGAATAAAATCCTTCAATTTAATTTAACTAATTAAGCTAAAATTAGATTTCATATTAAAGAAAATCGCTCCCCTCCTTGAACTGCCACCTTATTGTGGTGGAGGGGTTTGAGTACCCGAATGAACCTAGGAGCCATGTTGTCAGGGGCCTAGTGCTCCTGGTAGGGTCTCCCAAGGCAAACGGGTTCTAGGTGACGGGTTAGACTAAGAGCGGTTCAAGACCCTTGTCGAATTAAAACCAAGGACCGTTACGTCGCCCGGACTGGCATCACCGGGGCCCCACCCTGGAGCCAGGCCTGGGGTTGGGGCACGCAGGTGAGCGCCTGGTGGCAGAGTCTTTGCCTGCGGGACTCGGCCGGGCACAGCCCGAAGAAAAGACGTAGGCCCACCTTCCCGTAGGCCCACCACCCGCAGGAAGGAGCATAAGGGTCCGGTGCCATGTGTTTTGGGTAGCAGTCACGGGCAGGGGCCCCGGCGACCCAAACCCTGGACAAAGATCTGGCTTTTGGGACATGGAATGTCACCTCACTGGGGGGAAGGAGCCCGAGCTGGTGAGGGAGGTTGAGCGGTACCGGCTAGAGATAGTCGGGCTTGCCTCCACACACAGCCTGGGCTCTGGAACCCAACTCCTTGAGAGAGGTTGGACCCTCTTCTTTTCTGGAGTGCCCCATGGTGAGAGGCGTCGGGCTGGGGTGGGCTTGCTTATAGCCCCCCAGCTCAGCCGCCATGTGCTGGAGTTTTCCCCGGTAAACAAGAGGGTTGTTTCCCTGCGCCTTCGGGCTGGGGATAGGTGTCTCACTGTTGTTTCGGCTTATGGGCCGAACGGCAGTGTGGAGTACCCAACCTTCCTGGAGACCCTGCGAGGGGTGCTGGAAGGTGCTCCGACTGGGGACTCCATAGTTTTGCTGGGGGACTTCAACGCCCATGTGGGCAATGACAGTGATACCTGGAGGTGCGTGATTGGGAGGAACGGCCCCCCTGATCTGAACTCGAGTGGTGTCCTGTTGCTGGACTTCTGTGCTAGTCACAGCTTGTCCATAACAAACACCATGTTCAAGCATAACATGAGGGTGCCCATCAGTACACGTGGTACCAGGACACCCTAGGCCGGAGATCAATGATCGACCTTGTGATCGTGTCATCTGACCTTCGGCCACATGTCTTGGACACTTGGGTGAAGAGAGGGGTGGAGCTGTCAACCGATCACCACCTGGTGGTGAGTTGGATCCGCTTACGGAGGAGGATGCCAGACAGACTTGGCAGGCCCAAACGTATTGTGAGGGTCTGTTGGGAATGTCTTGCTGATCTCTCTGTTAGGGGGGTCTTCAACTCCCACCTCCGAGAGAGTTTCAACCAGATCCCAAGGGAGGTTGGGGACATTGAGTCTGAGTGGACCATGTTCTCCTCCTCCATTGTTGACGCAGCCATCTGGAGCTGTGGCCGTAAGGTCTCTGGTGCCGGTCGCGGCGGCAATCCCCGAACACAGTGGTGGACACTGGAAGTAAGGGATGCTGTCAAGCTGAAGAAGGAGTCCTATCGAGCCTGGTTGGCTCGGGGGACTCCGGAGGCAGCTGAGGCATACCAGCAGGCCAAGCGATCTACAGCCCGGGTGGTCTCGGAAGCAAAAACTCGGGTCTGGGAGGAGTTCGGTGAGGCCATGGAGAAGGACTATCGGACGGCCTCGGGGAAATTCTGGCAGACCATTCGGCGCCTCAAAAGGGGTAAGCAGCTCTCTGCCAACACTGTTTACGGTGGAGGTGGAGAGTTGTCGGTCTCGATTGGGGATATTGTCGGACGGTGGAAGGAATACTTCGAGGATCTCCTCAACCCCACTGACACGCCTTCCGTAGAGGAACCAGAGGCCGAGGACTCAGAGGTAGATTCATTCATCACCCAAGCTGAGGTCACTGAGGCAGTTCAGCAGCTCCTCGGTGGCAAGGCACCAGGGGTGGATGAGATTCGCCCTGAGTACCTTAAGTCTCTGGATGTTATGGGGCTGTCTTGGCTGAAACGTCTCTGCAACATAGCGTGGCGGTCAGGGACAGTGCCCCTGGACTGGGTGACCGGGGTGGTGGTCCCTCTTTTTAAGAAGGGGGACCGGAGGGTGTGTTCCAACTATAGGGGGATCACACTCCTCAGCCTCCCAGGGAAAGTCTATTCCAGAGTACTGGAGAGGAGAGTCCGACCGTTAGTCGAACCTCGGATACAGGAGGAGCAATGCGGTTTTCGACCTAGTCGTGGAACACTAGACCAGCTCTATACCCTCCACAGGGTGCTCGAGGGTTCGTGGGAGTTTGCCCAACCAATCCACATGTGTTTTGTGGACTTGGAGAAGGCTTTCGACTGTGTCCCTCGTGGCATTCTGTGGGAGGTGCTCTGGGAGTACGGGGTCCGTGGCCCTCTGTTAAGGGCTGTTTGGTCTCTGTATAACCGGAGCAGGAGCTTGGTTCGCATTGCCAGCTGTAAGTCAGATCTGTTCCCAGTGCATGTTGGACTCCGACAGGGCTGTCCTTTGTCACTGGTTCTGTTCATTGTTTTTATGGACAGAATTTCTAGGCGCAGCCAGGGGCTGGAGGGAGTCCGGTTTGGGGACCACAGGATTTCATCGCTGATTTTTGCAGATGATGTTGTCCTGTTGGCTCCTTCAAGCCTGGACTTACAGCATGCACTGGGGCATTTTGCAGCTGAGTGTGAAGCGGCTGGGATGAGGGTCAGCACCTCCAAATCGGAGGCCATGGTTCTTGACCGGAAAAAGGTGGCTTGTACCCTTCAGGTTGGAGGGGAGGTCCTTCCTCAAGTGGAGGAGTTTAAGTATCTCGGGGTCTTGTTCACGAGTGAGGGAAGGATGGGTCGTGAGATTGACAGACGGATCGGTGCAGCAGCAGCAGTAATGCGGTCTATGTACCGGTCTGTTGTGGTGAAGAAGGAGCTGAGCCGGGAGGCGAAGCTCTCGATTTACCAGACAATCTACGTTCCTACTCTCACCTATGGTCATGAGCTCTGGGTCATGACCGAAAGGGTAAGATCCCGAATACAAGCGGCCGAAATGAGCTTCCTCCGTAGGGTGGCAGGGCACTCCCTTAGAGATAGGGTAAGGAGCGCTGTCACCTGGGAGAAGCTCGGAGTAGAGCTGCTGCTCCTCCACATCGAAAGGGGGCAGTTGAGGTGGCTCGGGCATCTGTTTCGGATGCCTCCGGGACGTCTCCCTGGAGAGGTGTTCCGAGCATGCCCCACCGGGAAGAGGCCCCGGGGAAGACCCAGAACACGCTGGAGAGACTATGTCTCTCGGCTGGCCTGGGAACGCCTCGGGGTCCCTCCGGAAGAGCTGGAGGAAGTGTCTGGGGAGAGGAAGGTCTGGGCATCCCTACTTAGACTGCTGCCCCCGCGACCCGGCTCCGGATAAGTGGAAGACAATGCATGAATGAATGAATGAAAATCTCCATTATGATTATCACAGGATGTGCTCACCTATGTTTTCTCAAATATGATGTTGAATTCTTGTAAGACGAAGTCGTATGTTACTGAGGCGGGCAGAGTAGGCATCTGAATATGAAACTGACAAGTGCTTTTTTTTTATACAAGTAATGAGAGATGTGGTACAATGTAGTGGAGTAGAAAGTATGATATATTACTTTAAAATGTAGTGGAGTGAAAGTAAAGAGTCTCAAAAAAATGTTATACTTCAGGAAAGATCAGACACTGAAAAAAGACAGTGATAATTATTACATTTAATAATTACATTTACTTTGTTACTGCATTGGCTGAGGTAAGGCTAAAAATGTAAGAAAACCAGCATAAAAATTATTCTTTCCATTAATTTTTTCATTTTATGTTTGTTTCAATAAGCATGTAGCATGATATCCGGAGCAACATATATTATAAAATGTATAAAAAGTATATAAAAGTGAAACCATAAAGAGAAATGTAAGCCAAGTGATTCATCATGGTGTAAGTTACACTGGCGATTATTGTATAGTCCTTGTGTATATATAATTAATTTCTCATCCTTTTCAAAATTTTGTTTGGATAAAGTGTTTATTATTTGTTCCATTTATAAGACATTGCTACTATGCTTCTGCAAAGATGATCTGTTATTTCATTTCATGCCATATAATGTTTAAATTATATATTCCATGAAACCCTGCCACAAATATGAATGAACAAATGTGCTAGTATCCGTGTAAATTATAGTAAATAATTAAAATTTTTCTTTTTGCTCATAGACTTTGAGTAAAGGAAGGTCATTGTTGCTTCAGGCAAAGGTAAGCAATATGTATCCTTGAGTTTAACATAGTATTTTTCAGCATGCACTAACAACATTTGATATAGGGGAACCAGAGGGGGATCGGCATAAGGATTTTATAAGGATTTTTCATACTCCGGTTTCCTCCCCCTGTCCAAAGACATGCATTGTAGGTTGATTGGCATCTCTAAATTGTCTGCAGTGTGTGATTGTGTGAGTGAATGAGTGTGTGTGTGCCCTGCGATGTGTTGGCACTCTGTCCAGGGTGTATCCTGCCTTGATGCCCAATGACGCCTGAGATAGGCACAGGCTCCCCGTGACCCGAGTATAGTTCGGATAAGCGGTAGACAATGAATGAATGAATGTTTCCTTAATTCAGTTTGTGGACTGAATGTAGTGGAAGTATGTACTGCTCTATATAGAATAGTCTATTGTATATATTGAGGGAATGTTTTCAGACACAACAAAAGTTAAGGCAGTGTGAAAAGCAGGAAGTAAACATGAATCAAGGCAAAAGCCTAATAAATGGATTCTGTAATAGAACCTTAGTGAACTAAGGCCAGACAGGCTGGTTTGAGTATTTCAGAAACTGTTGTTCTCCTGGGAATTATAAACACAACAGTCTAACTATATGAGCATGTGGTTGTCAAATCGTTCCTCCTGGACCAGTGGTGCTACATAGAACAAAAAACAAAATGCAGGGTGATGCGGACGAACATAAAGCTAAACTTAGGTGCAGAATTTTTAAACTAAACATACAACATAAGTGCATGGCATGACGAGACAGTGCAGACAAACAAGACACATAACGCCGACTGTGTGCAAAAAAAAAAAAAAACAGTATTGTACAGTGAGTGCAAAGAATGGTGTTGTACAGTGAGTGCAAGAATAGCAGCAGGAATAGTTATCACAGTTAAAGTTGTAGTACAAATATTTAAAGTGATGTGTGCATTTAAAAAAGAACAGGTGTGTGTGTGTTTGAGTTCCATTCAGTTCAGTTCTCAGTTCAGAATGTGTGTGTGTGTTGTCCATGCTCCTCAGTTTAATTCAGAGTTCAGAGTGTGTGTGTGTCCATGTTCCTCAGTTTAGTTCAGTTCTCTGTTGAGACACCTGATTGCCTAAGGGAAGAAGCTGTTCAACAGTCTGCATATGAGGGCCCGAATGCTACGGTACCTCTTTCCAGATGGCAGGAGGGTGAAGAGTGTGTGTAAGGGGTGTGTGGGGTTATCCACAATGCTGTTGGCTTTGCAGATGCAGCGTGTGGAGTAAATGTCCGTAATAGAGGGGGAAGAGACTCCAAAGATCTTCTCAGCTGTCCTCACTATCCGCTGCAGGGTCTTGTGATCAGAGACGGTGCAATTCACAAACCACGCAGTGATACAGCTGCTCAGGATGCTCTCAATGGTCCCTCTGTAGAAGGTGGTCAGGATGGGAGGTGGAATATGAGCCTTCCTCAGTCTTTGCAGGAAGTAGAGCTGCTGCTGGGCTTTCTTGGTGATGGAGCTGGTGTTGAGTGACCAGATGAGGTCCTCCGCCAGGTGAACACTGAGGAATTTGGTGCTCTTGACGATCTCCACGTTGGACCCGTCAATGTTCAGTGGAGAATGGCCACTCTGTGCTCTCCTTAAGTCAACAACCATCTCTTTAGTTTTCTCCACGTTCAGAGGCAGGTTGTTGGCTTTACACCAGGCTGTTAGCCGCACCTCCTCTCTGTATGCTGACTCATCGTTCTTGCTGATGAGACGAAGATACTGTTTCCGATCCGGACTGACCGAGGTCTCCCAGTCAGGAAGTCCAGGATCCAGTTGCAGAGGGAAGTGTTGATGCCCAACAGACTCAGATTCTTGATCAGATGTTGAGGAATGATTGTGTTGAATGCTGAGCTGAAGTCGATGAACAGCATTCGCACATAAGTGTCTTTATTGTCCAGGTGTGTGAGGGACAGATGGAGAGTTGTGCTGATGGCACATTTGGACGATTTGGATGATACACAAACTGCATGGGGTCTAGTGATGGTGCCAGCAGTTTCTTGATGTGCCTCATGGCGAGACTCTCGAAGCACTTCATGATGATGGGTGTGAGTGCAACGGGACGGTAGTCATTGAGACACTGGAGATTTCTTCAGCACGGGGATGATGGTGGTGGTCTTGAGGCACGTTGGGATGACAGCGCTGCTCTGGAAGATGTTGAAGATGTCAGTGAAGACATCTGCTAGCTGTTCTGTACATTCCCTGAGCACTCTGCCAGGAATGTTGTCTGGTCCAACAGCTTTCCGTGGGTTAACTCTGCGTGGAGTTTGTCTCACGTTGGCCGTGGTGAGACAGAGCACCTGGTCCTCCAGAGGAGGGATGGTCTTCCTCGCTGTCATGTCATTCTGTGCCTCAAACTGAGCGTAGAAGCTGTTCAGCGCATCTGGAAGGGAGGCATCACTGTCACAGGCAGGTGAAGCTGGCCTCTAGTTGGTGATGGACTGGATGCCTTGCCACATGCCATGGCCATGGATTCTCTGGGAGTGTGCACGCTTTGCCTCCCTCATGGCTTGAGAGAGTTTAGCCCATGCTGTTCTTAGGGCATCCTTGTCTTCAGCTCTGGAGTCCCTGGATTTTAGCAGTGCACGCATTTTTGTGGTCATCCATGGCTTCTGGTTGGAGCGTGTGGTGATGGATTTGGAGATGGTCACGTCATCGATGAACTTGCTGATGTAGCTGGTCACTGATGACATGTATTCCTCCAAGTCTGTGGTATCGCAGTTGGTTGCAGCCTCCCTGAACATGTCCCAGTCAGTGCACTCAAAACAGTCCTGAAGAGCAGAGATGGCTCCTGCTGGCCAGGTTTTAACCTGTTTCAGAACCGTTTTAGAGCGTCTGACGAGTGGGTCTGTATGCTGGAATTTGCATAACAGAGATGTGGTCTGAGTAGCCGAGGTGGGGGCGGGGCTCCGAACGATACGTGCCGGGAATGTTTGTGTAAACAAGATCCAGCGCGTTCACTCCTCTGGTTGCAAAGTCCACATATTGATGGAATTTAGGGAGAACAGACTTGAGATTTGCATGGTGGAAATCTCCGGCAATAATAAAGTCCATCGGGGTGAGCATTCTGCAGCTTGCTAATAGTTCCGTAGAGCTCACACAGAGCCTCTTTAGCATTAGCGCTGGGGGGAATGTACACTTCGACAATGAAAATGGTGGTGAATTCCCGTGGTAAATAAAATGGTCTGCATTGTACAGGTATACAACCTAGTTGTCTTAAGAAAGTGGATTGGGAGTGTATATAGCTGTTTTTTCAGTTCATTGTGAAGAGTTGAAGTAGTGAGTCTGTGTATTTTTGCAGGAGAATTGTACAGGATATGACTTTGAGGACAGACTGCATGTGCGAATCCACACAGCCCTTGCCTCGGTATATGAAGTGGTCCCTCTGTGACTCCAGCCAACCCAAGAGGCGCATTTCACAGGGACCCAGTCCTGTTTGGCACCTTTTGAAATGGAAGCCATTAAAATTGTTCTGTTGTTTGTTTGTTTGTTTGTGTTTTTGAAAACGAAAATGACGCTAAATTATTTTTAGTTGCATAGGTTGATCACCAGTAGCATTTCTATTTTAATTTTTTTATGTAGGTAGAGTTCCTGTTTTTATGTAATAGATTATGCTTTAAGTAGATTATATTGCTACATTTCAGAGTTCATTTAAAGATAGTTGACCCATTTCAATTCAATTCAAATCAATTCAATTTTATTTGTATAGCGCTTTTAACAAAGAGCATTGTCTCAAAGCAGCTTTACAGAACATAAGAAACAATAAACATACAAACAAACAGTCCTAGATGTTAGACAAAATTTTCCCTAGTGAGCGAGCCTGAGGTGACTCAGGCGACTGTGGCAAGGAAAAACTCCCTCAGATGGTATTAGGAAGAAACCTTGAGAGGAACCAGACTCAAAAGGGAACCCATCCTCATCTGGGTGACACACGGAGAGTGTGATATGAACAATGTCCTTTCTGCATTAGTTGTGTGATGCAGATACAGCATGTGTAGAATGTTATGTGTAAAATGTCCACATAGGGTTGGCAGTGCTGCTTTGAATACTCCAGTCCTCAGAAAGCAGAACCCGGCTGGAGCTGGACCATCTCTGGATGCCACCGGAGCTGGCACAATCTCTGTGTGACTCGGGGGTGGGTAGAAGAAGGGAAACAAATGGAAAGGGATTAGCGTAGCTGCTATTCATGATATTAGGAGGCACTAGATGATGATGTGCATCTAATCGGATGTATTGGAGTACAAAGTTATGGGATTTATTAGGTGTGTGCCTGGCTAAAGAGATATGTCTTTAGTCTATGTTTGAACTGGGAGACTGTGTCTGAGCCCCGAACACTGTCAGGAAGACTGTTCCAAAGTTTAGGAGCTAAATATGAAAAAGCTCTACCCCCTTTTGTAGACTTTGATATTCTGGGAACTACCAGAAGTCCGGAGTTTCGAGATCTTAGGGAGCGTGATGGATTGTAATGTGTTAGAAGACCAGCTAGATACGTGGGAGCTAAACCATTTAGAGTCTTGTATGTAAGAAGTGCTAGTTTATAATCAACTCTAAATTTAACAGGTAGCCAGTGCAGGGATGATAATATTGGGGTTATATGGTCATACTTTCTTGACCTGGTAAGGACTCTAGCAGCTGCATTCTGGACTAACTGTAGCTTGTTTATTGAGGATGCAGGACAACCACCAAATAACGCATTACAATAGTCCAGTCTGGAGGTCATGAATGCGTGAACTAGCTTTTCTGCATCAGATACAGATAAAATGTTCCTAAGCTTGGCGATATTTCTGAGGTGGAAGAAGGCTATTTTTGTAATATCGGAAATATGTTTTTCAAAGGACAAACTGCTGTCTAATATTACGCCCAGGTCTTTCACTGTAGAGCTAGTAGTAATAGAACATCCTTCTAAGTACAGGTTGAATTGTGAGAGCTTCTGTGTACTGGTTTTTGGACCAATCAGTAATATCTCCGTCTTATCAGGATTTAGTAATAGAAAATTATCAGTCATCCAGTCTTTAATATCTTTAACACACTCTGTTAATCTAGACAGTTTAGATATTTCATCTGGTTTTGATGAGATATATAACTGTGTATCGTCAGCGTAACAATGGAAACTAATCCCATGCCTTCTAATGATGTTGCCTAAGGGAAGCATGTATATTGAGAAAAGCAGAGGTCCTAAAACTGAACCTTGTGGGACCCCATATTCCACTGGCATTACACTGGACATTTCTCCATTTAAATCTACAAAATGGTATCGATCAGACAGGTAGGATCTGAACCATTTTAATGCCTGTCCCTGAATACCTATGTGATTTTGTAAGCGGTCTATGAGAATGTTATGATCTAAAGTGTCGAATGCAGCACTAAGATCAAGTAAAACTAATATTGAGATGCAGCCTTGGTCCGAAGCTAAAAACAGGTCATTTGTGATCTTAACTAGTGCAGTTTCTGTGCTATGATGGGGCCTGAAACCTGACTGAAATTCTTCAAGGATATTGTTTTCCTGTAAGAAGGAGCATAATTGAGTAGACACAACCTTTTCTAATATTTTAGATATAAAGGGAAGGTTTGAAATCGGTCTGTAATTTAATAAGTCATTAGGGTCTAGTTTAGGTTTCTTAAGAAGAGGCTTAACAACTGCCACTGATGACTTGATTTCACTGATGTTTCTGTTTCTAAATCTTTTGTCTTTTTTGACTTTCAATGTATATTACATTTTAGACAGAATATCTTGGAAAGGATAAGAAAACGAATTCTGAATTTGGCTGGGTTTAGTTTTATTTTAATTTAAGAATGTTTGTCATTAGAATAATACAAGTTTAACACTACCTACCGAACACTACCGACATTTTACGGCGATTATTTGTTAGTCAAATTCGTGTTAAGGCCTTTTATCTATTTTAAATTCCACATACAACTCCACCACATTCCCAGTTTTCTACATTTTAAACATATTTTAGAAAGTACTTGTAAATGTTTATGGGTCAATGTCAGAGATATCAAAAATCCAGCAATAGAAATTCTGGGCCATAGACGCAGTAGAGGAATCAGTTTTGAGGCTTTGCCATCAAGTCCTCAGATTTTCATGGGCTAATGATTTACATTAGAAAGAATTCAGCATTTTATCAGGAACTGGATATCTTTGTTTTCTTCCTTAAACTGGACAAAATGTAAAACTATAACAAATAAATGAATAAAAGCAAATGCATGTTGTCCTGTAATTTTAACACCTGATTACTGTCATGAATTCAACTATTCAGTAACTAGGATGCAAGTGCAGTGCATGATTTATTACACACACACAGGGTGAAAAAACACACAGGGTTGGTATGCTCAAAAGGCAGGAACACATAATAACAGGGAATGCAAAAACCTCCAACAAACAACAGGAACAGTTAAAAAATAACATTTTATGTTATTTATGTTTGAGATGACTTGTTCAGTTCAAGGTACATCATTATGCTACAAGTATTAAGTTATTATAAAAATCTAAGTTATGAGTTGATATGAATTGAGCCTGACAAAAAAACTGGATATAGATTTTGTGTGTAAAATAATAACAGTGAGTGCAATAATAACAGTATAAATACAGTACAAATATTTGTAGTAAACATTTGTATTTATTATTATTATTATTACTATTATTATTAGAATAATAATTATTGTTATTAGAAAAAGGAGAAAAAGAACAATTGCTTTAGAGATAAAAAGAATAATGATGACAGTAATAATAATAATAATAATAATAATAATAATAATAATAATAATAAATGCAAATGTTTACTACTAATATTTATATTTATTATTATTATTATTATTATTACTATAATATGGAATTATTTTAAAGAAATTCAAATTAACCGATATTTTCCGTGTAGGTTTAAATCAATAGCAGGAGCTATGCGGTTGGCTGGATTGTTTTTACGCAGTCATTCTAGAATCTGAATGTTTTCTATTATGACGTCTAAGAGTTTCTTATTCTAGAACAGCATTATAGAGTTGAGTCATTTTGGTCAAGCATCAATTCTTTTGCTTTACTGCGGTGATTACTACAATTGCGATTTGTAAGGAATTTATGGCTGATAAAACTGAAACTTATGAGGGATGGCCAACGGTGTTACTGCCGTTTGGACTGTCGAAGTTGCTGGAGAACATGAGCAGGGCAGTTATGATTGAACAACCAGAAAACGTCGTCTTGTTTTTGGCTAATTACACGTCTGAGCTGCTCCAGTACAGAAACCGTGAGTATTTTTCCCCACTAAACATAACTTTCAGCACTTTACATCAATAGTAGAATTCGTGCTGTCAAATTAGCTTCAGATTATAATGGGCTTTCGATAGCTGATGTGTGAGGAAAAGCTTTCTTTGTGGCTCATAATTACAGCACACACTACATTCTTCAGTGAAATTTAGCTAGCAGCTTAGCTCTTTTTTTTGCGCGCGCGCGACGTGACAGACTCTGCTAATGTTGACTTGATTTTAGAAAAATGTTTTGATGGCCTAAGATAGAATAAAATTGAACAGGATAGCAGAGCAGCGCCACAGTTTGTACAACTCTCTCGGTATAGTAAAGGTGACTGGCTAATTAAGAGCATGTACTGCTGGCCGTTTTTGCTGACAGACAGCTGCTCAGCCCCCTTATAAATGGCGGAAATGAAAGTGAATAAAATAATACTGAATTATGAAGATGTTTACAACACCTTGTTACAAGGGGATTGAAAGTGCAAGCGGATAATAACAGGCTAGGGCAAGAAGACGGACAACAGGAAACTAAAACTTGTCAAAAACACTCGAGCTAAGTATGAAACAAGCTATGACTATGGCTAAGTTATTTTTCCTAATAAAGTGCTCCATTAGTATTTCGACTTGAAAAAACCCCCCACATAAATGTCCCCTTATGTCTCGGTAGCATAACAACAGATGAGGAAAACAAATATAATAATTTTTTCCCTTAAACGATTGTTGACTAAGTATTATGTTGTGTGTTGTATTTACAACCATTTTTGTACTGAGTCAATATTGTGTTGTATTTGACAATCTTTATGAAAAAAAATGAAAGTTTTTATGAACAATTTCCTTGGTTTTGATTCCTCAGAAAAATCACCCCTGGACCTGAATGAAGTCATAATTCGATTTCAAACCAGGAGAGGTGAGTTTTATGACAAGCCATATTTAAAAAATGTATTCCTGATTTCTTAATAATTTTTTAAACATTGCTGTAAAAAAACAGTGAAGCTTTAACAGAATAAAGAGACGTTCATAAAGAACCCAAATATATCAATACTTTTTCTGGATTCTCAGAAGAGGTCAAGAAAATATCATCTGAAGCAACGACTGATGGAGTTCAAGATATCAGAAAGGAAGGTGGGAAGTCTTCCCCAAACCTCCTCTCAACCAGTCAAGGTGAGAACTGTTGAGTACTACAAGCTTAAAATGTTACTGTTCAAGATAAATTAAAGAACTGTATGTTGTTTATTTTTATGCCAAGAAGAGTTTCAGAATTATTAAATTGGAATATTGGTCGTTTCTGTATGCGTAAGGAAAAATTTGTTTTCAATAATATGTTTGTGAACCACACACCTAGTATATAATACTGTGATATAACCTGCTTAAACTTTAGTCAACTTTAATCATGAGCTGCTCATAAGATGTAGTATACATAGATGTGATAGAAGGAACATCTTGCTGTATTAGCAAACTTCTGCATAGTTATGGTTATATCCTCTTATCTCAATGCAGTTCAACATGGACCTATGCCACCACCAAATCCTATGAGAAGATTAGCAACAACTTTAAAAAGAGCTGCTTTACAGAAAAAATTTTCAAATAGAGCTGAAGTCAGTGTCACACCATCTGAAAGTGTTCCTGATGTCGAGCTCCTACAGGAAACACCACTGGTCGAAGGTAAATTACAAATTACACAGAATGGTTCAAAGAACTTAAAACATTTAGTGAGCGGCTGTTCAGTATTACATGATTTAGTAAATCATATAATAATTCCACAACTGGTGAGCAGAAAAGCATCTCAGCATGCACAAAACATTGAACGCTGAGGTGTATGGGCTACAACAGCAGAACACCACATTGACATCCAAGAAAAGCAATCTGTGCCTGTTATTTTAGAGGCAGTTATTTGAGGCAGATTTGCAGTCAAGTCTCCATACCTGAACAGCTGATAAGTTCAACAAAATAGACTTCATGTTAAAACTATAATGTAGATAGAAATAGGGTTGCAAAATTCCGGGAATTTTCAAGGCTGGAAACTTTCCATGGGAATTAACGGGAATATATGGGAATGAACGGGAATATATAGGAATTCAATTCAATTTTTTTTAATTTTTGTATAGTGCTTTTAACAAAGAGAATTGTCTCAAAGCAGCTTTACAGAACATAAGAAACAATAAACATACAAACAAACAGTCCTAGATGTTAGACAAAATTTTCCCTAGTGAGCAAGCCTGAGGTGACTCAGGCGACTGTGGCAAGGAAAAACTCCCTTAGATGGTATTAGGAAGAAACCTTGAGGGGAACCAGACTCAAAAGGGAACCCATCCTCATCTGGGTGACACCGGAGAGTGTGATATGAACAATGTCCTTTCTGCATTAGTTGTGTGATGCAGATACAGCATGTGTAGAATGTTATGTGTAAATTAATTAGGAGGTTGTTGTCGTCCACATGGGGTTGGCAGTGCTGCTTTGAATACTCCAGTCCTCAGAAAGCAGAACCCAGCTGGAGCTGGTCCATCTCTGGATGCCACTGGGGCTGGCACAATCTCTGTATGTCATGGGGATGGGTAGAAGAAGGGAAACAAATGGAAAGGAATTAGCGTAGCTGCTGTTCATTAATACTAGCAGGCACTAGATGATGATGTGCATTTAATCAGATATACTGGAGCACAAGCTTAATGTATTAAATGTATACCTGACTAAAGAGATATGTCTTTAGTCTACGTTTGAACTGGGAGACTGTGTCTGAGCCTCGAACACTGTCAGGAAGACTGTTCCAAAGTTTAGGAGCTAAATACGAAAAAGCTCTACCACCTTTGTAGACTTTGATATTCTGGGAACTACCAGAAGTCCGGCGTTCCGAGATCTTAAGGAGTGTGATGGATCATGACGTGTTAGAAGACTGGCTAGATATGTGGGAGCTAAACCATTTAGAGTCTTGCATGTAGGTAGTGCTAGTTTATAATCAATTCTAAACATAACAGGCAGCCAGTGCAGGGATGATAATATTGGGGTTATATGATCATACTTTCTTGACCTGGTAAGGACTCTGGCGGCTGCATTCTGGACTAACTGTAGCTTGTTTATTGAAGATGCAGGACAACCACCTAGTAATGCATTACAATAGTCCAGTTTGGAGGTCATGAATGCATGAACTAGCTTCTCTGCATCAGATACAGATAAAATGTTCCTAAGCTTGGCAATATTTCTGAGGTGGAAGAAGGCTATTTTTGTAATATCGGAAATATGTTTTTCAAAGGACAAATTGCTGTCTAATATTACGCCCAGGTCTTTCACTGTAGAGCTAGTAGTAATAGAACATCCTTCTAAATGCAAGTTGAATTGTGAAAGCTTCTGTGTACTGGTTTTGGGACCAATCAGTAATGTCTCCGTCTTAGCAGGATTTAGTAATAGAAAATTATCAGTCATCCAATCTTTAATATCTTTAACACACTCTGTTAATCTAGACAGTTTAGATATTTCATCTGGTTTTGATGAGATATATAACTGTGTATCGTCAGCGTAACAATGGAAACTAATCCCATGCCTTCTAGTGATGTTGCCTAAGGGAAGCATGTATATTGAAAAAAGCAGAGGTCCTAAAACTGATCCTTGTGGGACCCCATATTTCACTGGCATGACACTGGACAGTTCTCCATTTAAATCCTCAAAATGGTATCGATTGGACAGGGAGGATCCAAACCATTTTAATGCCTGTCCCTGAATACCTATGTGGTTTTGTAAGCGATCTATGAGAATGTTATGATCCATAGTGTCGAATGCAGTACTAAGATCAAGTAAGACTAGTATTGAGATGCAGCCTTGGTCCGTAGCTAAAAACAAGTCATTTGTGATTTTTACTAGTGCAGTTTCTGTACTATGATGGGGCCTGAAACCTGACTGAAATTCTTCAAGGATATTGTTTTCCTGTAAGAAGGAGCATAATTGAGTAGACACAACTTTTTCAATATTTTAGATATTAGATAGGAAGGTTTAGATAGCAAGGTTTGAAATCGCTCTGTAATTTGATTTAGGAATTAATGGGAATTCATGGGAATAAACTGGGAATTTGCAAAATTGCAGGTTAGCCTATAACACGGAACTTTAATGTAGTTGAAAAAAATATCGTGCAGCATAATCTTGGTTAAAACAACCAGATTTAATGCAGGGCTATTGAGGCCACACCTCCACATGCACTGTGCATTGCTCCATAACATGCACTGATAATTTCTTGAATCGTGCACACAAAATAATAAAAAAAAAATGTACATCTTGATGAGTAGTCATTTAAATTACATAAATATTACATAAATCTATATTTTTAAACTTTCTTGTGCTGTGTGTGTGCTATTGTGCAACAAAATTTTACCATTGTAAAAACAAATACACTGACTGAGCAAACATTTAGGTGAGATAATTGAAAAAAAAAAACATTGTCTAAAAAAGTCCCCTATAAAAAAATCCCCCATAGTCACTTAAGGGGGGAATTCCCCCCTATTTTCCAGTTGTAACATCACCACTAGTACCTGTACACCAGAGGGAGCCCTCCTCTGAGTTTTGACCTCACCTGCAAAGAACACTTCTGGGCTTTTACACACACACATATAAGCAGCGTGTTCACCATACATGAACGCAAAGTATTTGTATTACTTACATTACCAAGCCTTTGTTCTGTGATTGTTCTATTGATCCACGTGTATGACCTAGTTCTGTGTTTTCTACGTACGAGTTTTGCTTTGTGTCTTTGGACTTGTTTGCCTCAATATTTGGTTTTACTGGCTGTGACCCTTTTTGCCTGTTTTTTTGGATTTACGATTACTCTGCTTTGTGTCTTTGGATTTGCTTGCCATGCTGCTTGGATTTACTGGTTTGACCAACTGCCTGTTGTTTGGATTACTCTTTTGCCTGTCGCTTTTGGACCATGTTTAATAAACTGCACATGGATCCTACCCAACCCGCCTCCAGGGCATTGTTACACCAGGCTCTGACTCTCACTCTGCTTAAAGTGTTCATTTGCAAGTAATGACTTAAAATATGTCTGTAACTTTCTCTAAGAGGCTATTTTGATATTTTCTATGTATATGTTTCAGTATTATTTCTTATGTTTCTGATGTATAATTTGCGTTTTGTTTCTTTAACGGCCGCATACGCACTGTGAGAGGAGGTAGAATGGTGCGGGCAAGGAGAGAAACAGTTTTCTTACTGTTTCTTTTGTCCTAACGTTTTACCGTCCTTTGGTCTTTATAAGTAAACTTGTGTTTAAATGCTTGAGGAAACACAAGTTAAAGGAACTACAATTGTAGTGGCATAGGATATAAGATCTAACCGGATCTTATATTTTTTGTGTTTTAATTAAACTTGTATTTGTTACAAATTTCCTTGACTGACTTTTGTGGCAAGTAAGAAACCCCCTTTTCTCTTGCCCTTTAAGTTAATCCAGGATGTTACGCTACAGTTTTGATATTACTTGTGTAAATATATTTCATCTATATTTTTAAAGGTTAACTAGCAAATACAAAATATGTTTATACAATAGCTAGCTATCCCGTAAATCAGATATGCTAAACGTAAGCTAGTTAGCACTATTTCATTGTCAATTTATGAGGCTAGATATTATGTTTTGATGAAGCTTAAACTGTGATTTTCTTTCTTTTATCTTTTGCTAGCGAGTTTTCTGTTATCATACAAAAGTAGGGTACTGGTAAAAAGTGTTACGGGTAGCAGGGCTGGGGTTGAACCACTAGGGGGATCTCAGCAGGGGTTTGTCATGTCATGTCTGTTTTTGTTTACGTCGGCAATGTGTCAGTTAAGCCCTGCCCTAGCCTAATGTGTCTTGATTGATGTTCACCTGTTCCTAATGTTTCATGATTACGTTTCCTATTTATAGTCCTGTCTTTGTCTGCTTTAGTTGCTAGTCCTCGTTCGTGTGTAGGCCGATGTGGTGTCGCGGTTTCTGTTTCATGTTCATGTCTCGTGCTTTATGTTAATAAAACCCCGATTTTCACGTCAAGCTTCGCGTTGGGTCTGTTATATCCTGCCGGACACTACCGGTCGTAACAAAAAGTTTGGACAGATTATTATTTATAATTTTTGAAAGAAGTCTCTTATGCTCATTAAGCCTGCATTTATTTGACCAAAAATATACATCAAAACAGTAATCTTGTGAAATATTATTACAATTTAAAATAATGGTTTTCTGTTTTAATATACTTTAAAATAGAATGTATTTGTATGATGCAAAGCAGAATTTTCATCAGCCAATACTCCAGTCTTCAGAGTTGCATGATTTCCCCAAATTTCTAAATAATTTAAATTAATTCCCATAGATTCCTGTTAAGTTTCCAACTTGGAATATTTCCAAAATTCCCGAGAGTTCCCATGGAAATTTTCCTCCCCTTTCCAACCCTAGATAGAAATGACTATGTTGCGTATAATCATACATTGCTCATAAGATCCTTTTTACACAACTGCAAATTCTTACTGTATAGTATATAATTATAGAAGGAACATCTTGCTGTATTAGCAAAGTTCTGCATGGTTAAGGTTATATCCTCTTCTCTCACTGCAGTTGAACGTAGACCAAAGCCACCACAAAAACCTTTGAGAAGATTAGCAGCAGCTTTAAAAAGAGTTGTTATACGGACAAAATGTTCAGAGAGTGATAGTGAACCCACTGACCAAGTGAAACACTCTACTGGACTGCCAAAGACATCATCTATTCAGGATAGTGTTCTGATGTCCTGTGAGATGACTGAGGAGTTTCTCACAATGCAACAAGAGGCTTCACTAGATAAAGGTACATTTCACAGACAGACAACTTTACTGAACTTATAATGAGATGTTTATTATAGGGATTAGTTGCCGTAAATAGACAATGATCACAGCCAAAATACTACCAGTTACTAGTACCTAACGATTGTGTTGTTCCATGACTGTGTTTGAGAAGTTCTTCAGCGGAGCAGTGAAGAATCCTCAAATGGGTTTGACAGAACTCAGTCCAGTGAAGTCAATGTCACACCACCAGAAAGTGTTCCTGATGTCAAACTCCTACAGGAAACACCACTGTTCAAAGGTAAATTACAAATTGCACAGTATTGTGCACAACAACTCAAAACATTGAGTGAGTAGCTGTTCAGTGGATGGAAAATCCTTGTTGAAAAGAGAGTTCAGAGGAAAATGGCTGGATTTGTTTGAGCTGACAGGAAGAATTTATTAACATTTATAATAATTCCAAAGCTGTGGTGAGTAGAAAAGCATCTCAGCATGCACACAACATTGAACACCGAGGTGCATGGGCTTCAACAGCAGAAGACCACATTGGGTTTAACTCCTCTCGGATGAGAAAAGGAATCTGAGGCTATCAATTTAGAGGCAGTTTTGCACTGAACTCTCCATAACTGAACAGCTGATAAGTTCAACAAAATAGACTTCATGTTAAAACTTTAATGTAGATAGAAATGACTCTGTTGCTTATAATCATACATGGCTCATAAGATCCTGTTTACACAATTGCACTTTATGACTATATAGTATACAATTATAGAAGAAACATCCTTTTGTATTAGCAAACTTCTGCATGGTTAAGGTTATATCCTCTTCTTTCACTACAGTTAAACATAGACCAATGCCACCACCACCATCTTTGAGAAGATTAGCAACAGCTTTAAAAAGAGTTGTTATACGAACAAAATATTCAAAGTGTGATGGTGAACCCACTGACCAAGTGAAACAGTCTACTGGACTGCCAGAGATATCATCTATTCAGAACAGTGTTCTGATGTCCTGTGAGGTGGCTGATGAATCTGTCACAAGGCAACAGGAGGCTTCACTAGATAAAGGTACATTTCACAGACAGACTTCATTGAACATATAAAGAGATGTTTATTATAGTGACTAGTGGCTATAAATAGACAATAATCACAGCCAAAATGCCACCAGTTACCAATACCTAACAAGTGCGCTGGTAAAAGCAGTAACAGGCAGTACTAATGCTCAGTGATTGTTTTTCAGAAGTTGTTCTACAGAGCAGTGAAGAATCCTCGAGTGGGTTTGACAGACCTCAGTTCAGTGAAGTCAGTGTCACACCACCTGAAAGTGTTCCTGATGTCAGGCTGCTACAGGAAACACCACTGGACGAAGGTAAATTACAAATTACACATTATTGTGCAAAAAAGCTCAAAACAGTAAGTGAGCAGCTGTTCAGTGGATGGAACTCCTTTTGATAAGAAAGGTCAGAGGAAAATGGCCAGATTTGTTTGATATGACAGTAAGAATTTAGTAACTCCTATAATAATTCCACAAGTGTGGTGAGCAAAAAAGCATCTCAGCATGCACAAAACATTGAACACTGAGGTGTATGGGCTGCAACAGCAGAAGACCACATTGGGTTTTACTCCTCTCAGCCAAGAAAAGGAATCTGAGGCTATCAATTTAGAGGCAGTTATTAGAGGCAATTTTTCACTCAAGTCTCCATCACAGCTGATAACTTTAACCAAAAATATTTAATCTTAAAACTGTCATAAAGTTAGACATGAATCTCTTACTTCAAATCTTTAATTTGTTTTAAGCTTCTAAGATCCTGTTTACACAATTGCATTTTTGACTATACAGTATACAGTTATAGAAGGAACATCCTGTTTTATTAGCAAACTTTTGCATGGTTAAGGTTATATCCTCTCCACTCACTGCAGTTAAACCTCGACGTATACCACCACCAAAACCTAAGAGAAAAGCAGCAGCAGCTTCAAGAACCGCTGCTATACTGATGAAATGTTCTAAGAGTGATGGTGAAACCACTGACCAAGATAAACACTCTGCTGGACTGGCAAAGACATCATCTCTTCCGGATAGTGTTCTGATGTCCTGTGAGGTGGCTGATGAATCCGTCACAACGCAGCAGGAGGCTTCACTAGATAAAGGTACATTTCACAGACATACAACTTCATTGAACTTATAAAGAGGTGTTTATTATAGTGACTAGTGGCTATAAATAGACAATAATCACAGCTGAAATGCCACCAGTTACCAATAGCTAACAAGTGCGCTGGTAAAAGCAGTAACAGGCAGTACTAATGCTCAGTGATTGTTTTTCAGTTGTTCTACAGAGCAGTGAAGAATCCTCGAGTGGGTTTGACAGACCTCAGTTCAGTGAAGTCAGTGTCACACCACCTGAAAGTGTTCCTGATGTCAGGCTGCTACAGGAAACACCACTGGACGAAGGTAAATTACAAATTACACATTATTGTGCAAAAAAGCTCAAAACATTAAGTGAGCAGCTGTTCAGTGGATGGAATTGATAAGAAAGGTCAGAGGAAAATGGCCAGATTTGTTTGATATGACAGTAAGAATTTAGTAACTCCTATAATAATTCCACAAGTGTGGTGAGCAGAAAAGCATCTCAGCATGTACAAAACATTGAACACTGAGGTGTATGGGCTGCAACAGCAGAAGACCACATTGGGTTTTACTCCTCTCAGCCAAGAAAAGGAATCTGAGGCTATCAATTTAGAGGCAGTTATTAGAGGCAATTTTTCACTCAAGTCTCCATCACAGCTGATAACTTTAACCAAAAATATTTAATCTTAAAACTGTCATAAAGTTAGACATGAATCTCTTACTTCAAATCTTTAATTTGTTTTAAGCTCATAAGATCCTGTTTACACAATTGCATTTTTTGACTATACAGTATACAGTTATAGAAGGAACATCCTGTTTTATTAGCAAACTTTTGCATGGTTAAGGTTATATCCTCTCCACTCACTGCAGTTAAACCTCGAAGTATACCACCACCAAAACGTAAGAGAAAAGCAGCAGCAACTTCAAGAACCGCTGCTATACTGATGAAATATTCTAAGAGTGATGGTGAAACCACTGACCAAGAGAAACACTCTGCTGTACTGGCAAGACATCATCTCTTCCGGATAGTGTTCTGATGTCCTGTGAGGTGGCTGATGAATCCGTCACAACGCAGCAGGAGGCTTCACTAGATAAAGGTACATTTCACAGACATACAACTTCATTGAACTTATAAAGAGGTGTTTATTATAGTGACTAGTGGCTATAAATAGACAATAATCACAGACCAAAACCAGTTACCAATACCTAACAAGTGCGCTGGTAAAAGCAGTAACAAGCAGTACTAATGCTCAGTGATTGTTTTTCAGAAGTTGTTCTACAGAGCAGTGAAGAATCTCGAGTGGTTTTGACAGACCTCAGTTCAGTGAAGTCAGTGTCACACCACCTGAAAGTGTTCTGATGTCGAGCTGCTACAGGAAACACCACTGGTCGAAGGTATATTACAACTTACACAGTATTGTGCAAAAAAACTCAAAACATTGAGTGAGTGGCTGTTCAGTGGAAGGAAGCTCCTTGTTAATATGAAAGGTCAGAGGAAAATGGCTAGATTTGTTTGATGTGACAGGAAGAATTTTGTCCTGTAATAATTCACAAGTGTGGTGAGCAAAAAAGCATCACAGCATTCACAAAATGCTGAGGTGTATGAGCTACAACAGCAGAAGACCACATTGGGTTTTACTCCTCTTAACCAAGAAAAGGAATCTGAGGCTATCAATTTAGAGGCAGTTATCAGAGGCAGATTTGCAATCAATTCTTTATCACTGGACAGCTGATAACTTTAATAAAATAGATTTATCTTAAAACTATCATGAAGTCAGACATAAGAGCCTGTTTACACAATTGTGTTTTTTTTAACTATACAGTATATAGTTATAGGAACATCCTGTTGTATTAGCAAAGTTCTGCATGGTTAAGTTTATATTCTGTCCTCTCACTGCAGTTAAACATCATCCTATGCCACCACCAAAACCTAAGAGAAGATCAGCAGCAGCTTTAAAAAGAGCTGCTACACATATGAAAAAGTCAAGGAGTGATGGTGAAACCACTGTCCATGAGAAACACTCTACTGGACTGACAAAGGCATCATCTCTCCCGGATAGTGTCAAGTCCGTCACAATGCCACAGGAGGCCTCACTACATAAAGGTACATTTCACAGACAATTTAATTGAACTCATAAAGAGGTGTTTATAGAGACTAGTGGGTGTAAATTGACAATAATATCAGTCAGTTATAATAACGACAATAATAACAATCACTTACCAATACCTAACACGTGTGCAGGTAAATTGTGGACAAAGGTAAATTACAAATTATTTACAAACTTGACACAATTGTGCCAAAAACTAAAAAATCAAATTATACTTATGAGATCATGTGACAGTCTTCAGACAATAACCGCTGTTTGACCAATAGCCATTGTTGCGTAACAGGTGTACCAATGCTCAGATTGTTTTGCATCTCAAGCCGAATCCTCGATTGACAACTCAGTTCGTGTCATGTCCACATGTAATTCCTTGTCCTGCTCAACCCTCAGGTTTTTACACATTATTGTAAAAGTACATTAGTGCAGCTGTTCAGTGGATGGTTTAAGAGTTCAAAAAATGGCTTCATATTGTTTGTCTCAGCAAGATAGAACTGCAATAACACAATGTAAGTAGCATAAAACATCTATATTTAGAAAACATAACTAAAGACTACAACAGCAGAAGTATACAGTTGTATCCTCTCTGCAGAAAGGATTGATATCAATTTCAGCAACATTATAACATTAAGCTCACATTCCCTAGCTGATCTTTCCATTTACTAAAGTGTCTAAAGTAGATGAATCCTTCTTAAATCTTCAATCATCTTTTCAGTATAAGCATCTTTCCATTCAACAAAGTTTCAAAGAGAGGAAATCTTACAAAGCATGGTTAGAATGCTCAAGCTGCAGTAAAGTCAGTACCATTCACCAAACTGAAGTGCAGTCTGACCGAGTGCCATTTGAATGTTCAAGAGGCATGTGAAAGACTGAAACAACATACAACACATCTGTGGCTGTGCAGAGAGACGTCATCCATGTTCGATCATTATCATATGTACATCGACAGGATCATAATAAAGTCATTTCAGCATCTTATCAACTATAAAAGTGAATAGCTTTTAAGGCATAAATAGACAATATTCAACCAGGCAAATAAAATGCGTGTAAAAGCAGAACACAGTACTATGTGAGTAAGAGAATTTTCTAAGCAACATTCAGTCTTTGTTTTCAGGAAGTCACTTAACCATCTGAGTGTTCTCAGATGATTACAGGAAACATATGGCGAAGGTTTTACAAGACACAGTGTGCAACAACTGAAAGCCATTGGTATTGCTCCCCAAGGAAGACTAGAAAGGTCAGCAAAGGTAGATTATGTTTGATATGACGGCAAAGGTGTAACGTAATTCAAAGTGGTAAGATCAGTGCGAGGTGAGAGTAAAACTGCACTTTACTCCATCAATCATGCAGATCTGAGGCTATCAATAGACAGTTCAGCA
Organism: Hemibagrus guttatus; assembly: GCA_033459395.1. Classification (NCBI taxonomy): domain Eukaryota; kingdom Metazoa; phylum Chordata; class Actinopteri; order Siluriformes; family Bagridae; genus Hemibagrus; species Hemibagrus guttatus. The sequence goes on along the minus strand of JAUCMX010000010.1, from coordinate 11,768,283 downwards.
TTTGAACAAACCGGACCACTGATACTTTAAACTGAGGAATTAAAACTTCAATCAAATAAGAGTAATACACAATTGTTTTTTTAACTATATATATAGTATGATATTACAAACTATATATATTCTGGCTCTAGTGCAGTTAGAATGCATTTGATTCACCACCATAAAAAAAATCAGCTGATGCTAAAAGGTAACTATAACAGTGATTGAACCTTCTCACCAGATCCAAAGCATATCTCTGATGTTCAAGTCCGATATAAGACTGTGTAGGATAATGGTACAGAAAACAGACGGATATATGAGGTTTTATGAGGTTTCCTTTTTTCGCATTTTTAGGTACTAAATCACGGAGACCAAGACCAAGCCAGGCTATCAGAATCATCTCAGCATCTTCAGAGGAGGAAGAGAACAACCTAAATGAGAGTTGGACATTATACCATCTTCCACATAGGGAGGAAGAGGGAACACTGTCTACCACAGTCCTCTCGCAGCCACAGTTCCAAAGTGGAGCAAAAAATTCAGGCCATCGGACCTGGCTATGTTCTACTCACAGCTTGTCAGACCACCAGATCACCAAGTGACCAAGACTGTTTGGTGATCAAACCACCTCTTGTCAACGTAAAAATATTTAACCCTGTGGAGTGGAAATGTTGCGGGTGGCAGGCCCTGTGTTGGGCCACTAGGGGGGGTTTCCAGCAGGGGTTATGTTATGTTGTGTTATGTCATTGTTTATGTCATGTGTTTGGTTTAGCCCCGCATTATCCTATTGTTTCCTAATTGATGTTCACCTGTTCCCAATGTTGCGTGCAATTATGTTTAGTATTTATAGTGGCCTTTTGCCAGGGTTCGGGGCTGGTCGTCGTCATTATTATGTCTTTATGGTCTGTGTTAGTGTGGCGTCATGTCTGTTGTCTCCGTGTGATTTTGAGTTAAAATAACCCCCTGTCTGCTGTCTATCTCCGCGCTGGGTCTGTTTCTTCATGCCTTGGATACCGGAAACGTGACAGAACGACCAGCCAACACCGAACAGACCCAGCGCGATGGCAAGCGAGGATTTATTTTTCCCGGTCATAATTTTTTGCTGGGTTGTGGATTATGCTCCGGCCTGGATTTTGGGATTTGGGGTTTTTGTTGATTCCGGCCCGTGCCCCGTTTATGTTCTCGTGGGGAACGTCGTCCCACGACGAGGATTTCCATGGGAGACGTTGCCTCACTCTTGGAAAACGGAGGAGGGTTCCGGCTATAAATTTTTAGATTTTTGGGGGATTTTTTTTTTGGTTCGGCCCCGGCTCCGCTCATGTTGCCGTGAGGGACGTCGTCCCACGACGAGGATTTCCGTGGGAGACGTTGCCTCACTCATAGATAACGGAGGGGTTTCAAGTCAGGATTTTTTGGACTTTGTCTTGGGGTTTTTGTTGGGTTAGGGTTTTGGTTTCGGTTTCCATGAGGGACTCTGTTTTATTCTGGGTTAGCGGGGGAGATCGTATGGATGCAGCTGTCTCCCACCCGCCCGCCCCTTGGGGAGTTTCCAGCTTCAGTGGGACAGGGTCGTCACTCGGCGCTGTCGTTCGTCGTTGGACGTAGTTCGGCGCCATGGCTCAGCGGTGGCCGTCGCTCGGCGCTGCGGCTCGGCAGTGGACGTCGCTCGGTCCTGCGGCTCGGCTGTGGACGTCGCTCGGCGCCTCCGCTCGGTTGTGGACGTCACGTGGGGCCCTTTGGCCTTGCCGTCGGGCCCCGTGCTCCCCCCACTTGTCTCGCTCCTGCTTCTCGCTCCCCCGACTTGCCTCGCCTTGATATTCACTACCCCCAGTTGCCTCGCCTTTGTTCCTCGCTTCCCCCCATTTGCCTCGCCTTTGCTCCTTGCTCAACCCCCCCCAGGGTTCGGGGCTGGTCTTCATCATTATTATGTCTTTATGTTCTGTGTTAGTGTGGCGTCATGTCTGTTGTCTCCGTGTGATTTTGAGTTCAAATAAACCCCTGTCTGCTGTCTATCTCCGCGCTGGGTCTTTTTCTTCATGCCTTGGATACCGGAAACGTGACAGGAAAAGAGCACCAAATGTGTTCTTTTTAATTAAATCAAATTTAAAAATGTACATTGTGCAATAAAAAGCTTTTTATGAATGTGGCATACAAGTACAATTTTGAAATGAACAATCTATAATTTAGAATATAATTATAAAAATTAAACCACTGACAGCTGAAGTGAATACCATTGATGATCTTCTTACAGTGGCACATGACAATGGGTTGGATATAATTAGGCAGCAACTCTAAACAGTCAGTTCTCAAAGTTGACGTGTTGGATCTTTCGACTTTGACAAAGGTTAAATTATGATTGCTAGATCATTAGGTTAGAGCATCTCCAAAATGGCAGGTCTTGTGGGGTGCTCCCATTATGCAGTGGTTAGTACCCAGCAAAAGTGGTTCAAGACAACCGGTAAACTGACAAAGTCATGTGTGCCTATGGATCTCTGATGCATGTTTGGAGGAAAGACTAGCTCATATGTTCTGATCCCAAATAAGAGTTACTGTAGCACAAATTGCTGAAAATGTTCAAGCTGGTTATGATAGAAAGGTGTCAGAGCACACAGTGCATTCACAGCTTGCTGCGAATGAGGCTGTGTAGCTGCAGACCAGTCAGAGTGCCCATGTTGATCCATGACCACTTTGAAAGTATCACACAGGAACATAAACATGAATGTAGGTTGTGTGAGTATTAATAATAATAATAATAATGCATTTTATTTAGAGGCACCTTTCAAAACACCCAAGGTCACCTTGATATAGGTATAATAATATATACAAGTACAAACACAACAATACAGGCTCAACATATTGAGATAAAAAGCGCAACATACTTTATAAAACATATTAAGTAAAAAACAAACATATGTTTTCAGACGTGATTTATAAGTCTGCAGGTTCTCAGAATTGCGGATATCAAGTGGGAGAGAGTTACACAGACGAGGGACAACATAGCTAAAAGATTGAGCTCCCATGGGAGTTAAACGTATGCGAGGTATCACAAGGGAGATTGAAGATATTGATCTAAGTGTACGTGAAGGAATATATGACTGCAGAAATTGTGTAAGATAGGAAGGTGCAAGATGGTGATGCAGTAGAGGAATCAGTTTTGAGGCTTTGCCATCAAGTCCTCAGATTTTCATGGGCTAATGATTCACATTAGAAAGAATTCAGCATTTTAACAGGAACTGGATATCTTTGTTTTCTTCCTTAAACTGGACAAAATGTAAAACTATAACAAATAAATGAATAAAAGCAAATGCATGTTGTCCTGTAATTTTAACACCTGATTACTGTCATGAATTCAACTATTCAGTAACTAGGATGTAAGTGCAGTGCATGATTTATTACACACACACAGGGTGAAAAAAACACACAGGGTTGGTATGCTCAAAAGGCAGGAACACATAATAACAGGGAATGCAAAAACCTCCAACAAACAACAGGAACATATCTCTGAGCAACTCCATGATTTCCCCTACAGCCTCTGCTCGCAACCTTGGGGTAACCATGGACAATCAACTATCCTTTTCTTCCCATGTCACTAATGTGACACGCTCATGTCGGTTTCTTCTGTACAACATCAGAAGGATTCGGCCATTTCTATCCACACAGGCTACTTAGGTGCTTGTTCAATCTCTGGTCATCTCGAGATTGGACTACTGCAACTCTCTTCTGGCAGGTCTACCTCTGAACGCAATTCGCCCACTGCAAATGATCCAAAATGCAGCTGCACGACTTGTTTTCAACCTGCCAAAGTTCTCCCACACCACCCCACTGCTGCGTTCCCTCCACTGGCTTCCGGTAGCTGCTCGCATCAGATTCAAAACACTAATGCTTGCCTACAAAGCCAAGAATGGACCAGCGCCATCTTACCTCAAAGCTCTCGTCACTTCTCGCACTGCACCTCGCTTACTCAGATCCACTAGCACTGCTCGACTGGTCCCACCATCTCTCAGGGAAAAAGGTAGGTATACATCTAGACTCTTCTCTGTTCTGGCACCAAGGTGGTGGAACGAACTTCCCCAGGTATCCGTATGGCCGAGTCTCTGACTGTCTTCAAACGGCAACTGAAGACTCACCTCTTCCTGAAGTACTTAAACTAGCTCTTATTTTTTCCAGTTTACGTACTATGTTGCAAAGTTTAAAAAAACAAAAAAAACAACTCAGTGTTAGGTGTTACGGGGGCAAGTGCCCCCGATGGACCACTAGGGGGCCTTCAGCAGGGGTTTTGTTTATTTAGTCATGTGTTTGTCTAGCCACACCTTCCTAATGTGTCTCCGCCTTTGTTCACCTGTTCCTAATGTGTCTATGATTATGTCTCTTATTTATAGTGGCCGTCTGTCTCCTTTAGTTTGCTAGTCATCGTCTTTGTGTTACGTCTGTGTGCTGCATGTTCTTTTATTTAATAAACCCCTGTCCGCTGTCTAACTCCGCGTTGGGTCTGATATTTCTACACTGGCACGACCAGTGTGCTTCCGTCTCCTCACATCACCAGTTCTGTGACATTAGGCTAATGGTATCCCAAGTTTGTGTCTTATTGAACCAGTGTTAATGTATTCAGTGACTGAGAACTAAAGCACTTTTGTACGTCGCTCTGGATAAGAGCGTCTGCCAAATGCCAGAAATGTAAATGTAAATGTAAATGAACAGTTAAAAAATAACATTTTATGTTATTTATGTTTGAGATGACTTGTTCAGTTCAAGGTACATCATTATGCTACAGGTATTAAGTTATTATAAAAATCTAAGTTATGAGTTGATATGAATTGAGCCTGACAAAAAAACGGGATATAGATTTTGTGTGTAAAATAATAACAGTGAGTGCAATAATAACAGTATAATAATAGTAATAATAATTCATTCATTGTCTACCGCTTATCCGATCTATTCTCGGGTCACAGGGAGCCCGTGCCTATCTCAGGCGTCATTGGGCATCAAGGCAGGATACACCCTGGACAGAGTGCGAACCCATCGCAGGGCACACACACTCTCATATTCACTCACGCAATCACACACTACGGACAATTTAGAGATGCCAATCAACCTACAATGCATGTCTTTGGACCGGGGGAGGAAACCGGAGTACCCGGAGGAAACCCCCAAGGCACGGGGAGAACATGCAAACTCCACACACACAGCAGAGGCGGGAATCGAACCCCCAACCCTGGAGGTGTGAGGCAAACGTGCTAGCCACCAAGCCACCAAGCCACCGTGCCCACTACTACTACTACTACTAATAATAATAATAATAATAATAATAATAATAATAATAATAATAATAATAATAATAATAATAATAATAATAATAATAATAATAATATTAGTAGTAAACATTTGAATTTATTATTATTATTATTATTAGAATAATAATTATTATTATTAGAATAGGAGAAAGGAGAAAAAGAACAATTCTAGAACAGCATTATAGAGTTGAGTCATTTTGGTCAAGCATCAATTCTTTTGCTTTACTGCGGTGATTACTACAATTGCGATTTGTAAGGAATTTATGGCTGATAAAACTGAAACTTATGAGGGATGGCCAACGGTGTTACTGCCGTTTGGACTGTCGAAGTTGCTGGAGAACATGAGCAGGGCAGTTATGATTGAACAACCAGAAAACGTCGTCTTGTTTTTGGCTAATTACACGTCTGAGCTGCTCCAGTACAGAAACCGTGAGTATTTTTCCCCACTAAACATAACTTTCAGCACTTTACATCAATAGTAGAATTCGTGCTGTCAAATTAGTTTCAGATTATAATGGGCTTTCGATAGCTGATGTGTGAGGAAAAGCTTTCTTTGTGGCTCATAATTACAGCACACACTACATTCTTCAGTGAAATTTAGCTAGCAGCTTAGCTGTTTTTTGTTTTGCGCGCGCGACGTGACAGACTCTGCTAATGTTGACATGATTTTAGAAAAATGTTTTGATGGCCTAAGATAGAATAAAATTGAACAGGATAGCAGAGCAGCGCCACAGTTTGTACAACTCTCTCGGTATAGTAAAGGTGACTGGCTAATTAAGAGCATGTACCGCTGGCCGTTTTTGCTGACAGACAGCTGCTCAGCCCCCTTAAAAATGGCGGAAATGAAAGTGAATAAAATAATACTGAATTATGAAGATGTTTACAACACCTTGTTACAAGGGGATTGAAAGTGCAAGCGGATAATAACAGGCTAGGGCAAGAAGACGGACAACAGGAAACTAAAACTTGTCAAAAACACGCGAGCTAAGTATGAAACAAGCTATGACTATGGCTAAGTTATTTTTCCTAATAAAGTGCTCCATTAGTATTTCGACTTGAAAAAACCCCCCACATAAATGTCCCCTTATGTCTCGGTAGCATAACAACAGATGAGTAAAACAAATATAATAATTTTTTCCCTTAAACGATTGTTGACTAAGTATTATGTTGTGTGTTGTATTTACAACCATTTTTGTACTGAGTCAATATTGTGTTGTATTTGACAATCTTTATGAAAAAAAATGAAAGTTTTTATGAACAATTTCCTTGGTTTTGATTCCTCAGAAAAATCACCCCTGGACCTGAATGAAGTCATAATTTCGGATGTGATTTATAAGTCTGCAGGTTCTCAGAATTGCGGCTATCAAGTGGGAGAGAGTTACACAGACGAGGGGCAACGTAGCTAAAAGATCGAGCTCCCATGGGAGTTAAACGTATGCGAGGTATCACAAGGGAGATTGAAGATATTGATCTAAGTGTACGTGAAGGAATATATGACTGCAGAAATTCTGTAAGATATGAAGGTGCAAGATGGTGAAGCAAGATGGTGTAATTAAGTAACAGAATTTTGAAGTCTATTTGATCCTTCACTGGAAGCCAGTGCAGTTGCTGGAGAACTGGAGAGATGTGCTCAGTGGAAGAGGTTCTGGTAAGAACATGAGCTGCAGAGTTCTGAACCGTGTGAAGTTTATCCAGTATTTTAGATGGAAGACCAGTGAGAAGGGCGTTACAGTAATCAATTCGTGAAGTGACCAGTGTATGAATAAGAACTGACACACAGACGCCGCACACGATTGTAATCTAGCACGTCAAAATGGTGGCCTACCTCACTGACTCTGCAGCACTTAACTATCAAGAGTGGAGACATGGTCAATACAAAACTTCATTATTTTTAGTTGATATAACAAAGTTTTTCACACATTCAAATATCTCTTTAATAGTAATTCAATCAAGCTTCAATCATTTAAGTAGATTGTAATTACATTTTTAATTGGATATTAAATCCGGGCTAACAGTTTTTTTCTTGTGTGGTGCCCATGCAATGTAAACACTAACACACACACACACACACACACACACACACACACACACACACAGACACACAAACAAATGTGCCACATCTAGGTTTTATCATTTTTAATTTGTTACTATCTTAAGTATAACATAAATCCTAACAGGGAAACCTAATTGGTCTCATGTCCTGCTAATTTACAGCCACCCATGTTCCCCTTGCACTCCTTGACTTATAATAATGTTAACTGACATCTGTATCATGATTATTTCTCAGATGTGTGAAAACAGGCGTGTGTGAGTAGTGTGACAGATTACTTACATAAAATAAATAGTTAATTACAAAAAATGACAACATTAGATCTAGGATAAATTAACTACTTACATTATACACACAATACATACTTACACTCCTAACATTGGCCTCCATTCTGCGTGTTATGAATTGTTCCACACATAACAAATGCAGTACGTTTTTACTTGAGTACATTTGGATACAATTATTTTAGTACTTTAACTCAAGTAGAAATTCAAATTGAGAAGTTCTACTTTTACTGGACAGTTTAACTAGAGTATCTCTACTTTCACTTAAGTACAGGAGATCTGTACTTTGCCCACCACTGGAAATTACCAGTTACGCTTAAATATGAAAACCGTGAAATTCATTTTGTCAGCTATAGTGTACTGTGAGACACATTTTAATTCTTCTAATTTATGTTTGGAATATTGGTGGAATATTATTTCTTTCACTGTCAGTTGACACACTGGTGTGATGTCTCTGCAGATGAACTAACATATTGGAAGTGTTTTCATTAGCATAAGCAACATATGTTGCACAGTGCTTGCAAACTGTCGCGGTTTTGTCCACCACTTTCTTACCGCTGTCGTCATATGTAACACTAAATCCAAAATGATCCCACACAGTAGACCCAAACGATGCTGTCGGTGCCTCCTCTAAAAACTTTGAGCGGCTTGTGCTTTCTGCAGTTGACCTGCTGCACTGCAGCACTCAACACTCCTAGCATTGGCCTCCATGCTGCATGTTATGCTATGCGTGGCCTGACCTGCACACATGTCTCGAACCGTGATAAAGTAAATTGAACAGTTTGGATTTTTTTCATGAACTGTTCCACCCCTAACAAATGCAGTACTTTTTTACTTAAGTACATTTGGATAGAAGAATTTTTGTACTTTAACTCAAGTATAAATTCAAATTGAGGACTTCTACCGGAGTAACATTTTAACTAGGGTTCACTTAAGTACAGAAGATGTGTACTTTGCCCACCACTGATGGCTAGCATGATAATAAAACCTCCCTAATCTAATCGCTAAAGTTTCTGTTAATCTTTTTTTAATACAATTCATTTGTTATTGTGTTTGTTATGGGTTATTCATTTTGAAGATGAGGTTTTCATGGATGTTTTAATGGTACATTTTACCATAATTTATAAGAATTTATTTAATTTAACAATGCAGTCAGACACTTTAATGCCATCTTGTTCATAGCTAAGGGCTGATATAACAAGATGGTATTAAAGTGTCTGACTCTATACTCTAAAAGCTACCTTGCTGTACTGAACAACTTTTACACAAACACTACTGATTGTCATATTTCTTCCAAACAAGATTTGATGTTTAAACAAGATCTTGAAAAACATTAAATTTGTTGATTTTTGCTGAATGATCACTCTGCTGCACTGGCATTGTGTGAACTTTAAAATCTATTGTACAAAAAAAATCTTGCTGACAGCAGAATGTTTTTACTTGGTAGATTAATTATAATAGACAGACAACAAGCAATCTTTTCAGAATCAGTAAACACTGTAGGAACAAAGCAAAATAAAGTGCATGGTAAAGACGTCATAGAAGTCTTCTGTAAAGCTTAGCAAACCACCTAAAGTTAAATGTTTTGAGAGAAATTAAGGACACTAACGAGACACAGATAAAATTGAAACAGACATATACGTATCTCCACCAGTGACTTTTTGTCAAGCTCACAAATTCATCAAAACGTTAAACATCAAAAACTTTATCAGAAGAAAACAGAGGGCTATGAAATTTATATACTTTTCTATTTCCCTTACTCTGTATTAATGCGCTTTACTGGAATCCTTACAAGGAACAACTTTGATTGAAGTTGTTCCTTTTTTGTAAATAATCTATTTCAAAGAGAAAAATGGAAATACTTGCTTGGGTTTTCTAATGAATCAGAGAAACAGCATTTATCTCCCAGATCACCTATAGCTCCTTTTGTGACTGAACATGTAAGATTGTACTACAAATGACTGTACAATGCAAACAGGACACATGAATGAAAATATTTATTTATTCTTCATCTTCCTCAACATGTCAATATCTTTGCAGTCAATTACTTACAGAGATTTAAGCAATACTTTATACAACTGGTTAAATATTCTGACGTTGCCAACACATACTGTTTGAATAATAGTTTTTTTTTAATCGACTTGCTGCCTGTACTTAGCAAATATGTTCAATATGTTTAGATGCAGCAGGAATTTATCTGCAGCTTTCAGACTCCAGAGATTGAGTGGTTTTTCTGCCATTGAGAAAGAGAGTTGGCGGCGATATTGGTAAAGAAATAACTAAAATGTTCTCAGTTATCATCAGTTCTATAATACCAGAAATTATTCAAATTCAAAATTGCTAGAAAGAAAATACAGTTCCTCCAGTCAGAGAATCTATGCAGTGTTATAGCTTAGAAAGCCATTTAAAGAATCGGCAACATAAAAAACGTTAACTTTTTTTTTGTAGAGCAAGAAACCTGATCGACTTCATTTGTAAATGACTCTCCCCAGGGGTTTATGTATAATCACAAAATTACAACTACATACACATGTGACATATCAAAGCGCTCAGCATAATGAGGGGAAGTGAGTATCCGAGTGATGTCATGTGACACCCCCTGGAATTATGGGAAATGGCATTAGGGCTAATTAGGGCTACCTACATACACACGTGACATATCAAAACGCTCAGTACAATGAGGGGAAGTGAGTGATGTGTGTCTGGATGACGTCACATGACATCACGTGACCCCGCCCCTGGAATTATGGGTAATCGCAAAATTGCAACTATATACACGTGACATATCAAAACGCTCAGTATACTCAGGGGAAGTGAGTGACGTATATCCGGGTGACGTCACGTGACCCCTCCCACCAGAATTATGGGTAATCGCAAAATTTCTGCAACCTACACATGTGACATATCAAAATGCTCAGCACAATGTGGGGAAATGCGTCACGGATGGGTTTTGCCACGGCAAGCACCATTCACATCTTCTTCAGGAAATGTACATGTCTATGTTTTACAATGTACATGTTTATGTTATATTGTTGTTTATGCATTATAATTTATACTTTATATCTAAGGAAAGGGGATGTAGTGATTAGTTGTTGTTCCTGTTATTGTCCTCTAGATGGCAGCAGTTTCAAACATACAAGTGGCAGAGACATAAGGATAAAACTAAAAGGGTTAGAACAGGAGAAGCTAAGCGAAGGTACAGGCTTGAGAAATAAAAGAGGCTACACGCCAGTTTGTACATTCATTTTCCAGAGTGTTTATTCAAAGAACACCACAGATACGTAGGTCAAAAATAATGCACGCACTGTAGCTTGGTTTGCTTGTTGTGCTGTAATTGGACAATTGCTTTTTTTTTTTTAAATACAAGTAACAAGAGATGTGGCACAATGTAGTGGAATAGAAAGTACAATATGTTACTTCATAATGTAGTGGAGTGAAAGTAAAAAGTCTGAAACATTTTTTATACTTTAGTAAAGTACTTCTTCTTCTTCTCCTTTCGGCTTTTCCCTTCAGGGGTCGCCACAGCGAATCATCTCTCTCCACCTATCCCTATCTTCTGCATCCTCAACACTTGCACCCACTAGCTTCATATCCTCATTTATTACATCCATATACCTCCTCTTTGGTCTTCCTCTTTGCCTCCTGCCTGGCAGCTCCGTGTCCAACATTCTCCTACCAATATACTCACTCTCCCTCCTCTGAACATGTCCAAACTATCTTAATCTGGCCTCCCTAACTTTGTACCCCAAACATCCAACATGAGCCGTCCCTCTGATGTACTCGTTCCTAATCCTGTCCAACATTGTCACTCCCAAAGAGAACCTCAACATCTTCAGCTCTGCTATCTCTAGCTCTGCCTCCTGTCTCTTCCTCAGTGACACTGTTTCTAAACCATACAGCATGACCAGTCTCACCTCTGTCTTGTACACCTTCCCCTTGATTCTTGCTGATATTTTTCTATCACAATACTTTAGAAAAGTACAAATACTGGTAAAAGATACTTAAGGACAGTAAAGATTATTATATTTAATAATTACATTTATTTTGTTACTGTCCACCCATTGGTGGCTCAGTGGTATGTTTCTTGCCTGCCATGTGGAAGGCCTGGGTTCAATTCCCAGCCATTGCCCAAACCCCAGCCACTGGATGCAGTGCTGGTCCCAAGCCCTGAAAAAAAATTGGAGGGTTGTGTCAGGTCCTGGTTGTGGAGAGGAGCAGGTCCCCAAATAAAATTCTGCTTAGGGCCCCCTGAAGGCTTGGGCTGGCCCTGTGTATATATATATATATATATATATATATATATATATATATATATATATATATATATATACATACAGGTCCGGGTCCAAGCATTCAGGGGGCCCCTCTGTGCCACCAATATGACTAATCTATTCTTGGGTCATGGGGAGCCTGTGCCTATCTCAGGTGTCATCAGGCTTCAAGGCAGGATACACCCTGGACAGAGTGCCAACCCATCGCAGGGCACACACACACTCTCATTCACTCACACAATCACACACTACGGACAATTTAGAGATGTCAATCAACCTACAATGCATGTCTTTATATATATATATATATATATATATATATATATATATATATATATATAAACAAAACAAAAAAAACCTCATTTCATGTACTTTTGGGGGCCCCCTGGTGGCCACGGGGCCCCCAAGCAGCCGCTTAGTTCACTTATGCCTTGGGCTGGTTCTGCTTTGGATGCTAAAGTCCAAGCCATTTGTGTGTTTCCTGTTCCCAACACAAAACGGGATATCTGATGTTTTTTAGGAATAGGTGGTAATTATCGCTGCTTTTGTAAAAGCTTTTCTTATGTTATTTTACCAGTTTATAAATTGTAATGCCAGTGTCTTGTTTAAGTGTCTCCAGAGTGCCAGTCTTTATGGAAAAAATGACTATATTTGTTATACTCAGTTGTTGTTATGCGACAGAGGCATAAGGGGACATTTATGTGTTTTTTTTCAAGTGTAAATATTAATGGAGCACATCATTAGGGAAAATAACTTGTCATAGCTTGTTTGATATTTAGCTCGCGTGTTTTTGACAATAGTTTTTGTTTTTTGTTTCCTGTTGTCTGTGTTCTTGCCCTAGCCTGTTATTATCCATTATTTGACAATATTCATTGTTAAAAGCACTAAATAAATATAACTTCAGATTTTTATAATAAATTAATAAACATGTTACAAAACACAAGTCATCTCAAACATAAATAACATAAAATGTTATTTTTTAACTGTTCCAATTGTTTGTTGGATGTTTTTGCATTCCCTGTTATTATGTGTTCCTGCCTTTTCAGCATACCAACCCTAAATAAATCATGCACTGCACTTGCATCCTAGTTACTGAATGGTTGAATTCATGACAGTAATCAGGTGTTAAAATAACAGGATAACATGCATTTGCTTTTATTCATTTATTTGTTATAGTTTTACATTTTGTCCAGTTTAAGGAAGAAAACACAGACAAGATATCCAGTTCCTGTTAAAATGCTGAATTCTTTCTGATGTGAATCATTAGCCCATGAAAATCTGAGGACTTGATGGCAAAGCCCCAAAACTGATTCCTCTACTGCGTCTATGGCCCAGAATTTCTATTGCTGGATTTTTGATATCTCTGACATAGTCCCAAAATAGTCAATTACAAGAACTTTCAGAAATATGTTAAATATATACAAAACTCTTGGAATATAGTGGAGTTGTATGTGGAATGTAAAAGATAAAAGGCCTTAACACGAACTTGATTAATTAATAATAGCCATGGAATTTCAAACTTCTACTGTATAGTTTTATCAAGCACCTGCTTAATACCTTGTTTTTAAAAATTTGAGCCTATGCAATGAAAGATGGTTTGGTTGGAAAGCCCACATGCAGTAGCTAATATGATCTCAGTTTATGAAAGAAATCAAATATATGTATAGATATTACAAATGTGATGACCATGATGTGTAAGGGTATTAAGAACGCATTTTAATCCAGGGACAACTGGCAGAAATGCCAGTCATACACACTTTACTGTCTCAGTGACATTACAGTACAGAATATTACTTATGGTTATGCATATAGGATTAACATAGCAACACATTACCTGGGCACTTAACAGTAAAGCACACAAATTATCAGTGCAGATGTGAGATTCTGACTTATTTTGCACATGATCAAAATATTCAAAATGTACAGTTGCCATAATGCCATATTTCAATGTAAGTACTGTTGAAGAAGAAGAAAGAACAAATCACATTTCATCCTCCCTACTTCAAATTGAAAATGAAACCTTGTTCAATGAAATAAAGGTCAAGGATATTTAATGATATCAAGGATATTTAATGAATATTTTATGTGATATTTTATGTGTAATATTTTATGAAATGAAAAAAGTAAGTAATAGCATAGATGCATATATTCCATCTTTTAAATAAAAGTAAAAAACAAGGCAGCTGTATGAGTGAATGAATTGTATGAGTCAAAACCAGTGCTCAGAGATTATCCTTCAGTGTAAAGCATAGAGATAATTCTCTCAGCTGATGAATGATTCTTCAGAAAACTTGTAATAGTTGAGGTTGATATGTTTTAGTGGAAATAAACTTGGAAATAAAGTGGGAAATTACCTGAAAATATTTAACCATATTAATATATTCATAGTGTTTCAGTCTAGGCAGCATATGCATATGCATTATTACTCATCTCATGCAACTGGAGTGACATAACAGGCTGATTATCTAATGCATCAAGAGTATGTTATCTAAGAAACCATGTCATCTATATGTACTAACAACTACTAAATGATTTTTTAAAGGATCAAAAAATGTTTTAAAAAAAAAAAATCTGTGTAGATCTCTATGGTTCTCACATCTTTTGCAGCCAGGGAGTCTTTGCAGTTTAAAAAATAATATCATTGCAGAAATGAGGTATTTTATGAGTGAAGTCCTATTATTGCAATATTAGGGACATCAATTAATCAATTATAAAACCGTTATTAATAGTTTTTTCTAGCTTGACTAACATAGTATTTATATTTGAGTTGACATTATGTTTTTATGCCCTAATTTAAAAATAGTGGGCTATAACTGGATAAAATCTTTGAAATAGTCTATGGATTTCTACCACTTTACGCTCATTAGAAAATAGAAATAAAGTAACTGTACCCTGGCTGTATGTCAGGAACCCCACTTTGAGAACTATATAGCAGGAAATTTGAGTATGTGAACATAATGTCTGAATGTTGCCACTAGTAATGATATAACAATAAAAGCTAGCTAATACAAACACTTTCACCAGGTGCTATGAACAATCTTAAACATATAGAACCAACAGCAATGAAAACAGAAGGTAATCAGTATCATATTAGTTGTAATCTGGACAAGATATTGAGGACAATGTGAAAAGATAGCAGTCTAATTTAATGATATCTCTTATCATGCACAGAATCATTTAAATATGGTCAATATTTTGAAGATTATATTTTTATTATGTATCTTCCAATATGTCTCATGATTAAGACCAAGACAATTAATGTATGTGGTTAAATAACACTATCCATGTGGGATACTTTCCCTGAATAATCACTTTTTTTGGGATCATGATCTCCCTCTTCTGCACTGACTCTTCCACTTTTCCAGTGTGATAATGAGAACAAATGATTTAGCAATTGGATAGGAATTCAGATTTTTGTACACCACGAACTTGTCTTAGTGATGGGAGATTAGTAGGATTACAAATTTTAGAATATTGAACTGCATATGCAAGTCTCTCCAATGCAGACAACACATGCATCAAGTATCACTCAGCACATTTGATTACTGTAAAAACGCTGATTAGAGGAGTGTTGCCAAGTTGATGTTTGATAAGTTTATGCCTGTAAACTTATCAGAAATGCTCTAAATGCATCAAATACTGGACTGAGTAAAGTATTTCAGCGGACTAAATGAAAGTTCAGTGATTCCAGTTTCATTTATACACTCTGGTCTGATTAATGAAGTGACTATATGACATGATGTGGAAAACAGAATTTTAAAAAATGATTAGGCAGAGAAGTATGCATTTATTCATTTCAAGTTTGAAACGTTCATCTGATCTGTTCAGTCTGTGGCACTAGCTAAAATGCTAACGTGAAGTGCTATTATGAAAACATGTTGACTTGAAATTGTCTTATTTATATCCATAAACAAATCATTAACAGTTAAGCATGTTAAAAAGTAACTGTTGCCATTCAGTCATGTCAGTCACTTATCTATACTTTAAGCAGTTCTAAGTCATTTTTATAGCTGTAACTTCTCAAATTTTTCTTGTATACCCCTTAATATCCCTGAATGCAAAAATGTGATTTTAACTGTTTACCTTTACCTCCTTGTGGATGGCCAATTTTGATACTATAAATTGGTCTTTAGTTTAAATTTGTTAAAGTGCTAAATGTAAATGTTCCCATTTAGAACTCCTTATAAACTAATAAAACATATTTGGGAAGTGTAAGAGCTGCTGGATTTAAATCTGACATGAATGACAGGATTTTTCTTAATCTGCAGAACCTGCTCAGCTAACCAGCTGAAAACTGTTGAGAATATACATATGGGTCTAAAATAGTAAGATCCCGCTTGACAAGTGAGAGCTTGTTTACTAGCAGTAAACTAGCCGCTGAGACCTTCATTCATATTCATAATTCCCAGTAAAGATGAAATGATGTTCTTGAGCAATTTTAGTAGTTATCTAGGAATTAAAACAATAGATTATCACACAGTGATTATTTCTAATGACATTTTTAGATCATACACAGATAATTCTTGTAAAATGCAAAATGGGGGTAAATGCTATTTCTTTCAGGGGGATTATGATTATTGGAGAAAAACTTGGTAAAGGCCTTATTTAGAAAACTGCCTTCCTCTGACATTAATGTGTGTGTAAATATAGTAATAGTGTTAGGTAGTGTTAGGTAGGTAGGTAGTGTTAAACTTGTATTATTCTAATGTCAAACATTCTTAAATTAAAATAAAACCCAGCCGAATTCAGAACATTTTTCCTATCCTTTCCAAGATATTCTGTCTAAATTGTAACACATATTGAAAGCAAAAAAAGACAAAACATTCATAAACAGAAACATTCATCAGTGTAATGGGTCAGCTACCTTTAACTGAACTCTGAAATGTAGCAATATAATCTACTTAAAGCATAATCTATTACATAAAAACAGGAACTCTACCTACATAAGAAATACAAATAGAAATACTACTGGTGATCAACCTATGCAACTAAAAATAATTTATCATTTTGGTTTTCAACAAACAAACAAAGAAACAAAGAAGAGAACATTTTTTAATGGCTTGCATTTTAAAAAGGTGCCAAACAGGAATGGTCCCTGTAAAATGCACTTCCTGGGTTGGCTGGGGTCACAGCGGGACCACTTCCTTTACAGAGGCGAGGGCTGTGTGGATTCGCACATGCAGTCTGTTCTCAAAGTCATATCCTGTACAATTCTCCTGCAAAAATACACAAACTCACTACTTCAACTCTCTTCACAATGAACTGAAAAACAGCTATATGCAATCACAATCCACTTTATTAAGACAACTAGGTTGTATACCTGTACAACCACCTACTCATGTAGTTCTCAGCAAATCTTGTGGAAGAGGCAAAAATGCAAAAAATCATGTAGGAAAAGGCTCGAGCTTCAGTTAATGTTCACATCAAACATCAAAATCAGAAACTGCTGAGAGAAACTGCTAACATGCTTACAGGATGTTTTTTGTATTTTGCACCATTTTGTATAAACTCCAGAGACTGTTGCATTTGTAATTCAACAGTTTCTGAAATACTCAAACCAGCCCGTCTGGCATCAACAACCTTGCCACAGTTAAAGTTAGAGAGCTCATATTTTTGATGTTTTTTTCTGAAGCTCTTGACCTGTATCTGTATGATTTTTTTCTATCATTCAATGATTGGATAACTGCATAAATGAGCAGGTGTACAGGTGTTCCTATTAAAGTGGATGATGTGTACAAAAATAAGAAACAGTGCTTATATTAGCTTGCATGGCTTTTCAGGATATAATGAAGCTCATTTTACTATACCATAAGTAGTGATATGTTAAAGTATCTTGTATAATAATAGTGTTTGGGACTTCAGAATTGATCTCCTTATGTCCAGAGGGAACTTTTGTAATGCAGCTTCCATTTTGAGTGTTTCATGCTGCCCCATGTACATTTTAAGCAGTAGCCATTCGGACGGTATCAATATTACATATAGTATACCATTTCATTTTGTGAAATCCATGTGTCCAGGTCATTAAATCTAGTGTTTCTTCATTTTCTTGCTGTTGTCTGTTATTTTGTTAGCTTTGTCAGCCAGTTTGGATTTCGAGAACTGATTTCCCAAGGCTTTGGGACTTTGACCCAATCCATGGGCTCTGACAATAATTTGATCTCATCTCCATCTTCAAACATGATCTCTTCACTGTATCACTCTAGTGATGCAGACAGTGCATCTCACCTGCTCACAGTTCACTAAGGTTCTATTACAGAATCCTTTATTTAGCTTTTGCCTTGATTCATGTTTACTTCCTGCTTTTTACGCTGCCTTGACCTTCGCTGTGTCCGAAAACACTCCCTCAATATAGACTGTTCTACATAGAGAAGTACATAGGAGCACGAACTGAATTAAGTAAACACTAACTAATGAAACACAGTGTGGTCTGTCATTGCATAAATAATTAATACAGTAAAAATTACAAACTGAAATCACAAAAATATAGACCTATGACCAGGGATGCTAATCCCTTGGAGTATGAAAATTTATTTACCAAAAAACCTGCGGTAAAAAAAATCCTTATATTGAACCCCCTCTGGTTCCCCTATATCAAATGTTAGTGCATGCTGAAAATTACTATGCTAAGCTCAAGAATACATATTGCTTACCTTTGCCTGAAGCAACAATGACCTTCCTTTACTCAAAGTCTATAAGCAAAAAGAAAAATTTTAATTATTTTACATATATATAATTTACACAGATACCAGCACATTTGTTCATTCATATTTGTGGCAGGGTTTCATGGAATATATAATATAAACACTATATTGTATGAAATGTAATAATAGATTATCTATGCAGATGCATACAATTGTACAATTATGTACAATAAATGTACAATTAATTGTACAATTATACAATAATTGCCAATGTAACTTACACCATGATGAATCGCTTGGCTTACATTCCTCTTTATGGTTTCACGTTTATATAATTTTATACATTTTATAATATATGTGCCCAGGATATCATGCTACATGCTTATTGAAACAAACAAAGGGGAAAAAATCAATGGAAAGTATCATTTTTATGCTGGATTTCTCATGTTTTTAGCCTTACCTCAGGTTTAGCCAATAACACACATCCTAGCTCGTAGTAGGCATACGGCTGCACATAAGAGTTGCTCAGTTGGCCCAGCTCATCCCTGGCTGCCATCTGATATGACTATAGTTGAACAATATAAACACAAGTACTTTACTCAGACTAAACAGCAGCCACATTGTAATTGACATGTTCTGCACGATACTAAAGCTGTTCTAGTTCCAATCTTACACATATGATCAAACTAATCAAGCTTCTCTAAAGTACTCTCAATACTGTTCCAAATTGTGTTAGATTAGTTTTACATGGATGGCAATCTTACAAGCATATGGCTTTAAAATGTATTTTAAATGGGAGTGAAACAAACCTGAATAGCATCTTTAATGTTTCCGAGACATTTCTGTATAGCACCGAGAAGCAGGTGTTTTAAACCCAGGCAGGATGGGTCATCCAGACCTTGCAGCACTGAGAACAAAGATGATTAGAGATTAGTACAAGACAAAAAAGCAAAGCAACATGAGACCCCTGCTGAATCCATCCTTCCTTAGTTATCTCTGTAGGCCTTGAAGTAGGTCTGTAAGTGCTGGCCAAAGCTTAAGTACTGTTTTTTGTCAATACCCTTTAAGTTCCCTCACCAATTCATCAGAAATTAAGCTCTGTTGCCATTTTAAGAACAATTCCAGCTACACATGACTGCAATTAAGGTTTCTTAGATTACCCTTAAACAGTTGATGGATAGAGTTAACGGACTTATAGATTTAAAGAGCAAAATCTGACAAGAAGGCATTGAGCTCTAATACAATTTCTTTTTGAAAACATCAGAAAATGTAAATGTTTTTTTTCCATCTAAACAGCAACAGTAAATATGTTCCAAATGGCAAGTATTTGTGTGGCAGTCTGGGAAAACATGTCAGAAGCAAGCTGTGGCTAGAAAGTATGAAAATTATTTTTTTTATTTACTATGTTCCTACCAAGATTATGCTGGGTGAAGAGCCAGTTTAACAAATGCAGTGATAAACAGTCTCTCCAGGATTTTGGGATCGTAGAAATGATTGCAAAATCAAGCAAACTCCACGATATTCAAATGTGCTTGCAACTTTTCTAAATTACAGCAGCGCTTCTGCAGATTTGGTCTAAGATGCATTGTGTGACGTCATCACAGCATTCAGACAAAGCCCTCTTCGATTCACATGCATAGAACATCTTTACAGTTATTAAGGAAAGTAGTTACATGTGTTATCACTGGTAGTAGTTCAACAGAAAGATCCAGTGCTTGTAGTTTTTGCAAATAAAAAAAAAAATTCACATCACAGATTTTGAAAAAAGCAAACACTTCTCACCTTGGCTCATGAGCTGCAGTTTGGAAGATGAGCAATTTCCAAGAGCCTTCCACAGGTAGAGCACCTCTACAACTCCCAGAATGCACAGCTCCTGTGTGGCACCCAGTTTCCTCATTCGCTCTGCCTGTAAAAATAAGAGAACAAGAGCTGTGAAGAGAGGTGTCGAGCATGAGGTCCACTTTCAGCATATGATAACTGTTTGCTAATGATGTTTATTAGCAGTAACAAGCTCACCCTCCTGAATGCAAACTGCTCGATCTGATTGTTCTTGCGTTTGAAGAGCTTAGGTACATCTCGGAAAACAGTGTTTGCCCCCTCCAAATCACCTGATGCACCCTGGCATACTTAGTGTGGGATAATAGTAAACACAAATGACCAAATTTTCTTATTAACTTCAAGAGAATAGAGGCAGATGACTGTTTTATATACATTTATTCATAACTAAAGTGATAACAGGAATGGACTTGTTTTATGAAATGTTCCCCAATGTAACATAACGATTTATAATGCAATTATAAAAAATATGTATGATGCGTCATTCTCTAATAAAAAACAAATAAATAACAAATCAATTTGAGAAGGTTATAGAAAGTCTACTACATTACACAATTCTGTCATTGATTATTTTCCCTCTGTCACGTGCCAGTGGTACCAGGCAAAAGAGATCAGACCCAATTGCAGGGATAAACAATAAACAAACAATAAACAGACACTTACATGGGAACACTTAGGAGAAAACCAAACAAAAAACCAAATCCAAAGAACAGAACAGACACACATTAAAGACGAGGACTAGCCACAAACACAGGCACAACAACCAATATAAATAAGGGTGATAATCAAGGGAACACAAAGGACAGGTGAACAGAGGCGGGAACAGGCGGGGCTAAAAATGTCAACACAAAACACACACCCCTTTATTGCTTACAAAAACCTCCAGGGTAACAAATGATGAAACATACCTCCAGTAAGGTAAGCGTAGTAGCATTGTGACCACCTGGACTCATTTTTTAGTCTTTCAAAAGCCTTATAAGCATCTTCAAAGTTCATCTCAATCATACTGCACCACCCTGAGACACACACACAGTATACAATATATTTATAACACACATTGACCAATCTAGTCCTCAAAGTATGTATATATTGTATGGATATAGAAAAAACATACCGATCTCATAGAGACATACATGCTGGATCTCTCTTTGGTCTGAAGCAAACTCCAGGGCATCATGGAAAGATGCCAGTGCACCGTTTATCTGGCACTGAGAGAGAAAAACCCTAAAACTTAATTTTAAATCCAGCTTCCCTGAATTGTAACTAAATGACTAATAGTAAAGCAAAAGGCTCAATGGACATTTTTGCAATTTCGCAAAAAATGAGATGATTTATTTTTAGCTCAAACAGATTGTAGAATTTCGATGAGAATCTCCATGTCTCAGATTTGCTTCAGTTAGTAAGTAACTGGGCAGTGAATGTGGATTTGCAGCAAAAGTATAATTAACACCAGATCTTTATATTATTGAGCCACTTGAGGTGTTTTGGAGAAGTAAGTCAGTAAACGTTTTCCTCCACCAGCATCTCAGCCCTTTACCCTCTAAATTGTGCTTTTCCCAGTTCCATTATAAAAATAATAATAAAAAAAAAACATTAAAATGGAATCATTTTTAACTATTATTTTAAACTTTTTATAGCTATCTATTCTGTTGAGCTAGCCAAGCTATTACTTGCTATAACTACATTTTAAATCTGTTAAATACATTCAGTGAAATTCATTTGAAAATCAGTGAAGCTGAATTTCCATTATTTTTGTTTATTGCTATTTTTTCTGAATCTACTGGAATACAAAGCTACACAGTAAACTTTTATGTGTGGAATCTGAGCAAATATTGTACATCAAACATACATCCACAAGATCAAGGTAATGTGTAACATTCAGTCAGCCCTTCTAACATTTCACCCAAGCAATGCTTGCACTTACAAAACTGAAGAAAACCCATCAAATGTGATGTTTGTAGCAGTCTATTCTGCTGAAATTGTCACTTGCAAATTGTTACATCTTATTACATTTGACAGAGGGGGCATGGTGGCTTAGTGGCTTAGTGGTTAGCACGTTTGCCTCACACCTCCAGGGTTGGGGGTTTGATTCCCGCCTCCGCTGTGTGTGTGGAGTTTGCATGTTCTCCCCATGCCTCAGGGGTTTCCTCCCCCAGTCCAAAGACATGCGTGGTAGGTTGATTGGCATCTCTAAATTGTCTGTAGTGTGTATGGGCCCTGCGATGGGTTGGCACTCCGTCCAGGGTGTATCCTGCCTTGATGCCTGAGATAGGCACAGGCTCCCCGTGACCCGAGTGTAGATCGGATAAGTGGTAGACAATGAATGAATTACATTTGACAGAACATAGATTTCTTTTGTGCTCCCCTGATTTTTTTTATTCTTTCTTAGGGGTAAGTGCTTGTGTTAAAGGTGTGTCTGCTGGGGTGGTGTGCCTGGCTCAACAGTAGAAGGATTCTGAAGCACACAGATCAGATGGCTGGAGCTGGTTGAAAAAAAAGTTCTACTTGAGGAGTTAATGTTCACACTGTTTCGGTGAAAATATTACAAAACAAGTATCACTCTAACTAGTCAAAATGTGTGCAACATTAAATGTGCGTCATCACTTAACCGTGAAAGCTCAGAAAGCCTTTCTGGGCTGCATGTACCCACCTCTAACCTCTGTACTCGTCCTCTAAAGAAGATGAAGAGAGAGGAGTTGGGGTAAATTACTGCTTTTTTCTGCAGAATGGTTTTGGCCTCAAGCAGCCCAGCCCGGGAATCAGAGCCATCCAGAGCAAAGAAGGGCTGCACCACTGTGTGGTACCACAAGAGAGCCAGACTGGAGAAGAACAAGGTGTGAATAAGAAAGGGAAAAATACTACAGAAGATAACACAATGAATGTATATATAGTATGAAATAATTAAGAATTTATAACTGTATAACAATCAGAAAATTATGGATGAATGTTTCAATAACCAAAGCTTACGTGGCCAGTGGTGCTTTCATGTCTTTGCTCTCACTTGCGTAGATGAGTGATGCCAGACCCTGGTGTCGATCTCCTGGAAATCCCAGCAGGTTGACTATCTTCAGTAGATGGGGAGGAACCATAGAGATGCAGAGATGGAAAAGGCCGTAGCCAAAACTGACCGAGCCCTTCAGACGCCCCAGTGCCTCCTCCGTCAGCCCGCCATTGCTCTCGGCAACAGGTGTGTTGTGATTTGCCTGATCAGAGGAACGCCTTCGACATGCTTCCTGAAGCTGGCTAATGTCACTGTAGCATTTGTTGTACATCTTCCAAGCCTTGCGGAGGATCCAGCCTCCTTTAATGTATGCTACAATATATGGAAATGAGCAGGAGGTAATGTTATGGCATTTTTTTCACATCACACTAGATTGCTACTATACAGTAACTTTTTGAAATAGCAGATTAAAGCATGCAATAATAAATTAAAGGGAATAAAATAAACATAAACAATATAAAATTACAAATATTTGTACTTATGTAAAATTCTTCATATACCCTACACAGGTCTCATGCTCAGATTACTCAGAACGTAATATTTATTACTGCAAATTCGCTGGTTTTCATAAACTAGCAGGAGTATTTCAAACTAATAATGAACATGAATTAATTATTCATGTGCTATAACCTTGCTATGTACCACCATCTACAGTTAACTCAGCTTGTTATATTTGATTTTGTAAAGTATGCTACAAACACAAAAGTTATATACTGTATATAACCCTGGAGAATTGTATAAGAATTTAGCTAAATAATGTACCACCATTTTTGGCACCAGGAATCTTTATTTGTCTTTTTCTTTTTGTTTACTGGTCACTGATTCAGTACCAAATGTACCATGGCACAAACAATAAATGAACAAAATATGTAAGGAGAAGATAGTCTAGTTTGTTGGGTGCTGTTTGTGACACAAGCTACAATGTTCTTTTTTATTTAACTCCTTTTTTGTAGCAGCACATAACAAACTAGCTGATATATATGTTCTGATCATATGTCATGCTAGTTTATTGACAGTTAACTTCCTTAAATTAACATCCTTCAACAATTTTCTTGGCTAAATTGTACATTAAAATTGGTTTTAATTTCATCATGGTACATTTTTTTCTTAGCTTTCTAGTGTTGATGACAAATAAAGAATGTACAAGTTTATTGTTTGAGCAATTCTTTTCCATTCAGTATGAGAATACCCATGATTCAGTGTCCCCATAACAGAGGATCATTGGTGGCACCTTGCTGGTTCAGCAATTAAGGGTAGCTTTCCTGTACGGTTACCATTATGACTGCTTCACTACATTTTACAATTTAGCCCAAATTGGGTGTGCGTTCATACAAATATTAACATGCAGTTTAAGAACTTACTGTATCATAAACATCTCCGAACCTAATCAATGGAAAAATTACAAGATCATACCTGAGAGTTCCTGCTTGATGAACGAGAGCACAGCGAGGTATACCTGGCAGTCAGCCACTATGATCTGCCGTTGGAGTCGATCCACTATTGCTGACCCTGACATCTGAGAGTCCATCTGGAGAGAGAGGAACAAAAATGGATCTGGCAATCCCAAGGAGCAGATGTCTTTTACATTATGTATGAGAGAATAATGTAGGGTGCCCCATTGTCTTGTTCTTTCTCACTCTTTCTGTCACTGAAACAAATGTATATAATCACAGAGGTGATATTTAAATGACCATTACCGTTTGCATTCACACCTATACACACTTACACTTTTCTTGATTTTATTGCGGATGGTCTCGATGACACCAGTGTTGTCACTCTCACATAGCTTCTCTGTGGTACGCAGGTCATCACAGGCCATCTGCATCTTCTCCTCCTCAAATGTCATCATGGCATTCTTTAAGCACAGAAAGAGATGTTTTTATCCCATCCTTCACTGAACATGTATAATTTATTCTGTATTTGAGATGTTTCCTTCTATGTTTCCTCTTTGGATCATTGAACCAGTGTGTCTATGTGTACAAACCCACAATAAATTTACTTGAAATTAAATTTCCTTTTTTTCCACTTCTTTAAGTACTCTTCCTGTCCTGAACATAATGTAATTGTATAGTAAACAAATTAACCCTTCCTGTTGATTTGTATTGATTATATTTAATGGGCTTCTCTTCTCAGGCTTCTAATGCTATTCCTTCTTGCGCTTCCGCTTGTGAGGGCAGGTACTATAATGACATTGACGTTCACATTACAGAGCATCATATCTGCCATATGGGGTCATGATGCAGGCCTGTGAAATATCTCTCTTTCTTCTTCTCTGCTCCTAGCTCTTTCTCTTTATAATACACTCCATCCTTCCTTTTCTAATCAGATCAGTGAATGTGATTTATCCATGTCATTTGATCATAATACTGAATTAAAGAATTCCTCACAAGGCACCGCTATATGTGTGACAACCTGGGAACATTTTCTACTATGTACATTGTATAGTTCTGAAATCTACAGGTTTTTCTAAACTATGTTCCTCTTTTGC
The DNA here is from genome assembly GCA_033459395.1 of Hemibagrus guttatus. NCBI lineage: Eukaryota > Metazoa > Chordata > Actinopteri > Siluriformes > Bagridae > Hemibagrus > Hemibagrus guttatus. The sequence continues at coordinate 11,742,445 of JAUCMX010000010.1, read as the reverse complement.
ATTTCTTTTGATTTCCATCACTTTAAAATATTATTGTTAAATTATTTTAAAATCTGCATGTCTCCTAAAGTGACAAGGGAGAAAAACACATTTAAAGATTTCATTACAATTCCACTGAAAGCTATCTCGCCTACCACTACAATTATAAACTAATCTACTGCCGGAAAAACAACATTAATGCTAATTTGTAAAGAATTATCAGTTTGCAAAGGGAAATCACTCTCACTCTGATTATCAACATCATCCACATTAGGATCTATGAGGGAAGTCCCTTAAGACATTTAAACACATTTAATATAGTTGTTTCTTTACTTGACTGATTTTCAGTCAGTTCTGTTCTGTTGAAAATGTTGACTGCTGTGGTCTGTACTTTGCTGTGGTCTGTTGCTTTGATCTAACATGCATTCAGGTAATATAGTTAACAAGAATGTTGCATTCATTTCTCACTCAAGCTCAACTAATAGCAAAGCAGCAAGTTTCCATGCCATTTTGCTCAAATGCTCAAATTAATCAGACTCAAGTTTAAAAGAAGACATACAATTCAAGTATGTTAGTAAAAAGTACTATACACTTGCCTTACACACCACAGTGAATATTCTGTTCAACATCACTATGTAATATGCAATATCCAATATACAAATCCACAGGCTATTCTATACAGCACACTGCATCTAATTTGAGTCTTGAAAGCTCATTATGGAAGGTTTCGTTTGAAGAATGGTGATAAGTGAAGCCAAAAGTAAACAGGGAATTTCTCTTTTATTTTCCACCTACATTATCAACCAGATTCATAAGATTGAATAAGATTGTTTTCACTGTAAAGATAGAGGTTTAAGAGAGATTTATCATCATCTGCAAAACCAGATTCATTGCATGCTGGACATCTGGGCATATTAGCAACAGATTGCCAGGGATATTCTTATTCATGTCATTAGAAAGAAACAGCACAACGCGTGATGTTGATTTAGGTAAGATGAACAGACAAAACATTTGCTGTAGCAGTGATGTACAGTACTGTTTTTATAATAAACTATGTAGATGCTAAATTATTTATATTATTCAATTTTGTTTCATGTTTTAATTGCAGTGTGTTCTGTGTTCCTGGTGAAGATGTATCACCCTGTGTTATTTTAAAGGCAGATAAATAAAGTGTTGTCCAAGTGTTATTGCGGTGCAATATTGCTTACATTATAACAGAAAATATATACCAAACATACTACAGAACAAAACCTTTTGCTACATTAATATAGTATGTTTATAGGGGCATTGGTGGGTCAGTGGTAGGTTTCTCGCCTATCATGTGGAAGGCCCGGGCTCGATTCTCAGCCACTGGATGCAGTGCCGGTCCCAAGCCCGAAAAAATGGGAGGGTTGCGTCAGGAAGGGCATCCGACGTAAAACACTTGCCAAGTTGTTGTGTGGACCAGTTGGTCCGCTGTGGCGACCCCGAACAGGGAGCAGCCGAATGCAACTTCTTAATATAGTGTTTATACAAAATTTGATGTACAATATTGTTTTTAGTCATTGGACTTTTCATTAGAAAAAAAAACAGTGGTGTTTGTCACTTCATCACTTTAAATGATTTTATAGTAGTATTTAGTTTAGACCAATCAGCATAACATATTAGTTGTTTAAATCTATAACATTGACCATCATCATGATCTTAGATGGCTAGATTTTTGATAACAAAACACAGACATTTATAGAGGCATCCATGTTTTTCCCTACTTTAAAGCTTGAACTAACTGAGCTCTAAAATTACACAACTCCAAATTCAGACTTCCCACTTCTGGGTTAAATTAAGCACAAAATACTACATTTAGCTTAAACTGTTCCCAGATAGGTATTTAAATGGCAGCACCAGTGATAATAAAGTAGGTTCATAAGCAGCACTGACCAGGAAGGACACGAAACTGGCTCCGAAGCTCATCAGTGGACTTTGGGTCCTGTAGAGAGGAAAAAATACAAACAAGAAATCAGCTAATTTCTACTTACTACATTTTTGCTGTTTCACAAATTGTGTTCCTGTTTTTCTTGGTACCTGACAGACTATAAAAAAATAAATATATGGTTTGTAGTGATCACAGCAGGTGTGCAGAAACCACATAATGCACAAAAATGACCTGAATCAGAATCAGAATCAGAATCAAATTGATTGGCCAAAGATATTTATATGAATTTGGAATTTGTCAGTGTTGTTGAAATTTTTATATGCTAAATGAGCTGCTATTTCTCCAGTGAAATGGAAAAAACATGATATTTGCATGGTGTTTGCATGGTGCCTCCTGGTGGTCCAGCGGCAGTATCCTGCGCTCTCATTGCCACGGCCCGGGTCCGATTCCCGGGCAGGGCCCTAACCCAGCCACTGAAGAGTTAACTCTCAGTGCCGGTCCCAAGCCCAGGTTAAATGGGAGCGTTGCATCAGGAAGGGCATCCGGCTTAAAACCTGTGCCAAATTGAAACATGGGGACCAAATAATCCGCTGTGGCGACCCCAAATAGGGAGCAGCCGAGAGAACAACAACAACAATAACAACAACAACAACAACATAGTGTTTGCATGTCAACATGAATTGAAATAAAATTCCATTATGGCAGTTGGATACATTCTGCCTATATATGGTGCACTCCAATTTCAGGCATTCCACAGAATAAGCCTGTATACTGGGGAGTCCTAGAGGATTCATGCTCCACTAATTAAATTAAAAGGAAATCACCAAAATGGGATGGACTTCCCCATCTTTTACTAAAGGTGGGCAACCTTGTCTACATCCTGTTTTTTGATGCAGGACTGAGTCCAAATTTAATTCAACTATGGCTGAAATCAGAAACCTTACAATACAAACACACTGATTACCAACAAATACAGATTTCTGGAAATAATGTTATTAGGTCATATCTGTCCAATGGTTGATGTGTTGTGATAATACATAAACAGTGAAGGGCATATAATCAAGGGCATAGCCAGAAATTTTACAATGGGATGATGTGTCCAGGTTAGGGGGTGGTGTTAGGGTGGGTCTAAATACTAATCAGCATGACATAATGTTGCTCCCCCATCTGTATATGGCCTTAGTAGGATCCCTATCAGGCTCACACCTAGACAAAATTTTTTGTTGTTTACCAAGCTACAAAATGGAAATGGTAACACTACATTTGGCTACATCATAATAATTATGTTAGCATTAAGAATTGAATTTCAGCTAACAAGAGCTAATAACAAACTGAAGAAATCTAATGTTATGCCTCCAAATAATGTGATCAATTTATAGTAGCTTGCTAATTTATTATTACTACTCCAATTACTACTATTTATTATTACTACTTCATGTTGCAGGAAATCAACTGTGACCTGGCTGCAGTAGGCCTACCTGTATCTCCTGAAGAGCTCGTCGCTTTCCTTGAAGCCATTGTTGAGGAGCATACTTATGCCCTGCAGTGCCAGCTCCGCATCATCCAGCTCTGCTGGCATCTCCACCTGCGGATGGTGTTGATGCTGATGCTGTTCGCGGCCTGCCATTGCGCATGCGCTCATACAAAAGGGCGATTAATAGCGAGTACCAAGCGTAGATAAACCATCAAAATGACAGGCCAATCTTAAAACAGTCCTAAACGTAGCTTAAAATGATATTAAAACAGCCGCGAATTCAGGTTTCTCCAGTTTTCGTGCGCCTGTCAAAACCTTAGTGACGAGTGTTTCCAAGATCTAACTCGCATATTTTGTGAGAAAAACACCGATGATCAGGCCAGACGTCCTCTGTATAGTACATCTCCTGTCACATTCATTTTATCTAAATGCATATTGTTTCAAAAAGGTAGAACATCTAATCATTTTCATTGTTCACCAGCTTCATTATTTACGACGTTTGATAACCCCAGCAGCATGAAGTCGAAATGCAATGCGATATATTCGCTCCTCATTCATTTCTGCCGGATTTTCCCGAAGCGGCGGACCAAAACGCAGAGGGAGGAAGGGTTGCCAGATTTTACTTGCCATTTTCAAATACTGTGTAAACACTTCACAACTCACTGAATATTAATTCATATATAAACACAGAATAGCTTTCTGACAATTATTAAAATCAAAAGGTTCAGTAATAGCGCCATAAATCAATAATAGTTAATATTTGATTTTCCCCCCAGATAAATCGGCAGAATAGTGTTAATTGACAGTAAAGTTTTATACCCAATCTGGCAACTCATGTCAGCAAGTCACAGCCTATCACTGAACTGGACCAATATCTAACTGTACTTTCAACCTGGGTTGCCAGAGTGCACCAAATACTATGTGCTAGGAGCTTGGAAGCTAAAAAAAGCACTTGATATGTTTTTTATATACATAAAACTGAACAGTTAATAACTTTAACAAAACAGACTGTTATATATGTTTCTATATTTTATAAAGTACTTTATGACGATTGAATTGAATTGAAAAACGTTTATGTGAAGTGTACATAGTTAAAATGTAGAACATTTTCAGCTTCCAAGCTTCATAGTAAATCAAATATCAACAGCATATTTATTATTATTATTATTATTATTATTATTATTATTATTATTATTATATATAATTATTATATATAACAACAACAACAAAACAACAACAACAACAATAATAATAATAATAATAATAATAATAATAAATAGATATACTTTCCATCTCAATTTGGCAACCCTGCTTCCAAATTACTTGCTATATTCTGCAACAAAATTATTACTATTTGTCCTGCTATGGCATTGTTATATAATATTTAAAGTTTCTTAGGTGAAGATGAACGAGACAAACACATATATACATTACTGTACACACTGCATTAATAAATTAGAGATCAGATCAGAGCTTATAAATTCAGAGAGAATAATTAATCTCACAAAACACCAAAATACATTATATAGTCATGTAAAAATGAGTTTTTATTCTTTTCTTTCTTTCTTTCTTTCTTTTTTTTTTTTTTTTACAGTTGAAACCGTTTTCATCAAGGTGAGCACAGGCAGGAATTAGTGAAAACTAGTAAAAAAAAAAAAAAAGCTGACCACTTTTAATTACTAAGACATTTTCATTATACTGTTGTAACATTGTTCGAAAAACCCAAATAACTTTAACATTCAGCATCGAAGTACCACTGAAAACACACCAGTTGGTCCCACATGGGTACCTTAAAGATTAACAAAAAAGAATTTATGCCCATATTTCACCCTTGCCTCCATGAATAATCTGACCTTGATACTGTAGATTTGTACCTAAGAGCTACTGCTGCTGTATTTATAAAGTCCATCCTGTGCTCACGCCAGGATTCTTGTACACCTTATACTCACACTTTCACGTACTTGCAATACAATTTCTATTACATTTTGAGTTTGATTCCTCCAAAAAAAAAAAAAAAAGATTACTAATATTAACAGGCTTTATACTTTATACTCTGCTGGACACTCACTGATGTTGACAGAACCGAACACTCTGCTAACAGATTTAAATGATAGAGCAGCCTGGTTTATTTGCACATTTCTCAAACATCCCATGTAGGAGCTCCACACAGGCAGTCTCTTCCTCTTGGTCTCTGCATTTACAGTATAAATAAAAATCCATTAACAAAATACTAGTGTGCAGATGTCATTATCCCCAAATGTTTTTTTTTTTTTTAAATTATATTATTTTACATTATTTATGTTTAATCTTCCTCCACATATAGTACTGTCCCTAACCAACCATGTTGTCCTGAGCAACAGTGCATACACATCTCTCATACTGTCCTCTAAATGTTATCTTGATAAATAAATGTGCTATTAATAATACATATTTGTGATATTGTTTATATTTAAGACTCGTCAAAGGTGATTGAACAAGAAACTCATGTACTTGTGTAACTTTACCTGGTACGCCTCCGATGTAAAGTGTGTGATGAGTCTTCAAAGTGGAGTACACTTTAGGCCCAACAGCACTGTTGGAATAGAGTCCCATCTTCAGCTCGATAACATTTCCTTTTTTTGTCACTGATGAAAAACATGAGTGTTAAAAGAAGACTCTTGTCCTTCCATTCCTACACTCCCTCCACCAATTCCTAGCCCTTTGCCTCTTAATACTCTAACTGCTATTTTCCACTGATAAAGTGGTAGTTTCGGTGTCAGTGCCTAATCTCAGATCGCTCTGTGTTTTTTAACACAAAATAGTCAGTTCTTAATTTACTTTAGTAATAGATTGCAAAATCAGACTGATTCTAGTACAACATTAAGTTCATCTGAAACTCTGTAGGTTAAAACTGTATTCTCTAAATAAGTAAAATGTGTCTAGTGTTGTGCTAAACTGACAGTGTGTATCAATATACACCAATAAAAACCCATAAAGTATTAATATTTTGGGCTCATTTCATTTCAGTTATATACTAACTTTGCTGAGATCAATTTTGACTATGTACGACAGAACATTTAGAAATCAGTCCTCTGGAATCAGGAGTAAAAATGTTACCTGTCACATGATGGAAGGATTCTGCACAGGGCAGCAGTGGAGGAGTTACAGATGTGCTGTAGTCTCCTGCACCATCATTCATCTGGACCACCATCTATAATCACACATGCAGGTAAGCACAGTAAATAAAAGCTCTTGTCATCATTCAAAGAAAGCAACAAACATTTTGAGGAGAAGGCTCAGGTTTGTTAGTTTCAACTGTAAAAGTTCCAGAAATATCCTGTTATAATTATTTCCCATAATACCCACAACAATCTCTAACCACAGACTCACTGTGCCTTTCTTCAGGAAAACACTGAGGCTGTAACCTTGGTGACTTCTGCAGTGAAAAAGTAAACCTGTAACGCTTCTGGGACGAACTTCAAAAGTTAAATCAAACTCAGCACCCAACATAAAGTGTTTCTCTGGAAAAAAGTTGTTTCATTAAACAGTTAGTGAAAGTCATTCAGGTATAGACATAAAGTGTTACATAGGTAAGTGTATTGAATAAGATATGTCTAATTAATTATAACTATTAGAATGCACTACATGTTTATATTTAAAAAAATTACTTTAAATTGGGGGTATGAGAGCATTTCACCCTTGTCCTCTATATTGGTTTTCCTGTAATTTAGCTTTATTTTCCATAACAGAACAAATCCATTCATGTATTTTAAGGTTTAAAAAAATTAACAATTGTGATAGATTTCCTGATACTGCTCCATGTCTTCTCTAAATTTAAATGAAACCAAATATAATTTTGTAAATAAAGTCCTAACCTAAAATCATATAAGAGCCACCTCCAGCGAAGTACACCCCTTCCTCAGCTACCCCATCAAAACAGGGAGCCCCTCCATGATTGACAGCAGTCTCTCCAATATGAACATCATTAAACCTGATGTTGCGGATGCATCCTATCGCACTCTTCCGAGGGAAACGTTTGCCCTGAAAAAGAATGACAGACACATTTATGATTGCGATATGTGAATAAAACAATTCATTGTACTGTTCAATGTACTGTATATTTATAATAACAAAGTATTTTAAAATGCCTGAGTGCCAGTGAGCAATTTAATCTTTCTGGCTCCAAAATAAATAGGAGGCAGAAGCTCCATTGAGATCCCTTCATCTTTCTGCAGCTGTCCATCCGGCACCCGAAAACCGTCTACCACCAGTTGTGTGGTGTGCTGTTCAACACTAAAGCTGATCTGTCAGAAAAAATGACAAAACACCCTCAGGTGCCAGCTACAAGCTTTATACAAATAGACTATAGAACAGAGCTTCAAAATGTAATTCTTAGAAATGCACAGGACAACATTTTATGTTTTATTCTTTTCAATCAAGGGACCTTGTGTTTGAGAGTGAAACATCAAATCTAGATCATGTATATGCACTACAATGTTACAATCCTATAATGTCATTTTGCACTCAAAAATGTATGTCAGGGACATACATTGTGCCAGGCGCCATTATTAATCTTCTTTTGATAGTAGATCAATGTTCCTTTCCCGACAAAGAGTTTGACTCGGCCACCTCTAATGAATAGGATGACACGAGCAAAACCTTGCTTTTCTGTGATGTGGAGCAGCAGGCCATTGGCTGACCTCGTCCGCATGTCCAGGTAAATATGAAGTCTTGGAAACATGAGACAGTTTAAAAACAGGTGTTAATATTAGTACTGAAGCAATATTGGTTAAAATTGTTGTCTGAGGTTTGTGTTTTAGACTATCACAAATGCTGTAGCAATGTCTGTTTCACATTGTGGATAAAAATCTATGATCTATGGAATAATCTAAGCCCAGAGTTCTCAGAGTTGTGTCCATAATCCAGTGTATGTAGATGATATTTGTGGTGGTCTAAAAAAAAGTCAGTTGTCTCTGTTGCTGAATTGTGGCAAAAAGCTCTGTCCAAACTTTGTCTGTCACTATTAAAATGACAGCGATATTCCTGTGCAAAATTGGAATGAAAGTTTTATATGCAAAAATGTTTTTTTGGATAAAATGCTTGAACTGGTGATTGAGAGACAACATTGCTAGAACTACTATAATACATTTTGGCCTGTCCTTATACCTTTAAGATACAATCAGAATCTGCTGAAACCTTTTCTGTTATGTGCTCAATGACAAATAATGTGGTAACTTATTGTTTAAAGTGTTGAACTACTGATCAGAAGGTTGTGAGTTTGAATCCCAGGTCTGCCAAGCTACCACTGCTGGGCCCCTGAGCAAGGTCCTTAACCCTCAATTGCTCAGTTGTATAAAATGAGACAAAAATGTAAGTCACTCTGGATAAGGGCATCTGCCAAAATGCCAAAAATGTAAATGGAAATAAAATGCAACTCTAAATCATCTGCTCAGTGTGACTCACCTGTAATTAAGGTCATCTGGAGATATCATGTACTGCAGTTGACTGTTCATGTTAAGATGATAGGCCCGGATGTGACCGACAGGCTCGCTGCAGTCTTTCTGAGAATAAAAAACATCACAATACTCGCAAGTACAGTCATCCAACTCTTTTCAAGACCTCATTTTCAGGACATGTTTTATGGGTTATACACAGATGGAAGGACATCTTAAAATATCTGCTAACAATATGTACAACATAATTTAAATAAGTGATTAAAAATCTAGACTTTTTTTAGCCTTTTTCCTGGTTGTGTGTGCAAATGATAATTTAAAGGTAAATAAATTTACATAAAGTATACATGGTTAAATATGCTATTAAACTCTCCTTCCACATGAGTTTTCCATGATTCCATGACATGTCTTTTGACAACCATGAACTTTACAATAATGTACCTGTACTGTACATTACTTTATTATTACTTAATGGGCAATTACCCAGTATTGATTAGTGGTTAATAACAGTGAGCAATTAAATAAAGTTTGTCACTAAAGTATTACTTTTTCATTCTTACTTAAACCCACCACATTCACCTATGAGTTATTGAACAATATTGTAAAATGTTACTGAAGTACAGAACTACAGTAAGGATACAGATTTTATTTTGAGTTGTGTGTGCATGTGTACATAATTCTTATATTATTTTATATTCTCTGAGCATACCTTTCTGATGTTGGACTTATCATGCCCTCTTCGTCTTAAACCGCTTTTCGCAATGATGGACAGAGGCTGCTGCTGAGTGTTACACAACCCAAAAGATACGTCTCCCGTCTGAGTGAAATTGCTCAGATCAATCGGGATGTATCTGTTTGCCATTCTAGATGCAGCGGAATCACTAAAACATGTTAGACTTCCTCATGTTAATTTCAATACGGGTCTTGTTTCGATTGAGCTAAACTCAAATCTAAACTAAATGTATCCTGCAGATCACAGATAACCTGTGAGAGAAGTGGAAATGGTTTATAAATTATAGGTAGCAGTATATTTAATGTGGGTCTTTGAATCCACATATGGGAGTCTTCAATTAGAAAGAATTAACTTTTTTTATTTATATAGTCCACACACACACACACACACACACACACACACACACACACACACACACACACACACACACACACACCTAAATGTCTCACCGAAAGACATGCCCATCAATGTTCAACATGTACACAGAACACACTCTTCATACATGATTTCCACACACAAATCTGACAATGCAAGCAAAGGAACAATGCTTACCTCCTCATGTAAAAGTTCATTAGACAGCCTCTGAATGTGTCTTTTCCTAAAATTACATTAGTGTCTTGTTCTATAGCACCTGTTGACATTGTCTGTGCATCTCCTCTGTCTGTATTGTCAACATTTAGCTCCATTCTGGAAATAAACACATATTAAATGGTTTTAAATGATGATTGATTCTTGGAATGAATAAATGCTTACTTAAATTACTCGTTCTGAAAATGCTTAAGTCATTCATTACCCCGTGCTGTTTCTAAAAGCTGTCACATAGTGCCACCTTCCCTCATCGTATCTGTTTTTGGACTTTAAATTGGTTGCACTGTCTTTCATCTCCACATGTCCATCAACCAGAGACAGTTCAAATCCACTGTTCAAATCCTGTTTGTCAGAGGCAAATACACTAACGATATAAGAACTTGATCTTATTGATTCCCTGCATTGACATGTATTGTATTATACATATTCACAGAAGCTCTAACCATGTACAATGCTCATCCAAAGATGGATAATGGGTAGAGACATGGCTGTGCACTCACCATGTCCCCAGTGTGCAGTAAGACACCGCTGCTCTGCATGGATCTGAAGCCAAGTGAAACCATTGTGGCTGAATTTGGCAGTGTCATGTTAGCAGTAAGTGCAAGGGAGCTTCCTGTCTCCAGAGTAACTTCATGTACACCCTGAACAAAAACAATTAGAATTAATTTCACTAGAAATTTTCATTTAATAATCCTTTCCAACTACATTGAAACTTATATCAAGGCAGACTGTATCATTAGCAACTCAACTATAAGCTTAAGCTAAAACCTTTAACCTAAAATTTCTATCGTAGGGCAGAAGACACAAGACATAAAACAAAGCCTTGTTTTAAAATTTCTGAATAAGATTTAATATTTATTATTATATTAATTTAATATTTAATATTTAATCAGTTAAATATACTGTATATATATATATATATGTATATATATATATATATATATATATATATATATATATATATATATATATATACAGTATATTTAACTGATTACACTGTACAATACAGGCCCACTGTGGTGACAAGATACAGTGGTGTGAAAAAGTGTTGGCCCCCTTCCTGATTTCTTATTTTTTTGCATGTTTTCCAGCAAGTCCACACCAGCAAGTCCACCTCTGGATGGCTGAGGAAAAACAAAATGAAGACTTTTGGAGTGGCCTAGTCAAATTCCTGACCTCAATCCGATTGAGTTGCTGTGGCGTGACCTTAAAAAGGTGGTTCATGCTCGAAAACCCTCCATTGTGGCTGAATTACAACAATTCTGCAAAGATGAGTGGGCCAAAATTCCTCCACAGCGCTGTAACAGACTCATTGCAAGTTATGGAAAACGCTTGATTGCAGTTGTTGCTGCTAAGGGTGGCCCAACCAGTTATTAGGCTTAGGGGGCAAACACTTTTTCACACAGGGCCATGTAGTTTTGGATTTTGTTTTCCCTTAATAATAAAAACCTTCATTTAAAAACTGCATGATGTGTTTACTTGTGTTATCTCTGATTAACATTTAAATGTGTTTGATTATCTGAAACATTAAAGTGTGACAAACATGCAAAAAAAATAAGAAATCAGGAAGGGGGCCAACACTTTTTCAAACCACTGTAGATATTTATTTAATAAGGTATGGCCACAAATTAATGTATTGAAGCCAAAAACAATATTTTGAGGCCACAAACTAAGTAACCTTGAGAAAAAGAGAGAAGAACATAGTAGACTATATGAAGTTTATTTAACTCATTCTTAGTGATTTCTTTCTACACACAAAAAGGTTTAATCAATTAAAAAAAGGCAGATGTCAGACTATAACAAATGATGTTTTTAAAATAATGCTTTTTTTTTTAAAGACATCACATAAATTAGAATTAATTAGAATAACTACTACATTTGTTTTTATAGAAATTCATCTGTAAATTTGGATATGAATTTATGCATTTATGGATTAATGCATGTGGTTTGTTCTAAGCCTTACCAGTAAAGCCAGTGGACAACCAGGATGAATTCCAATTGCCTCTGAAAATTTTATGGCAACATCCACCTCAAGCCCTTTAAGACATCCTCTAAGTGCTGGATAGTTAATATTTAGTCTGGAATGAAAAGAGGATGTTCCAGTTTAATGAAAATTTTTCATTGTCATGTTAGTTGTAAGCGATTTTTCCCCAGTTCAGTCCCATTTTCTATTTTGTGGGGCAGCAGGGCATGCCAGACTGTGACATTTAAAATCTACCTGACTGTGGAATTCATTTCTGTCAATTTTCATTTCAACAGAAGCTGGCAGTAATTGACAATTAAAACCCTGGTTTATGTCCCATTTTGCTAGAAAGACATGTTGAAACACAAAAACCTGGTGTATTTTTGACATCCTTTATAATTGGTGAAAAGTGACGTCATTCTAATAAACAAACAAACAAACAAACAAACAAACAAATAAATAAATAAATAATAAAATAAAATAAAATAAAAGTGGCTGGATGAGAATGAACATCACATCAGAACTTCTCCCTGCCTTCATAAAAGCAGTGTGTGCTGACCGGTGAGCGCAGTCCCATTTTCACCATGGCAGCGTTTGTAAAGCAGGAAAGACTTCGAAAAAGAAAAGTGCAGAATCAAATATAAACAAATATATGACACACAAGAAAGGATTCCCAAGTCTGTTGATGTGAGACCGGCTTGGCAAGAGGTGGCCACAATCATAAATGCAACCTCTTCCAGTGGCACCAGTGAGAACTGGTACCTAGTGTGGGAAACGCTTTAACAAGGTCAGACAACAAGCCAAACAATTTGCAGAATCCCAGAACAACATGGATGCTGCTGGAGACGGACTTCAGATGGCAAAACTCTCAATGCAACTGAGCACATGGCTGCCTTCACAGTCTCTGAAGCCAGGATAATAAGATTTGAGGCTTTTGAGATCTGCCTATCAGGTGTGTATATATTCATTCATTCATTCATTGTCTACCGCTTTTCCGAACTATTCTTGGGTCACGGGGAGCCTGTGCCTATCTCAGGCATCATTGGGCATCAAGGCAGGATACACCCTGGATGGAGTGCCAACCCATCGCAGGGCACACACACACTCTCATTCACTCACACAATCACACACTATGGACAATTTAGAGATGCCAAACAACCTACAATGCATGTCTTTGGATTGGGGGAGGAAACCGGAGTACCCGGAGGAAACCCCCGAGGCACGGGGAGAACATGCAAACTCCACACACACATGGCAGAGGCAGGAATCGAACCCCCAACCCTGGAGGTGTGAGGCAAACGTGCTAACCACCAAGCCAACGTGAACCCCCCCAGCCCCCCCGAGCTGATTTCTTTTTTAAAAAAAATGAAAAAAGAAAGCACACAGAAGTCTGAAATGAGTTAATTAAATAGACAAAGCTTTGTGGTTATAATAAACACTTTAGTGATCATGAAACACACTTCAGCTTAAGCTCCTCATGCTGAAGGTGCACAGGGTCGCAAAATCGTTAGCAGTGGAAGAAGAGATGGCAGAATTAGACAAACCTGTGCAACAGAGAGGAAGACAACAAAATAGCCAGCAGCAAGTTAGCAACCTGACATTTTTTGATCTCCAGCAATTTGGGTTTAACATGCTGAAGAGGGAACTGGGGGCTCTTAGACGATCTGTGAATACACATCTCTCCGGGATGGAGAACAGAGTATACCCACAGCTGGTATTGACTGAGTTCAACTCAGAGTAGCTGAGAGAGTAGCTGATGCTGCTAAGTGCTGCTCTCTCCCTTTTGGCAGAAAATCTGTGCAGTCACAGAATCTGTGCAGACATCCATACAAAAACTCACATTTTGTCTGCCCACAAGAGGTAGGAGGAGAGGGTGTTACTTTAATATTTGTTGGTAATTTTTGCATTACTTGCTAATTATTGAACATGTTTTAATGGTTCTAGTGTGATGCCTCAATTATTTGTTATGGTTTGCACTTAGGAAGAAAATATGCAGCTGGTGTAATGCCATCCAGCGTCCATATATTACAATAATTAGGTCTACATGGTGAAATAATTTAACTCGTGCACAATCAGTAGTCACTAATGAGTGGTTTGTTCTTTTTTAAATAAATGATTTAGTTAAGCCAGTAATGCAAATTGTCTTCACTTTAGGTAGTCAGAAAAAGCACTGCTATAGACTTTTATCTCTGTCAGTTTATGGCCTCCTGTGGCATACAAAGTTCAATTTTGCTCCTCAATGGATGCAAAAATACCAGTGCACTTGCAAATTTCTCAAATGTCACACCCCTCTCCTGCAGCACTCCCAGGTGAGCACAGACATGTTTATTTTTGGCCATAAAAGTAGAACCTGAGCCAGGACAGTTAAAAAAAAAACCCTAGTTTACATCCAACTGCATTACCAATGCATTGGAATTATACCAATAGGGAAGAATTTCCTTTGCACAAAAATACAGCCTCTGTGAATTTCATGTTCTTGTTCATGTTAATGCAAACAAATATATTTATTGCTTTTCACAATAAGACAGTGCAGTTAAGGGCAGATGGATTCTATAAAGGGAATCTTGATTTTGAATTATATTTAAGATTTGTACTTACCTCTCTGCAATTGCTGCAGGAATTCCTCCTATAAATGCTTGTGTATAGACCCTGTAGTTGATCAGAATGTTGACCCAAAACCCAGAAACATTCAACTCAATTTGTTTGGGCGACTGGAGGATTTTAATGTTCTGGAAATAGGCCTGCAAGAAAAAAAAAGTTATGTCATTTTTATTTATAAAGCACATTTAACACAAAAAAGTTGAACACAATGCAGTATACAGAATAGTATATTAATAAATAAACAGAATGTTAACAGTATGTAACAAAAAAAAGCCAATTTATAGTCTTGTAACAGATGAAGTACATCTGATGTCCAGTAGGAGGCTGTACCACGACAGTGCAAAGACAGTCACATTTAGCATTCATCCAAGATGATAGAACAGTGAATACTGAATACTGAAAGCAGAGTACTGGCACAGTAGGTCAGAGATGTAGGATGGAGCTACACTGTGAAGAGCTTTAAAAACAAACAGTAAAACTTGGACAGGGAGCAAGTGCCTTGACATTAGCACTGGGATGATGTGTTCTGATGATGATGGTGTTACTAAAATACAGTGAATTACATTAATCACTGTAACAATAATGATTTTCCGATCAAACTTGAGGTCACCATCAAAAAACAAAACAGTTCTTCACTTCAACGTCTTCAAAGCACAACATCTTGTGCCAGTACTCTAAACTCATTTAACAAAATCTATGTGTTTTTGAACAGGCTGAAGGGAATGAGCTGGCTATTATCTGCGTACCACTGAAAAGAGATATAGTGGGAAAGTGTACAATAAAAAGAGTACAGGTCCTAATACAGGTCCTTGTAATACTGGTTCAACACATTATCCTGCAAGCCAAAAATTTGCTTAAGGCATGCAGTAAGATATATCATGATGAACATTGTCGAATGTAAATGATATCATAATATAATGATCTTATCATAATATAAACTGGTAAAAATTAATATTGAGGAATTTTAATTTTAATAGGCTTTTATTTCTATTCTATTTATTCTATTTCACAATAATAATGTGGAATGTTTGACTTCAGTCATAAAGCAACTACCTAACATCTAAGAGCTTACCACAGGAAAAACTTTTCCTTTACTCCTTAAAATTTGTGTTCGGTTATTCTCTGTGCGCCGCAAAACGACATAGCCTCTTTCAACAGTTAGAGTGAAGTGAGAGTCCTGTAAAAAACAGACATTCTGTCATTTGCATGTTCATTGAAATGGATGTGATATATGTATAGACACACTCACATTCACTTTATTAGGAACACCTGTACACTTGAGAATCCATAGAATTATCCAGTCAGCCAGTCATGTAGCAGGAGTGCAATGCATAAAATCATACAGATACAGATCAAAAGCTTTATTTCATTTACTTTAGATAATTTCCACATCAAGCAGCAGAATGTGGAAAATGTAGTCTCTTTGATTTAACTGTGGCATGATTGTTGTAGCCAGGTGGGCTGGTTTCATATACTGCTAATCTCCTGGGATTTTTACACGCAACAGTTTACACAGACAAAAACAAAATCAGCCAGTGAGTGGCCACTCTATGAGCAGAAATTGCTTGTTGATGCATGAGGTCAGGAGAAGATCATTCTAGATTGGAATATTACAATATTGTAATATTCAAAAACATATCGTAAGTAACCTAAAAGCATAATAACATGCCTGCTAGGGTATATTTTATAATGTTACTACATAAATTTCACCCTAATTGGCATGTAAATGCTATAAAGTAATTATCCATAGAAACATTCTCCCTTACATCTAAAAGCTGCATTTAATTCTCCATAGAACTAGAAGTAATCTTTAGATTATCAGGGTCCTAATAAAAATGCTCCAAATTAATATTCTAACATTTCCTATCTCACCTCATTCCCCATAAAAAGCAGCAAGGCATTCTCTTGTCGACTTAGAACAAAGAACCTGACGGATCTACTGCTGACCATATCAATCTTGCCATAGCCTGTACCATCAAAGTATTTTGTCACCTCTCGGGTCTCACCTCTAAAAGAAAAGACAGCATAAATGCACAATTAAATTGAAACCATAAAATCAAAGTGACAAGGCAAAAATATTTCCAGTTACCTTAGACATCGGTCTGTATTTTTAATGTTGACAGCACTCTGGAAGTTGTATAGGCTAACAATGTATTCATTTAATGTGTTAAACTCGATGCATCCCTTAAATTTTGGATACTGGAGTTCCTTTGGTGGCTGAATAGATAAATAAAAATCAGGAAAAAAATCAGGAAATGATGAAAGTAAAAATATATTTGTGCTGCCTAACCATGAGTTAAATTTCTAAATCAAATATCAGGTGAAATGGACTTACAGTAAAGTCATCTGGATAACCACCCACATAGAAAACAACCTCATCACTGTCCAGATCCAGCAGGTTAACAGTTGTATTAGGTTGATTTGTGATTGTTGGCAGCTTCTTGGGTTTAGTTGAGGTGTAATGCTTGGTATAGATGACTTCAGCATCCTGGTAAATTCTAATTAGGGCACATGACCAAAAAAGAATACAAGGTACTTGTGAACAAATTCACTGTAAACTGTAACTGTAATGGACGTTATCCAAATATTCCCTGATTATGCAGGTAAATTGATTTTACCTATGGAAGTCCACTCTGTCCATAAAGGTGCTGTCAATGCTGGATTGGGTAATTTCATGAGTCTTTATTTTGTAGGTTATGCCCCCCAGTTTGTAAACACAATACAGGACACCATTTGTGACAACCATTCCAATAAAGTCTCTTTTCATCTGGATGGAAAAAGATTACAAACAACAGCAGATGTAATTCGTGCCAATAAAGAGTCAGCAAAATTAATTCTTATGAACAGCAAACAACATAATACAACAAGCTGAGATATCATATGGGATATGCTGACACTAGAGACAATGATTTATGATCAACTTATTAGACTTATGTGGAACATTTGCCATATATGTCAGGTTGTTACTATAGAAAAAATAACATATCAGAATGAGGGCATTAATATACAGTAAATGTGTGATTAGTCTTGCAGCTAGAACTACTGTCAGAACCGCTGTTACAGAATCAAAACTTTTTGACCAGTCAGTTTTGAGAATTCAATGCCATGGTATGAAAACTGATAACATACGCATTGTCTTAGAAGTCCTTAACTAGATATGCAGATGTGTTAAGCCAAGTTTTGTTTTGATTGAGTACAATTATATCCTATTAATCTACAGGTTCTAAATGAATAAAGAACCATTTACATTCTTGTTTCCCAGGTAAAGGACGAACAGATTTTCTTCCTCTCCACTCTGGCGTTTACTGTGCCTGCCTTTTTTGGGCCGATGGAGCATCAGGTCCATGGCCGTGAATGCTTGTAGATCATCCAGGTTTTTGGGAGGACGCAGCTCTATGTGGCTTTCACCAGAGAATAAGATCGGTCCCCTAATCTGAAAACACAAAAAAGATGTTGAGTCAGGAGAAACGCCTCAGTCATTTTGGAAGAAGCATAATTGCACAGATGTGTCAGAGTTTTGGGATAAAAAATATCAAAACAAATGCTAAGCAAATCTAGAGGTTTTGGCAGTTTGTGTAACCACCTATCTGTCTGAATCTACATTCTGGGATGGAAAGAAATCAGCCCTAGTCTCACTTCATCATTCTGTATATTTCTCTACAATCATTCATGGTGATGTTTCACATGATTGGTTTCACAAAAGTCCAAATTAATCCGCCATTTGCCAAAAATGAAACTTTCTATTGATGCCAGCATTGTACAGCGTATAATGTAAGAACTTACAGTGTTGGCTAGTTCTCTGGTTCTCTCAATCATGTCTTTGATTCTCATAATGCTATCAGACATGTTGGCTCTGTTGGGTAGCCGACTGTTCTGATTCTTCACTGTAGCCAAAGTATCAGTCAGGTTGGGGAAGGATTTGTTCAGTTCATCCACTGAGATGAGACACAGGGTTTAGCAAAAAACAGACCTTTTAGCAGTGTTTTCACAGTCTAGCCACACGAGCATGCATGGCAAAGAGTAACAACTGCAGTGGCACCCAGCTGAATATATCAGAACGATCTTTTACAGCTGAGTAATTTATGTAGACTTAATCATTTCTAGCACATGATGAGCTAAATCATCATTGTAGCATTGTTAATTTATCAAATCAATTGATAATTAGGAACTGTAATGCAAGAATGAAGACACTAATACAAAGTATGAGTATTAAAGAGGTGAATATGTAACTTTATCCTAGACAGTATAATTAGATACATGTCCCTTAGTCGTTTTACCATAACATTACAATAAGATATTTTTGTATACATTTCATATTCCTAGATTTTTGGAATCTCACATGTTTTGTTGACACTATTAAGTATGTTGTCCACATTTGAATCACCACTGCTGGTTATTTTGATCTTGTCCAACTCCCGATTAATGGTCCTTAAACTTGCTATATCATTGTTGACTGTTTTGTTGGCAGCCTGGACAGCATCTTTAGCTTGTTTCAGAAGGGCAGCAATATGATCTGGATGAAAAAGTAAATTCAAGATATTGTTAAACCATCAGCATTTTGTAGTAGGTAAAAATTAAACTGAATTAAAATTTTACAGCCAGGCATCTCACCTCGGTTGATTATGTTTAGCTCATCCTTGATAGTTTGGATATCTTTTTGCATATTCATTTTTTTGCCCTCTGCTTTGTCAAACTTCTCTTTAATGGTATCATACTTTTCTGCAGCCTCTGAAGGCCAAAATGGAAAACATTAGATAAATATGTTTATGGTTAGATTTGTTGGCAAAAAAGAGAATTCTAAACTGAGGTTTGAACATTGCCATTAATAAGTAAGGAAAAAATATGATGGGATGTGTTGTGCAATCAATGCCAAAGCTGATAATTTTTTTTTAAAAACAAGTCACATTAAATTGTTTTACTTATCTTATCCCAGTGCAATTCACAATTTTAATTTTTTAGTATCAAAGTAAATAATTTGTATTATAAGTTATATTGTATTTTTATATTGTAGGATAAGATTTACAAATCCTATGTAGACACATGTTTATGCAGAACATCCCCGCTAAAAGTCTCTATTTGAGCTGTTACCAGAGAAAAGATAAAGTATGAGTGTGTTTAATATAAACCGGTATTTTGATTAGAAAATTAACCAAAAAACTCTGAACAATTTGAGAAAACATTGCTGCAGTATAAAAAACATTATATTCAACATTAGAATTATACAACAACAATCATCATCAATGGTCAACAAAAGCAAATTAAGAAAAGAAAAAAAAAGACCTTTTAGATTATTTTCAGCTTCCTTAGCTTTGTCATCTAGGCTGTTTGCAGATTCCTTTAGTTCTTCTGCCTTTTTGGTCAGGTCTTGTGCTTCTACATCCTAGGCAAAGAATGAAGACAATCATTCATTGTCTACCGCTTAACCAATCTATACTCAGGTCACAGGAAGCCTGTGCCTATCTCAGGTGTCATTGGCATCAAGGAAGGATACACCCTGGACAGAGTGCCAAACTGTCACAGGGCACACACACACACACACACACACACACACACACACACACACACACACACACACACACACACACACACACACACACACTACAGACACACTACAGACAATTTAGAGACGCCAATCAAGCTACAATACATGTCTTTGGACTGAGGGAACCAGAGTACCCGGAGGAAACCCCCGAGGCACGGGGAGAACATGCAAACTCCACACACACAGCGGAGGGGGGGAATCGAACCCCCAACCCTGTAGGTGTGAGGCAAACATGCTAACCACCAAGCCACCGTGCCTCCCCTGAAGACAATCAAATTTACCATATTATAAATAATCTGACAAATTAATTATACTGATAGAAACTGTTTTGCACAGCAGCACTTACCACTAAAGCATGATCTGCAGCTTTGTTGGCTCTATTAGCTACTGCCTCAGTTTCTTTAATAGCATTAAAAATGTCTCCAAAAGCAATGATCATATCTATTGCTTTATGAACAGCTGAAGTGTTGGTTAAATTTAGAAGAGACCTATAACAAAATATCTGGTTAACAGTGTTTCTGTACAACACACATAAAACACACATGTCTCACATAAGTAAACTTACATTTGAAAATGCATTGCGAGATCCAGGAGCTCCTGTGCATGCTCCTCTGCCTTTCTAACAATATCGTCCATGGCTGTGGCATTAGAAAGCTCAAAAAGTCTCTGGTTCAGCTGCGACTTTGCTCCATCTAGTTCAGCTGCAAGTTGTGCATAGTCCTAATAAAGTAAAATTATAAAAAGGTATGTAATAACTCATGCTAAATGAATACCACTAATGAACATGACAAACTTATGATGCATTACAATACCAGACTCTTACATTTTTTAGGTTGTTCATCATATTCTGAAGTTCATCAGTGTCTCTCAGTTTTCCTCTAATTATTGCCAGATAGAACAAGATGTCATCCTGCTTGTTCTCAAACATCATATGTTGATTCTGAGGACAAGATACAGTGAAATGTAGCTTAGTGAATAAATGTATGTAACCATCATTATTCAAAACCTTATGGAGAACAAATAGAAATACCATAATATCAGACAGAAGCTCTTCATTACGAGCATTCATGAGAATGGTTTTGTGTACAGCTTTCTCTGCCTGTTTCAGTGCTTCCTTTAGCTCTTTAAGCCCACTGTCCCAGGACATCAAGACTAGAGCAATTTGTTCTGCAGTAACCCTGGTACTATCCAGAGGATTGGTGAGATTGTTCATGATGTAGTGTAGAACTGTAGAAAAGACATTCAAATGACACCAGATGAATGAGAAACTCTTTTCAAGTCTTTAAATTACATTTAAAAATAAATATACATTTTAAATTTCCTTTGAAATACTAATTATGTAGTATACTAATATTTCTTAATGACCAGTAATTAAAGAGCTTAAAAATGTAGTTATTTTTGCACTATGTTGTCATAAATGGGAAAGCTAATGGAGGTTCAGTGGACAGGACATTTAATGAGTTGCCAAATTAGCACAAACAAACAATAATAATAATAATAATAATAATAATAATAATAATAATAATAATAATAATAATAATAATAATAATAATAATAATAATAATAATAATAATAATAATAATAGGGGGGCACAGTGGCTAGCACGTTTGCCTCACACCTCCAGGGTTGGGGGTTCGATTCCCACCTCCGCCATGTGTGTGTGGAGTTTGCATGTTCTCCCCGTGCCTCGGGGGTTTCCTCCGGGTACTCCAGTTTCCTCCCCCGGTCCAAAGACATGCACTGTAGGTTGATTGGCATCTCTAAAGTAAGTGTGTGTGTGTGTATGTGTGTGTGTACCCTGCGATGGGTTGGTACTCCATCCAGGGTGTATGATGCCTGAGATAGGCACAGGCTCCCTGTGACCCGAGTATAGATCGGATAAGTGGTAGACAATGAATGAATTATTATTATTCAATGTCTACCGCCTATCCGATCTATACTCGGGTCACAGGGAGCCTCCGCCACACATAGCGGAGTGCCAACCCATCGCAGGGCACACACACACTCTCATTCACACAATCACACACTATGGACAATTTAGAGATGCCAATCAACCTACAATGCATGTCTTTGGACCAGGGGAGGAAACCGGAGTACCCGGAGGAAACCCCTGAGGCACGGGGAGAACATGCAAACTATACACACACACACGGCAGAGGGGGGAATCGAACCCCCAACTCTGCAGGTGTGAGGCAAACATGCTAACCACTAAGCCACACTTTAAATTAGTGTTGAAAAAAATTTAGTTTAGTGTGAACAATTCCAGTAAATTTGGTGAGGAACAGAACCCTAAATCAAGGACAAAACCTCTTAATTTCAAAATGCACCTAAACAACTTCAAGATGAATCTGAAACCACCTGAATTAAACTCACATTTCTGTGCTTCCCAGAGTTCATTCTCAGCCAACATCCTCTGCATCTTACAATTTTGCTTCTGCATCTTGTCCACCATCCATTGTGCTCCCTCCAGCATGCCAACCAGCATCTTGTCAGACAGATTGGAGTCAATACCAATCCTCAGTTGTTGCAGGGATTCTAAAGAAGCACCAGGTCAGTCATAACACTTTAAAATCAACACTTCAGTACAGCAGATTTACATGGACTTGCTAGTGCAAGATATGAGTATGAGAAACAGATGTTTGCATTGGATTTGATCCAATCCATTATTTGAAGAATCAGTAAGAGTAACTTTCTGTGTTCTCAAAAATAATACCGCTGTATAGTATACCGCTGTAAAGTATCCCACTTCTGAATGTGTAAATGTATAAATGTAAAACTTACCTTTTATTCTTTTCAAAAGTTCTTTAGTATCAGTGAGCAGGTCTTTCCCCCTTTTGTGTGTTTCTTTCAGAGCCTTTAATAAATCCTTACTGGTTGAGGAAGTTAGATCTGCCTAATAAACAAAATTTTTATTCATTTTAAAACATTAAATGCAAATCATTATTGGCATATAAAAGTTCATTTAAATACATAAATCCACATAAAGTATGAGGCAAAATATCTGTTTAAAGTAATATATTTTAATACACTATTAGAGAAAGAGTTCTGGTTTTGTCTGGTTTTAAGCTTTATTTTACTGTTCTTTTAAAAGGGAGAATAAACAGGTTGTTGAGGTTGATCCTAGATATTGTAACAGAACTGATAACAGGAACTAAAATGGGGAAAAAGTACGACATGTTCATGTCCATAAGAAAAGATTATTATTATTATTATTATTATTATTATTATTATTATTATTATTGTTGTTGTTGTTGTTGTTGTTGTTGTCTAGATTGCTATAAGATTGGTATTAGAGAAATAAAACACAACAGAGTGTGCAAGGAAAATGATCAACTTCAAGGTGTTAACAGTAACTTTCCATTGCTGAATATTTTCCAATAACAGCACACCTTGTCCTGGTTTACTTGTTACATAATGTATATTAAAAATACAGCATATATTTGTTGCAGAGAAAAAAAATCTGAAACCTTGAACCAGAAGCTTACAGTGGTTTTAGTTAGATTTTTTGGTGGAACCATTTAATGTTCTATTTAAAACAAGGGATGGTTTCCCATTTAGAAAGGACACCTTTAGGAAGATTAGAATTCTTAACCATCCAATGAACCTTTAAGACACACTTATATTTGATTATATAATAATTTAGGTCGCTGTTGTATTTCCCACTTTCTTGCTCTAGTAATTATTCATTAATTTTTGCTCTTTTGCAGTTTTTTGGCTAGTGTAATTAAACAGTAAATATAAATTTGCCTCTGATGATGTCTGCGGATTAACTGACCCTTTTTACATATTTTAGGTGTAGCTTTAACAATTTAATGAGAGATTCAGCCTTTTGGCTTCCAGTGTCCAAAGGTTCAGACATAACAGTTCATATACCTTGAGCTTAAGTTTCATCATGTCTTTTCTGACACCATCCATGTCTGCTTCAAGTTCGTTCACCTTTTGCTTTAACTCTTGAGCAGATAATCTGTAATTCTTTACTAGTTCCTGAAATGATGAAACATAAACTTGCTGAAAGTAAGATTTGAAATATTGGTGAAAAATAAAATCTATGCATTTGTATAATGGTGAAATTTGAGCTACCTTTGTAGCAGTAATGTCATCTTCTAGTATTCTCAGAGCAGTAAGAATTATGGAGATGTTTTTCTGAAACTTGAGTTGGTCCTTGAGAATGGAGAGCTCATCATCCATCGCCTCTAAATCATCCATTAATGTCTGAAAGCAACTATCACACTCTGTAAGCAAACATGACAGAGGTTGACATTGAAAGAGGATATTGTAACCAGCCATGATTACAATCCATGAGGGTCTAATATGTTTCATTACAAAGACGGGTGAAATGCATTGACGCTACATGCACATCTGCTAAAGGGATTTTTTTTAATGGTTATCAGCAAGGAGGTTGCCACTTACAGCAGAAGAATTATATGATGGCTTTGCACTACGCATTATTTTCTATTTCCTGATTCAGAAAGGTCACCTGCGATTTGTCATGTTTATTAATTCAGTTAGGAATTTGTAATGAATTGTGACTTTCAGTTCATGTTACAGCATTCAGTGCATTAAATATAAATATAACTTCATACTCAAAAAAACCTTTTTTCAGTAAAACTAAATACTAATTTATTTTGTGCTTCTTGTCTGCAAGACAAACACTGAAGAAGTTGCTTTCAGCTGCTCCCTGTTTAGGGTCGCCACAGCAGACCAACTGGTCTGCACAACAACTTGGCACAGGATTTACACTCGATGCCCTTCCTGACGCAACCCTCCCATTTTTCCAGGATTGGGACCAGCACGGCAACCAGTAGCTGGGAATTGAACCCAGGCATTCTGCATGGTAGACAAGAAACCTACCACTGAGCCACCAATACTAAACTAGCTTTTAAAAAAAAAAAAAAAGAAAAGAAAAATATATAATAGCCAGGACATGAAATCTGCTAATGATTTGTCTACCATTATGCTTCCAATTACCTGCATTAACAGATTAAGTTGTCAGATTTTCACCGTTTGGAAAAGGAACCATGCAATCACAACAGCTTCTCAGTAATTTCTGATTTTATAGTGTCCAGTATTGTTGACTGGGTCATTCATCTAAATAGTAAAAGAGGGAGTGGCACTTAAAATGATAGCAGGGATGAATGAAATGACAAGGGCAATGAGAGTGCATTAATCCAAGTTTTTTTGTTCCTTTAACCATGGAAAACACTGTGTGTGTTAGTTAAGTCTGGATTGTGACCCTTGGTTACTCAAGTTCTTGTCTGAATTTCACAATGTCTGTTTGTGTGACATGAATTGAACAAATACCTTGGCAATCACCATCAGTACTCGGATCATATGGAGATTTACATTCTAGAGGAACACATCAGATTTACAGTCACAATGCAGTAATGCAGTCAACTTTAAAAACGTTCATTTAGATTCAGGAGCTCAGTGTTCCTTACCGCCTGTAATGGGGTCACAGATGTATCCATGATTGCAATTGCAGAGCTGACAACTCCCTCCATCTGCTAGAGTGTCACCGTAATAACCAGTAGCACACCTATGACAGGAGGGATGATGGAAGCAGGGATGATTCAGTAAGCATGAAGGTATTAAAAAGATGTCTAGTGGGAAGTCTAGAGTTTTCATCTAATTTAAATTGACTTGTATAGCACACATGCCACACCCCACACCCACTCACACATACATTTTGAGTTCATATGTATATGACACAACGTGGGATATACCTTTTGTAAGGCACAATATACAATGTACAATATACAATGTGCCATATATCGCAAGGCACGCCCCCAAACACACACACACACACACACACACACACACACACACACACACACACACACACACACACGCACATACACACAAACACACACACACACACACACACACGCACATACACACACACACACACACACACACACACACATACACACACACACACACACACACACACACACACACACACACACACACACACACACACACACACACAGACTATAGTCAATTTAGACACACACACACACCTTTCACAACGGGTTCCAGAATAACCAGCCTTACACAGGCACTCAACAAGATCTCCAATATGCAGACAACCAATGGCAAAACTGTAGAAACAAGCAAAAAATGTTTCAAACAAACAGTCAGTTTTCTGTTACCCATCTATGTGATTGTGTGTGCATTAGGAGTGTGTGTGTGTGTGTGTGTGTGTGTGTGTGTGTGTGTGTGTTGCAGTATGACCCTACCTGTGAGATGGATGTGAAAAGGGACACGGACACAGTCGGCATGTCCTGAGAGCAGCGCTGCCATAATATCCCTCAGCACAGCTCTCACAGTGATCCCCCGCAGTGTTCAATTGGCAGTTCTGCATAATCAAAAGGAAAAAAAACAGCTGTACAATATATAGTTGTGAATCATTATCAGAAGTGTATCAGTCTTCACAGATCTGCATTATGAAAAAGTCACTAGCCAGTAATGTGTTATCTGATTACAGATCATTCAGATTCCTATTTGCAATTTTTATAAGAATGGTTCTGACAATATCTTTGTCCTTTACATAAAATTCACATTGTAGTATCTGTGTTATTAAAACAACTCTTATTTAAAAAGAAAAACCTAACCCTTTAAAAGGCTAGTAGTACTGCATTTGATTTCTACAAAAACAGCTCCACTTGATTTAATTCAATTTTAAGACTGACAAAAAGATTACTTGCATCCTGTATATATCAGAATATTAGAAGTAAAAGCGGGAACAGCATTTACCAGGCATTTTCCTGTGTTTTTGTCACACTCACGGGAGAGGCCATTGCAATTACATGGGACACACTGTCCTCTGTATGGTCCCCATCTCACCCGGTACTGTCCAGGCCCACAGTCCTATACAGATTACAGTAAATGTTGTAAAATGAACTTTCTATTAGCATCTTGGAGTATTGCTAAAATCCTTCACAAATGCAGTTAGTGTAGCTTATGCATTGCCAGTGAAGATTATAAACATTTATGAATAACTTTTGTCAAGTCCTAACTAGGAGAATTTGTGCAAATACATGTGTATAAAAGAATGTCCATGATTTTCTTCTTCCTACTCAAACACCTTCATTTATATGTTAAAAAAAAACAATGATCTGGAAGGGAGGTTTATGCACGCCTTGAAAATGTTATTTAGGAAAGCTGAATTTCTGAGTTGAGACTATTATAATTTAAATCTTAAATCCTGCATGCAGTAAAAAGGCTTCATAGCATGGGATGCTGGATTAAACCTCAAGAAATCAAATATCATGATCATCCTCTATCAAAATCTTAAAATCCCAGTACTTATCAGCAGGTTCAGATTTACATTTCTTCCTCCTGTCATTCAGCTCAATAATTAGTAGCAATTATTGAATAACATGCTCTACGGTGAATAATGTGTAAGGAAATTGAATTGTTCAAGGTAGTCTGAGTTTGGAAACACTAGAAATGGTTGTTGGAGTTGTGCAAAATAACGGTAACATTAACAAAGGTGTATCCGGAGCATTAGCACCCCAAATGAACCTAATTTTATATGTTCCTTCTTCTTCTTCTTTTATAGATTTGCAGTCCTATAAGATAGTTATCCTGACATTTTTGCATCACTTCCTGCCTACATTTTAAATAATAACTTTTCATGCAGTTTCTTACCTTTATATCTCCTCCAGTGTGATTGTTGTGTGTAGGATCACAATATTTTCGAGAATGAAGCATTGAAAGCTCTTGGTTGTTCTCCAGTTGTACCTGACTGTGCTGTGATCCATGGTTTGTGTGACAGAATCCTGATCCAGCCAAACTGCAGAGCAGCAGGAACCACAGATAGCTCATCCCACCTGCAATCTCCCACCTGAGTTCTGATATATATAACTTTTAGAATAAAGAAATCAAAAATAAATTACATAAGTGCCAAACCTCTGGGTTCTGAAATATATTCCAAAAGCCAATTATGTGAAAAAATTGCAATTTATTCAAACTGGATACAAGTAATAGTGTCCTTATTGCATGCAGATACTGAGATATTGAGCTTGGCTTGGGCTGGGCTATTTCCTAGGTTCAAAGATCACATTTTATCTTCTTGCATATTCATTCAGTGCTGATAGCAACGCATAAAGTATAGAGGCATGGCTGAGATTGAGTTTCTGATTTTTTTTTTTACAGGAGTCAGGTGAAGGAAAGCTCTTGCTTGATTTATTAATCTTACAGAACTTGTTAATGAGGTTTATTCTTTATTCCACTTAATGTGTTTCAGTATACAATCAATATAACATCAAAAGGAACCAATAAACCTACCAGCATGAGGATTAATAGTGCTGCACGTTGAAAACTGTTTGGCCATTGCAGTGTATTGTATATCTCAATCAATTGAACCAAAATAAAATTCATTTGTTTCCAACAGTAAAATAAAATGTAGTGTCTAGTGCCTGTGTCAGATACAAAGCTTATCTGAGTTTGCTGCAGCACTGTGGGAAAGAAAGCAATGTTTTGGTGGTAAATGTTCCCAGTTTCCCCAAACATACCCAAACTAGACACAACACTCTGGTATGCTGTTTAATGTCAGGCGACAAATCTTTCGAGGTTGCAACATGGAAGAAAGGGAAGGTGTTTGCGGTGAAGTGTTTGTACAGTGTGGGTGTGGTGGGAGTAGGCGAATGTAAGATAAGCACAGTTGAATGTTTGCTTGTTTTATGCTGATCTAAGATTGGCACCCATTATCCCAAAGCAAAACACAACCACTGTGATTAAAATGGGGGAAACATAAAATGTCTCAGATCTGCTGCACTGCACCTAGCACTGTATAGCACGCATAATAGCTCAGTACCACCTCCTGTGGGTCAGTGGATCTATGTGTGTCTCATTACACCTGAGCTGGAGGTTTTTACTTTCATGTGTTCAGCTTTTGTAGTTAAATATGAAACAACAGCGAAAGTTTTTAAAGCAAAATGCTAAACTTATTTATGATTTTGGCTCACATTTATCAAAAACCCACCAATTCACAATTGAATTCAATTCAATCTTAACAAATTAGAATATGGTGACATGCCAAACAGCTAATCAACTGAAAACACTTGCAAAGGTTTCCTGAGCCTTCAAAATGGTCTCTCAGTTTGGTTCACTAGGCTACACAATCATGGGGAAGACTGCTGATCTGACAGTTGTCCAGAAGACAATCATTGACACCCTTCACAAGGAGGGTAAGCCACAAACATTCATTGCCAAAGAAGCTGGCTGTTCACAGAGTGCTGTATCCAAGCATGTTAACAGAAAGTTGAGTGGAAGGAAAAAGTGTGGAAGAAAAAGATGCACAACCAACCGAGAGAACCGCAGCCCTATGAGGATTGTCAAGCAAAATCAATTCAAGAATTTGAGTGAACTTCACAAGGAATGGACTGAGGCTGGGGTCAAGGCATCAAGAGCCACCGCACACAGACGTGTCAAGGAAGTTGGCTACAGTTGTCGTATTCCTCTTGTTAAGCCACTTCTGAACCACAGACAACGTCAGAGGCATCTTACCTGGGCTAAGGAGAAGAAGAACTAGACTGTTGCCCAGTGGTCCAAAGTCCTCTTTTCAGATGAGAGCAAGTATTGTATTTCATTTTCATTTCATTCCTTGAAGTCCAGTGTTAAGTTTCTACAGTCTGTGATGATTTGGGGTGCAATGTCATCTGCTGGTGTTGGTCCATTGTGTTTTTTGAAACCAAAGTCACTGCACCTGTTTACCAAGAAATTTTGGAGCACTTCATGCTTCCTTCTGCTGACCAGCTTTTTTGAAGATGCTGATTTCATTTTCCAGCAGGATTTGGCACCTGCCCACACTGCCAAAAGCACCAAAAGTTAGTTAAATGACCATGGCGTTGGTGTGCTTGACTGGCCAGCAAACTCACCAGACCTGACCTTGTCAAGAGAAAAATGAGAAACAAGAGACCAAAAAATGCAGATGAGCTGAAGGCCACTGTCAAAGAAACCTGGGCTTCCATACCACCTCAGCAGTGCCACAAACTGATCACCTCCATGCCATGCCGAATTGAGGCAGTAATTAAAGCAAAAGGAGCCCCTACCAAGTATTGAGTACATATAGAGTAAATGAACATACTTTCCAGAAGGCCAACAATTCACTAAAAATGTTTTTTTATTGGTCTTATGAAGTATTCTAATTTGTTGAGATGTTTTGGTGGGTTTTTGTTAAATGTGAGCCAAAATCATCAATTAAAAGAACCAAAGACTTAAACTACTTCAGTCTGTGTGCACTGAATTTATTTAATACACGAGTTTCACAATTTGAGTTGAATTACTGAAATAAATGAACTTTTCCACGACATTCTAATTTATTGATATGCACCTGTAGGTACAAAAACAATCAGAGGATCTCCAGTGGTGTAGAAAGAAAATGTGGAATCAAACCTGAGTGCCATTTGTAATGTTACCTGTAATGTAATGTTGCAATGTACTGTCTCTGATTTGGGAAAACTCTAAGGTGTAAAAATCAAATTTGGCTTTAAACCAAATGTCATCTTCATCCGTTGCAGTTTCTCAAAAACTACACCTGCCCATTGTTTTGGCGTGATCGTTGTGGAATACCAAATAAATAAAATATCTCATTCATTTTTGTCAACAGCAGTCCTTAACTGAGTCTAAAAGTCCAGTTATTATGGTGTTATATTCCAGTTATTATGGATATTTTCAACCAGAGTGAAATGTCATTTATTGATGTCAAGCACAGATGATCAATCTTAGACACTTAGTTAGTAAGTCAAACCCCATTTTTTTATTGAGAGATACAAAAAAGATTTTATGCAATGGGGTAGAGAGCGTAGCTAGCAATGCCGCAGGTGTTGCTTCCTTTTCGGATCATGCGCATGTATCCTCCTTCTCCCCAACCGGTGCCCCAGCTGATAACAGAGAAAAGGTTAGACTTTACACACAGTTCACTCTTCTACCACACCTCGAGTCTTTCAATCTTGTAGGACTCTTTCACTGGCAAATTTTAGTGTTTTTTCCCCCTCCATGCTATACTAACACACATGATTCATCTCAAATAGAAAGGGTGTGTTAGAGTAAGGAAAATATCAGAACACAGAATTTTGGCTGTGTTTTCTAAGCCTAGAGTTCTCTGCACTGCATATTTATGTGCCTTTTTTAGTGGTCTCTCCTGCCAGAGACATGAATTGAATGTGCACTGAATTTACTGAGAAGACTTTTCTTTCTCCTCTACCCAATTAAACTACCTTTAATGTTTCCCTAATTTACATAACTCATGCTATATATATAATTATAGTGTACAGCATGTGCTAATGTCCCAGTATCATGTCCATACTGTAAAAGATGAAATTAATCTACTGTTCAGTGTGCATTTTGTACACAATTCACATATGTCTTTTCTGCAATTATTTTAATCTTTAATGCTCATACTCTTCACTTAAGTTCACCTAACCTTAATTTGTTGCATTATACTGTATTTAGTAGTGTATGTCAATGTGAGAGACAACCAAGGCAAATTATTCAAGTCGTAATTATCTTAGACTGATTCTAAAATTAGTTATTACAAAGATCATTAGACTGAGTGTTTTATAGCAGATCAACTCAAAACATGAATAAATATAAATTCAAATTTTATTTGAATAAATTTAGAAGACCATATTCTGACCTGTTTTTGAGGATCCAGTAGTTTCTGCCACCCTCTGAGCCATAGCCAACCAGAAGCATTGCATGGCTCAAGTTGTTTGGATTACACATGGGCTCATCATAGATCCCTGACACAACATATCAAATGACTTTAATGTGAAAGAAAGATCCACTTTTATTTATGCAGCATTGCATTTTTTTTTTAAATATAACACACAAAATGCCGCTTAGTTAGTACAACTTTAAACCGCTGAGTTATTCAACTTCATGGGTAAATAAAATAAAAATAATTAATTAATAAATAAAAAATGAAATAAATAAAAATGTTAATTACCCCAAAACTAATTGCTATATTCCAAAAGCAGCATTTATGCCATCATAAATCATCAATCAATTATTAAAAATAACAAGCTTTTATCTGTTTATTGTTACATGTAATGTTGTGGAATGTCCACTAAACAATTTAGTCCATGCTACCTTAAAGGAGCTAAGGTTAAAACCAAAAATTTCGCTGTTCATCATATTACAGAGAAACGTCTAAGCCCTTGCTTTGAAGACTTTCCTGTGTCTTAAAAATTAAAGCTCTGTAAGGATAGAAGAAGTTGCTTTCGGCTGCTCCCTGTTCGGGGTCGCCACAGCGGACCAACCGGTCCGCACAACAACTTGGCAAACATTTTATGCCGGATGCCCTTCCTGACGCAACCCTCCCATTTTTCCGGGCTTGGGACCGGCACTGCATCCAGTGGCTGGGGTTGAGGCATTGGCTGGAATCGAACCCGGGCCTTCCGCATGATAGGCGAGTAACCTACCACTGAGCCACCAATGCCTCCAAAGCTCTGTAAGGATAATACTTAATATTTACAGGAGTCACCAGTTTTGGCTCTTTTAACAGTCAGTAAGCTTTTTTCACTGAAGTTTTCAGTACAGAGGAGTTTGTGTTGTGGCTTCTCAGCAAAGTGACCTACTACATTTTGTTATCTGTTAGATACCTCCTATAACATGATTGAAAACAGAAACTAGTTTCTTGAGGTCCTTCTTCAACATTAAATATAGCTACAAATGGTTAAAAAGCTTTCATTAATATATCAATTATATAAATTTTCATTAATAATATCTGCAAATTGCTGTGTTACAAGCGCATTTTAATCCATAAAAATGTCTTGTCAAGTTCTCAATTTTGAACCTCTCACCTGAGCTATAGAACATAAAGCTAGGGTGGTCAGCATCAACCGCTATAGAGATTGGACCAACAGTTGTCAAAGCATCAGCCAAAGCCTGTTCATCTCCAGAGGGAATGAACCTGTAGTCACTGATTCGTGCCACAACTTTATTGCTGTCATAGAAGCAGGGCTGTGTGTCCTGAGAAATAAGTTAAAAAGTACTGTAAATTTCACATGTGAAAGCAAACAAGCCTTGTGTTCTGTTTACTACTTAGACTATATTGTACTCTGCTTACTACTACTATATTGTACTATTCTAGTTATTATTAATATTGGAATATTACAATATTGTTGTCTAATATAAAAAGTAGCTAATATAAAGTACCTTATATTCCCAATCACATAATAGGAATATAAAGTTTTTTGGTAATATTTATAAAAAGGAGAAACACACAAAATACACCCCATAGTTGGAAGAATGTTATTAAGAAATGGAGAGAATAGGAAAACCACCAGTTCTAATTTACAGATATTAAGACATCTATCATTTGTTACCGTCAGGTCAAGCCTATAGTATTTAGATGTTTTTTAATGTGATGGAAAAGAGTTCTTTGGGAAAACTTTGCCAAGTGCATAATGCTTTATGTTTGACAAATATTTTTAGCTTTTGTTTTTAAATAGATCATTTAACAGTACAGAATGATTAATGTGAAATAGTCACCTTGCAGAAGGAGATATAATTCTCTAAATCCCACTCACCACTGAGGTATAAGGGTATGTTTCAGAGGCTTGAAGCCCGTTGTTAAGCACATAATCAAAAGCGTTGGACATCCAGGCCCCATTACATCCATATGTGCCATAGGACCATGAGCAGTCCAACAAATTCTGCTCACTTAGAGACACCAGCTGACCTGTCTTCTTGAACATTTGTCCCTCTATGGCACCTGTAGAGCTGAAAGCCCAACATGACCCACAGTAACCCTGGGTGAGAAAACAACACACTTATAATGTATTTATACAAATATATATAAACAGACATACATTTAGAGGATGAAGGTTAAGAATGGTGAACTTCTCATGAAATGCTTCAGTGTTTTTCATGTTTACTAAGTGTCTTATTGCATGTTTTTACAAAGAGAAACAAGGCTAACAACCCTTTTAATCTTAGATTAAGCTTAGATGAGTTTAATCTTACCTGGTCTTTAACCTCTGTGACGTATCCCATCTGTCTGTAATCTACTGAGGTCCGCCGTAGTTTCTTAGCATGGTAGCGTAGCTTGGCTGCATTATCAGTCTTTTTCTTTTTATATCCATTTACATTTACCTTGGCTCCCAGTAAATGTTGATACTCCAGGCGGGTCTATGAAAATTGAAACAGATTTAACAAAGAACATTTTATGTATGGCTTAACATAACACATGTTAGTATGCAAGTTAGTATATGTACCACAGTATGCAAGGAAATGTCAGTAATTAATTAACTTATGAATGTGTGTGTGTGTGTGTGTGTGTGTGTGTGTGTGTGTGTGTGTGTGTGTGTGTGTGTGTGTGTGAATAAGCAAGATAATGACTCACCAGGTCTCCAAATTTGTTCATTGCCATAGTAAATGCTGATGTGCCTGTATGATATTTTCTATTGTTATCATCAATTAGGTTCTTGTTTTTCTTCCATATCTCTCTTCTTGCATTATCATCGTTCTTTAAAAGAAAAGAACAGAGACAATAAGACAAGATATCTAGAATTATTTTCTAGAATAATTCTATTTTCTAGAGACTAACCCTAGAATTTAGGTATACAGTATAGTTTGCAGAATATAAATGCACTGTTATTTGTCATACATAGGGGTGCTGTATAAATAACAACACAATCTATCTGAAAATAATGTTATTTATCTGTTTTAAAATAAGTGAGACCTCTTCCTCGTAGTCCACTCCATTAGCTCTCTTCCACAGCTTCCAATCTGATGGTGCTTCCTCATCTGACTCCACTTCCAATGAGAGTGGGACACCCACGAAAAGGCTAAGTATGAGCGTCCTGCTAACCAGATCCATCCAAGTTACTCGACCCATATCTGCCCAGACAGAGGAATATATATCTGTACCTTGAAGATACAAAGTTACATCTTTATCTGACTGTTACAAAATGCTGACATCTGACATCTGTATGTATATACCCAATGTGTCAGCAGTGTGTATGTTGCTGTTATGATTGTATCAGCTAAAGCAGAATCTTAATAGCCACTTTATTACACACAGTTATATTATTGGTCCACCTTGTAAATGTCCAGTTTCATCACATGTTCTGACCACAGCACTGCTGTTGACTGGTGATTATTGGTTGGTGGATGTTTTTCAACCCAGCAGTGAGACCAAGGTATTGACCCTGCAGCACCTGACCTGCAGCAAAATCTAGTACCATGTCTCGTAAAATATGTGTTCTTTGCCCCATATACACATTGGATAGACAATTAAAACCTATCGATAAAAACAGTTAGAACCTGATTTAATACTCACCTGTTTTTTTTTTTTTTTTTTTTGCAAGCACTGTTCAGAGGATGACTGTCTGATGAGAATTGGAGGATCCCATAAAAAGGTCACTACACTAGGCTAAACTGGATGTCTATATATTATGTGGAAGGTGTGGCTTCGCTGTCCTCTTAGTCATATCACTGTAAGCCCTGCTTAGGCCCACAAAGCCCTTAAATAATAAGCTATGTGTGTCAATAACACCCTACTTGAGTGAATGATACACCATTTACCATTTTTTTTCAAACAGGCTTGCACGTCAAATGCTATTCTCCGATTATATGACCCTCTCAGCTGTTTTCATCTGGCCCTACATTATCTAGCTACAAATGTTATTACACCCAATCCTCCACCAAAACCAGATGGATAGGTTGTATAAAAGGTCCATTCACAAATAAATCCATGCTTATAAAAGTCCAAATAGTACAGACTGATCTTCACTTTTCTAAATCTCAATACAGCAGGGATGTTTATACAGACATAATGCAGATGTCAGCACATGATGTCATAGACAGTGATAACATCAGCAAAGTATCTGTTATTACACTTGAGCCTGTACTATGATGAACATTTATCTTTGATGAACATTGTGCCTTGTTTGATCTGGTTTCAGGTGCTGTAGTTTGCATTTTGTGAGATATGTGAGATGTTATTCGTTGTTATATAATGATACAATGGTGATACATAGACTGCTAAAACGGTAAACATGTGGGCCATGTTTCTATATCTTAGTAGGGACCTAATGCACAGATTTGAGCTTGTGGGGACATTTGGTATTTTTCTTAATACAGAGTAGGCTGTGTTTCATTGCTCTGTTTTTCTAGTAACATTTGGTTCCCTTTTGTACAGTAATACCTCCAAGAAGATTTCTAAAGAAGATTTTAGAAATTCATCAAGAAGCTTTCTCAAGAAGATTTTAGATTTTACCCCACTTGCGAAAATAATCTGTTGTAATATTGTATAGCTAGCTAACTTGTTCAACAGAAATAAACAAAGCCTAACTTGTTGAAATGAAATGAATTGTGTTTTAGAGCATTAGCAATTCATTTTATTTTCTAAAACTTCTTTCTTTCTTTTTTTTTTTTTCATTTAAAACTTGAAATCAACAAAGTTAACAAAGGGAAATATTATAAATATATATAAATATATGTCAGCACGCTCTGTGCTGACCTCTGTCACAAACCACCAAGGACGAAGACCGAGAAGAAATAGGTAAGTGAAAAGTGTTCTTTATTGAGTAGCACAAGCTGTGATGATGCAGTGAGGTAAACAAAACTAAAACTGAATAAAGCACTCAGAGAAATAACTGAAAACAGTATTATCTGATGCACTCGATGTATGAACATAAGTCAAAGTCCACGGGAGATGAGCTTGGCAGGAGCAGTGAAGGTAAATCCAATAGATCATGGGCAGGAAGAGAAGTCACAGAGGACGTAACCACAAAACCAGCCTATGACTCTGTGGAGTGAAGGTGCTATATAGTGCTCTGGTGATTGTGTGCCAGTGCTAGTATTCTGGTGACTGGGTGCGTGGTTGAGTGGCTGTGGTCGGTGCATCCGTGACAGCACCCCCTCCCCTACGGGCGTCTCCAGACGTCTGGGAATGACGACAAGGATGACTGCGGCCTCTGGGAGTGAGACGTTCTGAGTGGCATTGATGGAATTTCCTGGACCTGGTAGATGGTGTCATCACTGTCGACCTCGGCAGAGGAGGTACCTCTGGTTCTGTGGAAGGTAGAAGAACAGGATCAGTGAATGGTTTGAGTAAGGAAACATGGAAGGTCAGTGAAATGCGGTATTGACTGGGAAGTTGAAGTTCATAGGTCACTTCATTAATCTGCCTCAAGATGTTGAAGGGACCTATGTAGCAGGGACTCAGCTTCTTGCAGGGGAGTTGCAGGCAGATGTCTCAAGTAGAGAGCCAGACTCAGTCGCCCGGATGGTGAAGAGGTGTATCTCGACGATGGATATCCGCCTGAATCTTCTGGCATCTGACTGCATGTTGCAGATAGACGTGAGCTGATTCCCATACCCTCTCACTCTCTCGGAACCAATGATCTACGGATGGTTTCCTTGTCCACGGGAACAATGGTGGTTGGTAACCGAGTATGCACTGGAAGGGGGTGAGTCTGGTAGACTCTTGACGTAGAGAGTTTTGTGCATACTCGGCCCAGGGGAAATATTGGCTCCAGTTGTGCTGGTGGTTGTAGCAGAAGGCCCCGAAATAGTGCCCGATACCCAGAGGATAGACTCACTGACACTCCCAGCAGCCTGAAGAATCCACACCATACCCTGGAAGTAAATTGAGGCCCTCTATCAGACACGATGTCTTCAGGAATGCCAAAGTATCCAGGGCTGTAGGTACACCTTTGATCAAGGGTTCGCTGCCTGCCTGGATGGACGGATCCAAGAGACACATGTAAAGAGTCCAGATGGGAAATACATAAGGATGTTGGTACATATGTTTTACCTTCTAGACCTCCTGATGGAGCGGATTCCTCTTCGTGTGACAGCACAAATGCCATCGTCAAGCGACCAGGTGAGGGGACATACAAAAAAGGTCTGGAGGGAGTACAGGTTCAGGTTCTTCTGGCATAGGGTCTGGTGAGTGGATTCTAGAAAGAGCATCGGCTTTAGTATTTTTATGTCCGGGATGGTAGGTGACAGTGAAGTTGAAACGGGTAAAAAATAGCACCCAACGAGCTTGTCTTGGGTTTAAGAGTTTCGCTTCTCTGAGGTACTGCAGGTCTTTATGATCAGTAGTGACTTCAAACAGGTAATTCGCTCCCTCCAGCCAGTGCCGCCACTCTTCGAGGGCCAATTTGATGGCTAACAGTTATCAGTTCCCGGTATCTTAATTCTTTTCCCCGGGTGGGACAACTTCTTGGAAAAGAAAGCACATGGGTGGAGTACTGGGGGCTCACCTTTCTGCTGGGATAATACTGCTCCCACTCCTAGGGATGAAGTGTCCACTTCCACCATGAAAGGCCGGGATGGGTTTGGATGGAGGAGTGTTGGGGCCGTACAGAAGGCAGCTTTCAGCTTCTGGAAGGCTTCAATCGCGTCCAATGTCCAGCTGAGATTTTTGTATTTCTTACATAGAAGGGAGGTGAGAGTGGTGGTGAGTTCACTGTAACTAGAGATGAATCGACAGTAAAAGTTTGCAAACCCCAGGAAGCATTAATGATCTTCACAGCCTCCCCTTTTTTTGCGATCCATCTGAATACCCTCTGGTGAGATGATGTAGTCAAGGAACTGGATTGTGGATTGGTGGAACTCACATTTCTCAAGCTTAAGATACAGGTGATAATGACGGAGCCGGTTGAGTACCTGTCGTACATGATCAATGTGGTCGGAGAGGTTGGAGGATGTAAACGATGGCGAACCTGTGTAGCATGTCCTGGAAAATTTCATTCATGAAATTCTGAAAGACTGAAGGGACGTTAGAGAGACCATACGGCATGACCAGATATTCATAGTGCCCTGAAGGTGTGATGAAGGATTTGATGAAGGCTTTCTACTCGTCTCCCCGATGGATGAGGTTGTATGCACTACAAAGGTCTAGCTTGGAGAAAATGTGAGCTCCACGTAGTTCCTCGAGGGCCGCAGGCACTAGAGGTAGGGGGTAAGCAAACTTAACCGTCTGGGAGT
The DNA here is from genome assembly GCA_033459395.1 of Hemibagrus guttatus. Taxonomy (NCBI): domain Eukaryota; kingdom Metazoa; phylum Chordata; class Actinopteri; order Siluriformes; family Bagridae; genus Hemibagrus; species Hemibagrus guttatus. The sequence continues at coordinate 11,703,264 of JAUCMX010000010.1, read as the reverse complement.
TGAGAATGCGGTAGTCGATATAAGGTCGAAGCCCTCCATCCTTCTTGGCCACAAAGGAGAATCTGGAAGCCACTGGAGAGGTGGATGGTTGAATGAACCCCTGTTGTAACACCTCATTGATGTACTCATCCATGTTCTTATGTTCCGGGACTGAGAGAAGGTAGATTCTTGTTCAACCAGCCCGTTGCCCTGTGGCTTTCCTTGAATAGTGGTGATCTGGTAATGAGTGGAATTTCTTTGGCGAGGAATATTACAGGTGGACAGTAGATGTGAAGAGATGAAATTCCCAAATGAACCAGAATCGAAGAGAATTTTGACAGAAAGGCTGAAAGGCATAGATTAACACAGCATCATGATATCGTGGATTAGTCACAAGATCACAGGCAGGAAGAGAAGTCACAGGGGACGTAGCCATAATACCAGCCGATGACTCTGTGGCGTGAGGGTGCTATATAGTGCTTTGGTGATTGGGTGCAGGTGCCAGTGCTAGTACTCTGGTGATTGGGGGTGTGGTTGAGTGGCTGTGGTTGGTGCATCCGTGACAACCTCGTGATGTCTCGTTTATGACCTTATATAGTAACCATGATTTTCTTTGTTTATGTTCTAGATATTCTTTCTGTTCTGATAGATATGTGCCCAACACAGACACCGTGGCAATTAACAGCTTCCTCTTCAGTTATCACTCATTGTGGTTCTTTTTGATATCTTAAATATATTCAGTTCAATGGTAGCTATACTATGGTAAATCAAAATTCGACCAAAAAGGTTATATTTTCAATAACAAGATATTCTGAAAGATTTTGCATTAAATTAGATAGAAATGCTCTAGTGGTCTCTGACATTTGGACTCCACTGTCTACCAATATATAAAACTATTTTATTTTAATCTATTTTTACATTACTATTAATGTGTTATAAAATAGTAAATGTATTAGTGGAGGTATTGAAGTAAGAAGAGTGTGTGTGTGCGTGTGTGTTTGTGTGTGTGTGTGTGTGTGAGTGAGAGAGAGAGAGAGAGAGAGAGAGAGAGAGAGAGTTGGCTGCTGTGAAGCACACCTCGTGCAGTTATTCTGCAGTCTGTGCCTAAGCAAGTCCCTATAAATCCCTGATTCCTCTGAGCTCCTAAAGGGAAAGTGGAATTACACACGACGGAATGAGACTCCAGTGATCTTAGCATGTCTTTCAAGGTAAATCACTTCGTCTTGAGCATTTATAACGAGGTTTAGACTGCAGGGAAATGTGCTCGTGTAGCATGTTTTTTTTCCATCACAGATAGAAACCTGATCTCTGATTCGCCCTTTGCAGTGATCAGGCTGCAGGACATGGAGAAACGCCTTCATGTCGCCTTTCAGCGTGCACTTCTAGGGCGCTTGTTAAACCGTTGGTTAATTTTGAGACGTAGTTGGATTTTGTGGTGTTTAAATGGCTGTGTTTGGATTAAGGTCTGTGCACTGTTTCGTACATATAATAGTAACATCCTTTAATCCGTCTCTAATCGTCCAAAACCGCATACTACTACATAAATTTATCAAAATACGAAGCCTTTTTGCATATATGTATGTCACGCAGTAACCTATGAGCTATGTCACTGTTTCATACGCCTGTGTATGATGTCACGACGTCACGGACGTCACGGAGGCACGTGATGACGTGCTTTTATGAACGGTCATGTACTGTTTAGAAATTGTGGCCATAATGAACGATGACGTGTCTGTGTGTGTGTGTGTGTGTGTGTTTTTTACAAGCATGTGTGTTTATGTGGGGGGTGAATGTTTTTATGTTTTTCTCTTCACAAAGCTAAGAATATGGCATGTTTTGACCATATGAAGAAAAAAGCAGCTTATGTTTAAAAAGCTAAAAGAACTAAAATGTTAGTGTGCTTAAGGTTCTGGTGAGATTTAATTAGTTAGCTGTTAGTTCATTAGTTAATTAGTTAGTTAGTTCAGGTGTTAATTAATTAGCTGCATATGCAATATTGAATTAATAATAATTTATTTATTCATTTATTATTGAGCCAGTTAGCGCTCAAGTAACAGCTATAAACAGGGTTTATGCAATTATTGTGACAGACCTAGTGACACTGTTTATATTGAATGATATGTTTAGTAATGTTTAGTTATAGTAGAATAGTATAGTATGTAGTAATATAAATATTTTTTATATTATCACACATATGTGTCTTGCAGAAGGAAACTCCCCTAGCCAACGCTGCATTTTGGGCAGCCAGAAAGGGGAACCTGGCCCTCCTGCAGCTGTTGCTGAACAGCGGCCGTGTGGACGTTGACTGCAAAGACAACGTATGACAGCTTCATCTACATCCATTATTACAACCATTTAGTCTGCACACCCTGCATTAAAGATAAACTAAACACATATTAAAGTACAAACTGTAGCTCCAGTCATTCTTTATGATGATTTGTTTGACCAGTATGAAACCTCGGCTCTGATGGTGGCCTCCTACAGCGGCCATTATGACTGTGTGAGGGAACTCATCATGCAAGGAACAGACATCAACCTGCAGAGGGAGGTTAGACAGCTGTGATATTAAAAGAGTTTTTAAAGTTCTAAAAGAAAGGTTTCCTGATCTTACCAAAGATTTTTCTTATTAGGATTGGAATAAAAACTTTGAGAGCCTGAAAGAATCAATAGAACCTGCATTATTAATGTACAAAATGTTCATTTGTCATAAAAGTTAAAGTGAAATATTTTTCCTGTGTTAGAGAGGCTCAGGTTCAGTGACTTTTATGTATTTGGATTAGATTATTACCTTAGCAGAATATGACACCATGTTTAGTATTAAGGCATTTACATATTTATTCATTAGCATCATTTGTATTTGATTTACATTTTAAACATTGCTGCACTTAGGACAGTATGTGGTTTTGTAAACACTGATAGTTCATTTTAAGGATATAAGATGCATTAATGATAATGTTTGATGGGGAAGCTTTTGCTTACTAGCACAGTGTCTAATGGCTGTGTGTGCTCGTATAGGCTTGTGTTACAGTATTGTGTGCGTTTGGGGGGTGTGTGTGTGTGTGTGTGTGTGTGTGTGTGTGTGTGTGTGTGTTTTCAGACAGGTTCTACAGCCCTGTTCTTCGCAGCACAGCAGGGACATGATGACATCATCAAGCTCCTGTTTGAGTTTGGCGCTTCCACAGAATTCCAGACCACGGTATTCAAATGCACTGTGTTTAAAGTTATGCGTATTTACAAACACATAGCTGTGTATGGACCACAGTTTGCCATCTTTATAGGGATCAGCATCCTGCATCACTCTGTGAGTTAGTGCAGATGAGATCCTGTGTCTAGGGATGCAAATGCTTTGACAATGAATAGCATATAGCAAATAGAAATATATAGTCTGTTCTTTATGAGACAAAGAATGAGACTTAGAATGAGTGAAAAAAGTGATTCAGTGAGTCAATCACTAGCAATTAGGAGGCAGGAAATCTGCTGACAAGTATTACTAGTGAGCTAATACTTGGTTTGGCAGTTCTAGACAGCAAGGACCTGCAATAATTATAGAGATTAGAAATAGACATAGATAAACCTGCCAATTTTGTCACAGACATTTTTCATGTTCATAATAAAGGACTTATATATTGCATGTAGATTTTACAGAATATTGGTAGGGTTTTTACCGACTGATACAACTGCAAATTATACTTTAATATAATCTACTTTCTATATCTTTAACCAATAATGTCCAGAATTGACCAGGTTTTACTGGCAGCAAACAATGTCCTATATATTTCTTATGTTTACTTTTTAATATTTTTAATGACAAGTATATTTGAATAAAAAACACTTTTCATGGTTAGAACTGATTTTGTTTTCAGCCAAACTGTTGCAAGCTACATCACTATTAGAGTTATCTTCTTGGCATGGGTTTCCCTGCCTCCGTTTTTCAGAATTTCATTGTTCTGTCTTTGCAGTTTTCCCCACAGTAAACTTAAAAATCTCATAATCACTGATCTGCTCACACTACATGGGTTTAATCACTTGATTTTTAGTAGTTTTGGTGGACATAGAAGTACTTGCAGATGAGCAGACTCATGAACCACAGAATAAATGTGAGAGCTGTTTATCATGCGACTTTGTGACTATACCACTCTTGTTTGGAAACAAAAATATGTGATGGGTCATAGAAATGCAGGTACTAAGGATCAAGGGTGTTACTTTGATTTGAGAAGTGGTGGGGGGACACAATACGGGGACAATGTTTTCTATTTGAATCCTATTTCCTGCATTTACAAACATTTATTGGTGATACAAAATCCAAGAAATAATTAAGTTTATTATAATGATAAATTCTGCCAAATAAATAAATAAAAGTAGGCTACTATACTATGTATATAAAAAAGATGTCTAACTTTCTTTATTGTTTGATAGGAGCCGATCACCAAGATTTGAATGAATTATTTTATAAAGTCAAAAATGTTCACCATTGATGTTTTGTGTGTAAATAAAATTTAAATAATGTGAGACTAAATTTTCCCAAACTTTTAAACAAACATAAAAAAGTAACTTTAATATAAAGAACATTTTTCATTGTCCTCCATCTATCCATTCAATCCCATCTCTCCATGTATCCTGACTATCCACCCTTCTATACTATCCTGTCTCCTCTTCTCACATGAAGGAACCAGACACATGCTTCCTGTACTCATTCACCAGGATAAACTCATTAAATATTTAGTGAACAGTCTAAAGTTACCTAGCAACAACGTTGTATGTTAGCGTTTGCTCAGTCAACGTTAGGCTAACATCAACAGGTGTAGACAGAAAATATGATCATCCTGACCTGAGCTAATTTAATGAGTCAACCGACTCACATCTCCTTGCTTTCTTTTCATCCATGATGACATTAAAGTCATCTGTTGCTGCTTTTGGCGTTCCATCCCAGACTGTGTCACAACCGCACTACCTGTTCATTACACCTTTCACTGAGCTATTATTTTTAATGTGTGCACACGATATTCCTGGACGCGGATGCACGCATCGACACAGGCAGACTCTCTGTGTCCTGCTCGGTCCTGCTCCTCCGTGGCGATGACGGCGTGCAGTTAAAAAATCACAACAAACGAATTTGAAAAGTGGCGGGGACACAAATGGGATTTTGAAAAGTGGGGGGGACATGTCCCCTCAGTCCCTAGTGGAAATTATGCCCCTGCTAAGGATCGTATGTTCTGTAAAGAGAACTGGAGGAGTACTGTAGTGCAAAAACTGTAGCTATTAATATACTGTGCACTGTCAGGAATCATGTCATGCTTGTTTTAATTTTTGTTGTTTCTATCAACTATTTGGATATAACATGCAAAGTAATTTCTTATAGAAGCATTGTTGTTGTGTTTGCATTTTTCTTTTGCTCTTCTGAACAATTAGCTGGGTAAAAGAGCTGGATTTGGGGATCTGCTACACATGATAGCAGTTGAATTTAATTTCCTCTCATACTCTCATTGGCTGTTTCTTTGCACTGTCATGCTGCTAGTTGCAGCGGCATTCACATTATCTGATTCATTACAGAGAAAATCAAACATTTAAAATATTGCAGCACTGTAATGAGAAAATCTTGTTTATATTGACCATACAGACCATATTCACAAAAGTAGTGGGTTTTATTTTGCTCTGTTTCCTGCAGGAAGGAGGCACGGCCCTGTGTGCTGCCTGCCAGAGTGGTCACTCCAAGGTAGTGGAAACGCTGCTCAAGAACGGAGCCAACATCCATGACCAACTTAATGTTAGTGCACTCTCTTCAGTTTGAACATGCCTAGCCTGTTCATAATTCCTAACTACCTGTAAGTCTTGAGTTTTTCAGTGAATATCAGGTTGCTGCTATATTGCAATGAGGCATTTGTTTTGGACCAAAGCCAAAAAAACCATAAAAACAAGCAAAATTAGCCCTTTAGATATAAACAGATGCCTTTAGAGGTGGAAGGAGTTAAAACTAAAACTAAACTAAACCTTTAATTTTAATGCATGTTAGAAGCAAAGGTGTATTACAAGCTTTTTTATAATCAGATATTTTATTAAAGCTATAAAATAGCTACTTTTACCTTAAAAGTGTGCACTATTTTTACATTTGTTTTGGCTTGTGAATCACCCCAAACATACTGTATATATAGTGTAATGTTTTTATTATTAATATATACTGTATGTTAGTGTAGTTCATGGAGTCCTGCCCTCTGTGTTTTAAATATAGAAGCATATCTTTTAACCACTTTGCCTGTTTAGTCACACTCTCCTATCGCATTTCAGGATGGTGCAACTCCTCTGTTCTTAGCCTCTCAGGAAGGTCATGTGACCATCGTCCGTCAGCTGTTGTCATCTGGAGCCAAAGTAAACCAGCCTCGTGAGGTGAGGGAACCCAGTCTTTACCCTCTCCTTAATACAATATGTATATAATTGTATATAAAAATAAATATTAAATAAGTATGCACCGATCAGGCAGAACATTATGACCACTGACAGGTGAAGTGAATAACCTCATCATGGCACCTGTTAGTGGGTGGGATATATTAGGCAGCAAGTGAACATTTTTCAAGGGCCAAATTGTGATGGCTAGACAACTGGATCAGAGCATCTCCAACACTGCAGCTGTTGTCGGGTGTCCCCGGTCTGCAGTGGTCAGTATCTATCAAAAGTGGTCCAAGGAAGGAACATTGGTGAACCGGCGACAGGGTCATGGGTGGCCAAGGTTCACTGATTCACATGTGGAGAAAAGGCTCAAACTGCTGAAGAAGTTAATGCTGGTTCTGATAGAAAGGTGTCAGAATACATGGTGCATGACGGGTCAGGGCTGTTTTTGCAGCAAAAGGGGGACCAACACAATATTGGTCATAATGTGGCAGGTGGTCATAATGTTATGCCTGGTCGGTGTATGTATAAAGTGTTTTTTTTTTTTGTTCCATGAGAATGACATGCTTTTGTGTGCCTGTACACTCAGGATGGTACCACACCCCTGTGGATAGCAGCCCAGATGGGACACAGTGAAGTTGTGAAAGTTCTGCTACTGCGTGGTGCAGACAGAGATGCTGAGAGAAATGTATGGCACTGATTTTACTAATGTAGCAAAAAATATTCTAATTTAGTGAAATTAGTTTGGTGAAAAATGTAATTTATAAGATATACTTTGTATATATTTTCCTGGGGAAAAACACAGCTTGTCATGTTACAAAGAAACGTGAGAGAAAAGTTCTCTAACTTAAAGACTTTCCCGTAACTGAAAATCTAAAAATCATTAAATCTAAAAATCAAGGTGCTGACACTATAGACGTCTTCCACAGGTGCTAAATAAACACTTAAATAAACAACTGAAACATATCAGCAGTTATATCCCTGTGTAAGCTGTTACTATAGAATCTATAGTGGAACTGTTGTTGAACTTCTCACCAGTCAAATTTGCAAATTCAGTAGCATTGTGCGGTAAAATGGGAATAATACCCTTCTACAATGAAATTAAATTTATCTGCATGAGAGTTGCCTTAAACATAGTAATTATTTTAGTAGCTGTTTCAATTAATGACTGGGGTTTTTCTCATTGCCTGCTAAAAGGACGGCTCCACTGCACTTTTTAAAGCGGCACATAATGGACACTGCAATGTCATAGAAGAACTTCTGAAGTTCAGCCCATCTCTTGGCCTTCTAAAGGTAGGAGATGACATGTCGAAACTGTATTTAAAACTATCTACAGCTACTACATAGTGCACTGACTTGGCTTATTCTTATAATACCTAATAAGCCGACAAGGTGTAAAATATCTATTAGTGTTTTTGCTGATCTGAATTTTGGAGGAATTATTTCTCTTTGTTTTAAAAAAACGCCTTCTCTATCTAGAATGGTTCCACAGCTCTTCATGCTGCAGTCATGGGTGGAGATCTGAAAACTGTGATGCTTCTGCTGAAAGCGAATGCTGATCCTACTTTACGTAATAAGGTTTGTAATAAAGATCTATAGGTTTAACACAGCACAATGATTCATAACAGTGTGTATGGAGCAGAAGTTAGGAATTCCATCAATATGGAATTATCAGTGGATCTATAAAAGGCTGATCACTACTCGTTGTATTACTTTTGACTATTTTTAGATGTTATTAAATTGCATTCCTTTAGTGCTGTGCATTTTCCTTCCTTCATCAGTGTTTCTTAGACACTTTTTCACAACTGTGTGTGTGTATGTGTGTGTGTGGCTCTACCAGCTATGCCACTCTCTCTCCCTTGTTAAGGCAGTGACTGCAAACAGAAACAAACACACAAGTAGACTGGCTGTAATCTGGCTGATGTTTAGAGGGTTTACTACAGCATTTCTAAATAATACCATCTATTTTCTGCAGTGCACCTGTCCCTTTTTAAACAAAACATCCTGACAACACGATGCACCATGTTTCAAAACTGGGATGGTGTACCTCAGATTAAAAGCCTCAGCTTTTCCCCCCATATATTGCACTGATTTTATTGGAAAACTGACGAGTACACACCTCCATAAGGCTGGTGATCATCAGCAAACTTCAGTATGATTTTTTTATGCTGATCTTATTCATGGATTTTCATGGCTATAGCAATATAGGACTCTCTTAATGGTCTATGTATATACTTGGTACCTAATGCCTTCAACTTCTTCATCAGCTCCTTTTTTTGTTGTGAGAGAGGTTCTTGTGAAAGATGTGTGGCATCTGCAATTATTATTATTATTATTATTATTATTATTATTATTTACATTGCTTTTTGATTGAATATATATATATATATATATATATATATATATATATATATATATATATATATATATATATAAACTATTAGTTGTAGGCATGAGTAGGCTCAAACAGTTTCTAAGAACGTTATATTTAGATTCCAGTTTGGAGCAGATTGTTGGTCTACAGCAGTTTAACAGTGACCTCTAGTGGACACTTTTCGGTAGTTCACACACCTTAGTTGTTGTATCTTTAGTGTTTTATCATTGTTTCTAATAATAAGCTACTGTCTTTCAACAGAACAATGAGCTACCAGGGGACCTCACAAAGAATGATCGCATCCTGAGGATTCTTCGGCCGCAGACCTTAAATGGAAGAAGTTGATGACTGTTTCTCTTGGCCCTTAGGTTTATATTTTTTGTTTTTTGTTGCTGAAGAAAAAAAAAAGCCAAAATAAAAACTGCACACACAGCATTTTAATGGTGCTTGCTTTTATTTGCAAGAAATTTATAATTGAGCAAAACAAAAAACATGTCAAAAAATGTCTTTGTGCTGAGGGAAAATGTTAAGCTGTAAATCATTCTAATTTAGCTTTTTACCGTTTAGATCACACGACTGTAGCATTAATCAAATAAAATGCAGTGAAGTTCCCTGCTATGTCTTACAAAGATGGTGCAAGCAGATTTTTTATTTACTCCATGTTTCTGTTGGGTTTGTCTATCTTGATTAAGTTGGAACTGTTTTTCCCATTGCAGCTTCTAATAGGTTTCTCTGTATTAAATTGAGTTATTCTTATTTAATCTTAGGATAAAAAGCGTAATTCTATTTATTAATACAAAACTGCCATTGTTTAATTAATTTTGCTAAATGTGTTCCTTATGATAAAAATAAAAATAAAAATCAAACTCAGTCTAGCCATAATAACTCAGCCTGGAGGAATCATATTTTCTGTGTAAGCTTGAAGCTTTATGTGCAGTTTTTTTTTAATTAATTTTCTTCTTAAATACATTTCAGATGTTGCATTTGGTATTCTAAATTCTTTAATTACCGGTTCTGTAAAATTGTAAAGTATTTTGCAAAATGTGCCCGTGAAAGCGTATCAGACTGTATATTTGTGAAATAAATAGTGAAATTAAATATAATTGGAAATGTGTTTATAAAGATGTTTTGTGCTTACTCCCTGTATAGCCGCAGGTCTTATAAGATCCTTCTAAGAGTTAGGGGTCACTTACACTATATTGCCAAAAGTTTTGGGACACCCCTCCAAATCATTGAATTCAGGTGTTGTTTTTCAGGGGGTGGGCTTGGCCCCATTAGTTCCAGTGAAAGGAACTCGAAAGGCTTCAGCATACCAAGACATTTTGGACAATTTCATGCTCCCAACTTTGTGGTAACAGTTTGGGGATGGCCACTACCCGTTCCAAAATGACTGCACACCAGTGCACAAAGCAAGGTCCATATATAGACATGGATGAGCAAGTTTGGTGTGGAGGAACTTGTCTGGCCCACTTTTTTTGCACTGGTGCACAGTCATATTGGAACAGGAAGTGGCCGTCCTCAAACTGTTCCCACAAAGTTGGGAGCATGAAATTGTCCAAAATGTCTTGGTATACTGAAGCATTAAAAGTTCCTTTCAATAGAACTAAGGGGCCAAGCACAACACCTGAAAAACAACACCTGAATTCAGTGATTTGGAGGGGCGTCCCAAAACCTTTTGCAATATAGTGTATTTGTTAGAGTCGCAATCGTAAATTTACTGAAAGTTTTTATTTAGAAAAAATGACAAATGTGTGCTGAGATTTTTTTTAACAGTTAAAGTCCCTAGCTGCCAAATTTTTGGGAAAGTAATGTTGTTTAAAGAAACCATTTCTGGTTAAGATGTCAGATTCGGTGCTTAACTCCTATTGGCTCGGCGTGTGTGGCGTCATAAAGAAACATTTAAAGCGGAAGTACAGAAACAGTACAGATTGGGGAAATAAGTTCACTGAAAGAGGACGCTAAAGATTTTAAAACGTTGAAATTAAATTTTCGGTAGTATATTTAGTGTGTTTAAAACAATGTAGTAGCAAGTAGGAAAATTTTTAATACCTCTATTAAAAAAAAACGTGTTTTCAAGATTTACATAGACGAAAGTTCAACTGCAACATAACGACTGCGATGGCTAATAGTAATCTACAGGTAAGTCTATTGTCAGGGTAACTTAAGGTAAATTGTCTACTGTTAATAAAATCAACATGGAAGCCATTTGGATTTATTAAACTTATAATGAACTACTTATGGTTTCGTTGGAACTGCATTTCAGTTAGAATTAGCAGGAAGTTAGTTTGTGGTTTTATTTAAAAGTTTTATCATTATTAAAGTTTATTTATTTAGTTGAAGTGTTTATATTTTATACATTGTAACAGCTACAGCACATTTCATGAGATGTATCAGCTCTAAACATTTTACATGAACAAACTTCAAGTTGAGTTCTTATGTCTTCTGGTATGCGACAGTGTATCCAAACCAGTCAAACCAGTCAAGCCCACTGCGAATTCTACCGACAACTTGTTTTAACATAATTACAACATGGCACTGCAGTCCCACTTAAGTCCGCTGTAGACAAAACTGCAGGTTTTGACTAGATACACCACAATTCCTGTTATTAAGGCAACAATTGCGTGTTTGAAGACACCGCTGAATCTGCAGGGATTTGAGTTGATTGTATAGTAAATTATGATCCAAAATAATGAATTTCTAATCAATAGTAATCAATTTATTTTTGTTACCTAAATTAATATCGGTTGTTGTATTTTACATTTATACATCAATCTAAATTGTTACACCTCTAACAGTCTCTGAGTCTGAGTTTGGGGGACAGGAGATCCAGTGTGACTCTGACAACTAGCCTCTCCACATTAAATGTAGGATGAAACGACCCTAAAATAATTAAAATAATTATTACAGATATAGCCTGATTCCTTTTTTTGTTTGCAATGGTACAATGCCAAAAAAGAAAAACAAAACAAAAACACATTGTCTAGTCCGGTCCCTTAGCAAAGTCATAAGGAATTGGAACATTTCCTAAAAGTGTTTTCTGACATTTATACAATTGTGAAATGTTGCTATACATGGTGGTGGCATGACACTTGATTTTTTTTTTTTTCTATATATTTTTCTTCACTGTCTATAGTTAAATCAATCCTAAAACTTCCTAAAAAAAGAACTGAAGGCCTTTCTTTTTGTTCAATAGAAAGCCATTGACTTGGCAACCAAGGCTTCGGAGGAGGACAAGGCCAAAAACTACAAGGAAGCTTTACGCCTCTATGAGCATTCTATTCAATACTTTCTACATGTGGTAAAATGTAAGTGAAAGACTGTGTACATTAATATTTTTAACATAAACTTGACTGTATTTATATAATGGCCTTGATGTCTAATCCTGTCACTTTCATTTTTTTAATACAAATTGTCAGATATGCAGTTCTCAAGGGGAACACAGACTTGTGTACATTTCACTTTCTACAAGTCTAAATGCACTTGTCTCTCCAGGTCACCACTGATGTCTCTTAATACATTATATCATAACTGAAATTATTTATGACTGATTTTTTTTGGGGTGGGGGGTGGGGCATAAAGCTGGTTGTCAAGTGTTATAGAATGATTTGCATAGTCTGTGCAACACCACAACAAGATTTCTACAAATGTAAATACACGCGTTTGAAATAGATACAAGCAGGAAGCAGATACAAGCCAGGAGTATACCAGCTCTTATACAAACTAATTATTCACTTGAATGGAATCCTTTATCTTTCATTTGTGAAATGTCACATTTGAGATTGTAGCAATAGACTGTGCTCTGTCCTGCAGATGATGCTCAAGGTGACAAGGCTAAGCAAAGCATCAGGGCGAAGTGTGCAGACTATCTAGACAGAGCCGAGCAGCTGAAGGAATATCTAAAAAAGGCGGAAAAGCAGCCGCCTGCCAAGCCGGTCAAAGTGTCCAATGACAAAGGGTCAGTATTGCAGCAAAAACCAGTTGATGAATTCACTACCAGGAGGATGAGTAGGCTCTTTATTAACCAGAATATCTTTTGACAGGAATGACAGTGATGATGGTGATAATTCAGAGAAGAAGAAACTACAGAATCAACTTCAAGGTGTGTAAAACTGTTTTAAATGCTTCTAACATTTTATTATGTTTTATTATGATTAGCATCCAGAGGCTTTAAACAATCACAAATTACTGATTTTTTTTTTATGTTCCTGAAATTTATTATAAAATGTTACAGTATTACATTAATCAGGAAGGTGCTATGTCTGTAGATATTAGGCATTTTTACATTTTGCAGGTGCCATTGTCATGGAGAAGCCAAATATTAAGTGGGATGATGTTGCTGGCTTAGAAGGAGCCAAAGAGGCGCTGAAGGAGGCAGTCATTCTCCCCATTAAATTTCCTCACCTTTTCACAGGTACAAAACAAACCCACAGTAAAAGTCTGTAAGATTCTGCTTCACTCCCTGTTTTTTTTTTTGTTTGTTTGTTTAAGAAAATATAAGTGAAAATGACATTAAAATTATGCAATATCTCACTCCTAGGAAAAAGAACTCCGTGGAGAGGGATCTTGCTTTTTGGCCCTCCAGGTACAGGGAAATCCTACCTGGCTAAAGCAGTGGCTACTGAGGCTAACAACTCAACTTTTTTCTCCATCTCCTCCTCTGATCTGGTGTCCAAATGGCTAGGAGAGAGTGAGAAGTAAGTCCTGGTGCTGCACATGGTGAATGTAGTGTTTATGTAGCATGCTCATGGCATAAACACTGCAACCTGGATATTATATAAAGTGTTTTCCAGTGTTTATGAACCTGGGCCTAAAATCCAGTTGTAGTGATGCATAAAACAGCGTTCCTAATAATTTGTGGTTCCTCCTCCACTAGATTGGTGAAGAACCTGTTTAGCTTGGCTCGAGAAAACAAACCATCCATCATCTTCATTGATGAAATTGACTCTCTGTGTGGCTCCAGGAGTGATAACGAGAGCGAAGCAGCTCGCCGAATAAAGACAGAGTTCCTGGTTCAGATGCAAGGGGAGTTGAGGGGTGGAGACAGGGCTTGTGTTTAGTGATTATTATGTTATCCATATTACATGGATAATCTTGTTTTGTTTTGATTTGGTTTGTTTCTTTGTTTTTTTCCTGTAAATATAGGTGTTGGAAATGATAATGAGGGAATTCTGGTTCTCGGAGCAACCAATATACCTTGGACTTTAGATTCTGCCATCAGAAGAAGGCAAGGAACATTTATTTATAGCTTTCCATTTCCTTTCCATTCCCATATTCCAGTTTTATGAGGAAGGATTTTATAATTGTTATAATTATATATTCTGATGTACATTACATTTCATGAACAACTAGTTGACCAGAAAACGTACTCTGTATAGCACTTGTAACTATAAATAACTTATAAGATAACAGTAGAGTTAGATTCCTAATGAGCAAAGCAGAGGTAAAAAAGAAACTCTCACAGACATTATGGAATGAAGATATCCTTACTGTCTTCTGGTTGATGCAATACTTAGTGTGTTGTAAGCCTGTTTAGTGTTTATAAAGGACAGTCACAGTTCTTACCGGTGCATCTCAATAAATTAGAATGTCGTGGAAAAGTTCATTTATTTAAGTAATTCAACTCAAATTGTGAAACTCGTGTATTAAATAAATTCAATGCACACAGACTGAAGTAGTTTAAGTCTTTTGGTTCTTTTAATTGTGATGATTTTGGCCCACATTTAACAAAAACCCACCAATTCACTATCGCAACAAATTAGAATACTTCATAAGACCAATAAAAAAAACATTTTTAGTGAATTGTTGGCCTTCTGGAAAGTATGTTCATTTACTGTACATGTACTCAGTACTTGGTAGGGGCTCCTTTTGCTTTAATTACTGCCTCAATTTGGTGTGGCATGGAGGTGATCAGTTTGTGGCACTGCTGAGGTGGTATGGAAGCCCAGGTTTCTTTGACAGTGGCCTTCAGCCCATCTGCATTTTTTGGTCTCTTGTTTCTCATTTTCCTCTTGACAATACCCCATAGATTCTCTATGGGGTTCAGGTCTGGTGAGTTTGCTGGCCAGTCAAGCACACCAACACCATGGTCATTTAACCAACTTTTGGTGCTTTTGGCAGTGTGGGCACGTGCCAAATCCTGCTGGAAAATGAAATCAGCATCTTCAAAAATCTGGTCAGCAGAAGGAAGCATGAAGTGCTCCAAAACTTCTTGGTAAATGGGTGCAGTGACTTTGGTTTTCAAAAAACACAATGGACCAACACCAGCAGATGACATTGCACCCCAAATCATCACAGACTGTGGAAACTTAACACTGGACTTCAAGCAACTTGGGCTATGAGCTTCTCCACCCTTCCTCCAGCCTCTAGGACCTTGGGTTCTAAATGAAATACAAAACTTGCTCTCATCTGAAAAGAGGACTTTGGACCACTGGGTAACAGTCTAGTTCTTCTTCTCTTTAGCCCAGGTAAGATGCCTCTGATGTTGTCTGTGGTTCAGGAGTGGCTTAACAAGAGGAATACGACAACTGTTGCCAAATTCCTTGACAGGTCTTTGTGCTGTGGCCCTTGATGCCTTGACCCCAGCCTCAGTCCATTCCTTGTGAAGTTCACTCAAATTCTTGAATCGATTTTGCTTGACAATCCTCATAGGGCTGCGGTTCTCTCGGTTGGTTATGCATCTTTTTCTTCCACACTTTGTCCTTCCACTGAACTTTCTGTTAACATGCTTGGATCCAGCACTCTATGAACAGCCAGCTTCTTTGGCAATGAATGTTTGTGGCTTACCCTCCTTGTGAAGGGTGTCAATGATTGTCTTCTGGACAACTGTCAGATCAGCAGTCTTCCCCATGATTGTGTAGCCTAGTGAACCAAACTGAGAGACCATTTTGAAGGCTCAGGAAACCTTTGCAGGTGTTTTGAGTTGATTAGCTGATTGGCATGTCACCATATTCTAATTTGTTGAGATAATGAATTGGTGGGTTTTTGTTACAGTGGGGCAAAAAAGTATTTAGTCAGCCACCAATTGTGCAAGTTCTCCCCCTTAAAAAGATGAGAGAGGCCTGTAATTTTTATCATAGGTACACTTCAACTATGAGAGACAGAATGAGAAAAAAAAAAATCCAGAAAATCACATTGTCTGATTTTTAAAGAATTTATTAGCAAATTATGGTGGAAAATAAGTATTTGGTCACCTACAAAAAAGCAAGATTTCTGGCTCTCACAGATCTGTAACTTTTTTTCTTTAAGAGGCTCCTCTGTCCTCCACTCGTTACCTGTATTAATGGCACCTGTTTGAACTTATCAGTATAAAAGACAGCTGTCCACAACCTCAAACAGTCAGACTCCAAACTCCACTATGGCCAAGACCAAAGAGCTGTCAAAGGACACCAGAAACAAAATTGTAGACCTGCACCAGGCTGGGAAGGCTGAATCTGCAATAGGTAAGCAGCTTGGTGTGAAGAAATCAACTGTGGGAGCAATTATTAGAAAATGGAAGACATACAAGACCACTGATGATCTCCCTCGATCTGGGGCTCCATGCAAGATCTCACCCCGTGGGGTCAAAATGATCACAAGAACGGTGAGCAAAAGTCCCAGAACCACACGGGGGCACCTAGTGAATGACCTGCAGAGAGCTGGGACCAAAGTAACAAAGGCTACCATCAGTAACACACTACGCCGCCAGGGACTCAAATCCTGCAGTGCCAGACGTGTCCCCCTGCTTAAGCCAGTACATCTCCGGGCCCGTCTGAAGTTTGCTATGTCATATGGTCAGACGAAACCAAAATAGAACTTTTTGGTAAAAACTCAACTTGTCGTGTTTGGAGGAGAAAGAATGCTGAGTTGCATCCAAAGAACACCATACCTACTGTGAAGCATGGGGGTGGAAGCATCATGCTTTGGGGCTGTTTTTCTGCAAAGGGACCAAGACGACTGATCCGTGTAAAGGAAAGAATGAATGGGGCCATGTATCGTGAGATTTTGAGTAAAAACCTCCTTCCATCAGCAAGGACATTGAAGATGAAACGTGGCTGGGTCTTTCAGCATGACAGTGATCCCAAACACACTGCCCGGGCAACGAAGGAGTGGCTTCGTAAGAAGCATTTCAAGGTCCTGGAGTGGCCTAGCCAGTCTCCAGATCTCAACCCCATAGAAAATCTTTGGAGGGAGTTGAAAATCCGTGTTGCCCAGCGACAGCCCCAAAACATCACTGCTCTAGAGGAGATCTGCATGGAGGAATGGGCCAAACTACCAGCAACAGTGTGTAAAAACCTTGTGGCGACTTACAGAAAACGTTTGACATCTGTCATTGTATATAACAAAGTATTGAGATGAACTTTTGTTCTTGACCAAATACTTATTTTCCACCATAACTTGCAAATAAATTCTTTAAAAATCAGACAATGTTATTTTATTTTTTTTCTCATTCTGTCTCTCATAGTTGAAGTGTATCTATGATGAAAATTTCAGGCCTCTCTCATCTTTTTAAGTGAGAGAACTTGCACAATTGGTGGCTGACTAAATACTTTTTTGCCCCACTGTAAATGTGAGCCAAAATCATCACAATTAAAAGAATTAAAGACTTAAACTACTTCAGTCTGTGTGCATTGAATTTATTTAATACACAAGTTTCACAATTTGAGTTGAATTACTTAAATAAATGAACTTTTCCACGACATTCTAATTTATTGAGATGCACCGGTATGTATATAACTTCAGTATCCTGGAGAGAGGTCGACTGAAGCAAGGAGGAGACTTGCATATAACCTGTTACTGGGAATCAGAAATAGAGCATCTTTACTGTTTATAAACTGTACTAGGTAATATAAGATCACTGCATTTGAATGTATTGTACCAGAAGTCCTGCATTTCTATACTGATGCTACTCACAGACTTTGTGCATCTCTACTGTGTTTGTATGGCTCAGGTTTGAGAAACGTATTTACATCCCACTTCCTGAGGATCACGCACGATCACTCATGTTCAAGCTCAACCTCGGTACAACCCCAAACAGCCTCACTGAAAAAGACTTCATCACGCTGGGACAGAAGTCCGAGAAATATTCAGGCGCCGACATCAGCATCATCGTCAGGGACGCTCTCATGCAGCCCATCCGCAAAGTGCAGTCATCCACTCACTTCAAAAAGGTGGGAGAGGACGTGCCTGCTGAGATTCAGAGAAGCCTAATTATTTGCTTTGCTGTGCTCTTAAGGAAACTTATGAGTTGATTGATGATTTACTATGTGTTAGCAGAAATGCAGAGCAATAGAGGCTGAGAAGACACTCAGTACAGAGAAACACATATTCCTCAGTCACTAACTCATTAACATGGATTCTCCAGCTAAACAACTTAACAGCTGGCTAATGACTGCTCTAAACTAAATAAATAATAAAACTCTACAATGTGCAGAAAAGGACTGACTATCATCATTCTCTCCCTGTGTAGTTCTTTTGTGCCTGAACTTTGGGGCGTGATCTGAGTTTGCTTCAGTTTTAAGTGATCTAAGCTGACATGACATGACCTGTGTACATTTCTGAATTATGTTCATCTACTTGTAGATTTCTCTAATACATTCTTTTTTATATACAGGTCCGTGGAAAACCTTGGAACAACCAGGATGTATTGGAGGATGATCTACTGACCCCTTGCTCTCCAAGTGACCCAAACGCAATAAAGATGACGTGGGTAGATGTGGAGGCTGATAAACTGCTGGAGCCCATCGTCAGCATGGTGAGGATGAAATGCAAAGCATTATGATATGAAAATATTATGTTAAATATGAATAAAAATACTGTACCTAAGTGCAATCCTGAGCATCAGCATATGATCTTATAGTATCTAATAGCATCACTGCTAAGATATATTCCATATCTGGTATGTGAAAAAGAAACGTGCTGATTTTCAGCACAGTGTGTAACTTTTTGCAAATAAAAAGCTGACCAATGACAGCCCACATGTAGTGAAAGATGGTTGGACTTGTACTTAATTTTTATACCTTTACTACTTAGTGATCGAGACTTTATGTTTCAAGTTGTCTGTCTGTGCATCCGTCCTAGATTCTTGGTAGCACAATATTTCAAGAATGAGTGTTTAACTGTTTGTAGGATTTAGATGGAACTATACATTATATAAATTGGTCCAAGATACTGATGTATGAAACAGGACTAATTGTAAATCAACCCTGTTTAACCCCACATAATGCTGTGATGTTGGCTCCTAGTTTGGGAACCCGTGTATTAAATTATTTGTTTAAGATAAAATGCTAAATTATTTTCAATTCAGTTACTGAATGGATAGTGCTAAGGTTTTATATGCTGACAACAAAATGGTAGTACAATTTATTCTGGTTTTTGGTATTGTTACCAAAGAATGTTCTTAAAAAGAAGGTTGCCATGTGTTCAATTTCATCTAAATAGCATTAGATGCACAGCATCTGGAAATACTACATATTGCCTCAAATAAAGCATGCAATTAATGTGTGGTTTTTTTTTTTTGTTTTTTTTTAATATATGAGTTCCTTGAAATAGTATAACACAGTGGTATATCATTATACACTTGTCAACAGAGCCTCCAAACACATTCAACTGTAATGATAGAAGAGCATCAGCGTTGTTTAGCTTCTATTTTAGCTATTAAAATTTTGTGTAAAAACGTAAGTAGTGCTCATTTAGGCAGTTATATATATATATATATATATATGTATTGTGTTTTTGCATGTGTCTCTGGTCTCCAGGAGGACATGCTCATGTCACTGGAAAAAACCAAGCCCACTGTGAATGAAGAAGACCTGAAGAAGCTGCTGAAGTTTACCGAGGACTTCGGCCAAGAAGGCTAAATACATTGCAACAGTAAAGTGAAAAAACAAGAACTTTTGTTTTACACTTTTTATATTCCATATTATTTTTCTACTCAGAGTTCTATATAAATACTTTTGCAATAACAGCCACTTTTTGTGGAATATAAGCTACATAATGTAGTTTGTTGAACTGTACCTACCTAATGTGGTGTGAATGGGGAACTGAGATCACTTATTTATTGTATGAGGAAAATATATTAAGCTGAGTGGGCATTTGCTAAAATGTATTTTTTTCTGCAGTAACTACATCTAGTGTACATGTACTGGACATGTACCCGATTACTAGTTTGTATTTTTGTTAATACGCATTAGACATTACTTATCATCTACCCTACTAGTCACTTTGTCATAGAGGTGTACATGGGGACTGAGGTCATGTGGACCAAACAAAAAACATCACAGAAGCAGGATGTTTTGATTTGGTCAAGTGAAACGATAGCATAAGTATGGTAAGTATGTTTGCCAGGAGACAGTAATTAACTTTAACCTGCCAGTTTAAAAAATTTTTTTTTTTAGATATTTAGAAGAAAGAATAGAATAGTTTTTGTTAGGTTGAAATGATGAATTATATAAATGTAAAAGTTTAAACATTTGGGTTAGGTGACTTCCAAATAGCAGTGATTTAAGACAAGTTCCGTCTGTCTGTCTATATGCATGTATCAGTGTCTAGGTTTCACCTCCATACTCCTATTTCACAATTGACTGTAGATAGTACCATATAGAGCACTGTACAGAGCAGCAGTGAGTGAGACCAAATTTAGATGTAATAGATAAATGTGAACACTGGATATAAAAAATGCAGTTATTTTCAGCATTTGGCACACACCCTTATCAGAAGCAACTTACACTTGTACAGTGGAGCAGTTGAAGGTTAAGAGTCTTGGTCCTGGGATTTGAACTCACAACATTCCAAACAGTAGTCCATGTTAACCACTGAGCTACCACTTCACATGAGTACTATTAGCAACTTACACACACTACCATGTAAATAACTTTAACATTTTGATAATAGGGTAGTGATGAATAGGGTAGCGGAAGCTGGCAAATGGTCGGTATTTATTTATTGGCTGTAGCCCCTTTGTTACTGTGCTCAAAGTCTCTCGTATGTTTTCATATAAATGATCAATGGGTATAAAAATATTTTGGTGTTCCTAATAGTTTGACAAACAAGTATTTGTTTATATGTATGTCCAGTTTTCTTACATTA
This sequence comes from Hemibagrus guttatus, assembly GCA_033459395.1. NCBI lineage: Eukaryota > Metazoa > Chordata > Actinopteri > Siluriformes > Bagridae > Hemibagrus > Hemibagrus guttatus. The sequence goes on along the minus strand of JAUCMX010000010.1, from coordinate 11,682,467 downwards.
ATGACTAGCTTTCTTAATGCTTAAGAAATTGTAACTTAATAGCTATTACTAATATCTGTATGTTTAATTATGTGTGCAATATCAAAACAGTGTACAGGCTTGCAGACTCTCGTGGTTTTTTTTGTATGTGTGTGTCTTTGCAGTCGGTCCATACAAGCATTACACGCAAAAATTTTCAGCACAACTTTCCACTCGTGCATGACCCAGCCTCTCACAGCCCATTCACACTCCTCTATCTGACTGACTGGTAAATCACACGTCAGAACAGTCTTTCTCCCCAGCCTGTTCAGACCCCCTCCCACCTCTCCTCATTAACTCAACTAAAGCATAACTGCACTTAATTAGCTCCTAACCCACAACAGCCTCCATTTCACAATTACACAAACATTTCATTACAATGTTTCATCTGACTTACACTACAATAACTCATACAATCAGTTGTACATCAACACATATTGCTATTTGTAATGTATATTCATCTCAACAATGCATATCCAAAACAGCTCAAATTAAAACTCCTGTTTTTATTTTACCTGTACATACTGAAAGGTAAGACTACGGTTAGACTTTATTGTACATATAGCTGTTTGTATAATTTGCATCCCTGTGCATAAAAAGAAAACTTGAAATAAATGTTAATAGGTATAGCATTATTAACACGTAATAATTGAGAAATATTTACCCAATTTATAGTCATGTACTATACAAAGTGCAGTTATCATAACACACTGTATTAAACTACATAAACACCATAATTACTATAGTAAACTCCTAATAAATAATGGTGAAATATGTAATAAACCTAGTTACTAGGGTAACGATGTTAAACCCATGTTAGTGTCTTCTTACCTGTTTTACAGGGTCATATCAAACTCATATTTCCTGATTTGCTAACCAAAAAGAAGCTACTAGAAAACATCTTCCACATATGAAGGGGGTGTGTATCATTAGCTGTGTCACTATACAGTTGTCTCAGGCAGTTTGTGAAAATTTGTGAAAGCACATTCCATAATTCAGCTGTAATGGAATTAAAGGCATCATCCCAAACCACATTCACTGCTCAATAAATAAGGTGTATAGACAGTATTTTCATGACTTGACAATTTGTTATACCCCTGATAGGAGACACATAGGTCCAGTTCCAGAAAGAAATATTTCAGGCATAAGAATGTATGCCAGGATTTATGAAAATCCAAATTTTACAGATACAGAAACAAGGACTAGATGAAATCAAAATAATTTCTCCAGAACAGTTGTATATTAAAGCTAGCCTGATATTGAACATCTTTTTAACAGAGGTTTGACTGATTATAATGATTGATTTTATGCTAAACTGTGTTTTTGTTTTGCCTTTCTGCCAAAGCCTGCTTCCCAGCTAGGTACAGCTTTCACATTTTTGCTGGTGCTGTGAAACCCACTAAAACTGGCAAGAGACAGTTTTTGGCCCTTAGATCTAGGTACCCAGTGAAACTTTCCAGGTCTAGAACATACATTTTATATATATAATATAAAAAAAAAGATATTGCCAGAAGAACATTGGTTCACTGAGAACAAGTACACTGTACTTTTTTGTCACTTGCTTTAATTAAATTCACAATAGTTTAACATAGAAAAGCAAATTGGTTTAGCAACAAATAGAGTATGTGCAAGTAAATTGGACCAAGAGTAAGAGAGTAAAAGTTACATACAAATAAAAACAAAGTATCTTCAAAAAAGTTTTTTGTAGATCTACATGTTTGGGGTATTGGTTCAATATCTGTAACAATCAAAATGTGATAAAATTTTGAAGGGCATTTTATTCAACATAATGACCAATTTAAACCCAATTCAACATACAGATGCTCATGTAAACAAAAAGTATAATGTTCAAGTAAACAGACAGATTAAATGTAGTCAATTACTAATATGGTCTAACATAGACCATTATTGATGCTACAGTTTACTGTATCTAAAATGGAAAACTGACAAGAAGAAAATGTGAAATTCCAATGCCCTGTGTACACCACGAGGTTCTCCTAACATTATTTTGGAGGCCAAATTCATTGGATGTTAATCAAAGAGCATGCTTTCACTCATTTTGTGTTAAGAGGGTTAATACATGCTGCTTCATTCATATTTCTTCACAAAACAATAAGAAAAGCATATAATGTAGAAATAGAAATAACAAGGCATTAAAGACATTTTCCACAAATCCAAACCAAATAAATAACACTCAAACTTTAAAGAAGCTGTTTAAAAAATTATTTTCAAAAAAGGGACAAACATAAATTCTAGTATTATTATTAATGGCTGTTCAAGTTCTTCAGAATCAACACTTTAGAAGTGTAGTGTACAGTGAACGTCACACTGGAGAGTAAAGCTAGAGCCAGAAGAAGAAAAAGCTCTCACACCAGCACAAACCTGGAGTGCTTCTCTGATATTCTAATATACATTAAACATTACTGCTGCTCAAACAGAGCAGATATTCATATCCACATCGGAGTTCTGGTGTGGGTCATCATTGGGTGTACTTCTGACTGTGGTGGCAGTGTTTATAAGTTCATAAGGAAAGGAAAATAAAACATCTTAAATGCAGCTATTAATCACTTGATCTGGAGTAAGGCAAGTGATTATCTGATAAACAAGAAATTAATGAGTTAATGTTTGCAGTTCAGATAACTGAGTATATAGCCTGCATTTCCCCCCAGCCTAGTTCAACACAATATACTCAGCCATGTCCATTCTATGAATTTTTAATTCACTACTACAACTGGTTAAAGTTAATTTGGAAAAAAGTCTCAACATATTCCATCATTTATAGCATCATGTCTGCTTGTTAGATTTCTAGGTCTCCCTTTAAGGCCACAATGGAAGTATGTGTATGTCTTAAAGCATCCCAAATAAAGCAATCACTGATCTGTGCCGAAATCAAGATCCAAATCTTTCCAAAATACATGAATTATCGTACTATTCACATTACAGGTTTCCACAAACTAACCAATTCTTAAGTTCAGGAATCATCAAATGATTATGCATGGTAAACCCTACTGTTAGTCTTAAGTTACCTACCAAGGTCTGCTTAAAAAAACATCCATTGGACTTAGGGAGAGAAAAATTAATACAAAATGGCAATCATTTTAACACACTATAACAAAAAGGAATCACCAGTCATACTTCATTTTGCTGTGTTTAGTCTACAAAGCAATCTAAGCAGATGACCCCAGTTTTCATTGCAACCACCCTAATGCCTATTCAATACTATCTCAGTTCACAACCACTTCATTTTATTCACAATGTACAAGTGAAACAGACTTTCCAACACCAAGCTATAAATGCTACCATGATGCTTTGGTTCATACAGTCTAATATGTTGGGGAAGCTGTGTTGGGGACTCACTTGTGATCTGTTAGACAGTTCACGTCCATTAGATCTAAGTATTACATATAGCATGGGGTTGCAGCAAAGATAAGAGTAGTAGCAAAAGACTAGTCCATCCCCTGTTGGGACTGAGAGGGACAGAACAATGCATATTAAAATACAGAAAATAGGGAGCCGATAGCCAATCCAGTTGCAGCACCAGTGAGCATGCCTAAAGCGATACCTCCTGCATCATCACGCCGGCGCTCCTCAATGATCACATGGTTTACTTCATGTGCAGGGGACACTCCTTTGGGACACAGGTACAAAAAACAGCTGTTTACATTCAGTGGCCATTTTATATAGGTGATCTATGCACAACTCAATTTCCTTTTGCCAAACATGGGTGCTGACAAATTGCAAATAGTAGCAAAGTAGCTACATGCAGTAACTAAATATACTGTGACCTGTATGGTAGAGATTCCTGATATAATTTGCAAAAATAAGACAAGATGGTGGTACCTAATAAATTGGAAGGTGAGGGGATATATCGATCAGCCATAACATTAAGATAATCAATGTTATTGAGTTTACCTACCAGTTGTTTTCAAGTTTCTGCTGCAAATGTTTTGGTGTCAGATACCACAGCACACCTTAAGAGTTATTATGGAGTTCGATGGGTCAGAGCTGTTTGGTGGCACAAAAGGGACCTACACAATATTAGGTGGCTTTAATGTTATGGCTGAGTAGTGTATATAATCTAACACTATGACCCTGTTGCTGGTTCACCTTCAGTGGTTGCACTCCCTTGGACTACTTTTGGTGGGTACTAACCACTGCATACAAGGAACACTCCATAAGTCCTTCTGCTTTGGAGATGCTCTGACCCAGTCACCTGCTAATCACAATCTGGCCCTTGTCAAAGTTGCTCAGATCCTTACACTTGCACGTTTTTCTTGCTTTCAACAAGATTATTCACTTCACCTGGCAGTGCTTTTAATGTTATGGCTTATCTGTGTATGAAGTACACCAATCTTGCAGCTGTAAAAACTGTTAGACAGTGCAAAAAAGTAATATAATTCATATGCTTAGTATAATTCTGAAGTTAAGTCAGTAATACAATGTCTACTCAGCTGATAAACTATATGACAAGTTAAAGAATAAATGATAGTTTATAAAAGTTTATATATAACATTCAGTGACAGCAGCAGCTCTACCTTGGTTGTAATAGGAGGAGACAAATGCATACTGGTGCCCACCTGCAGAGTACACAGCATTAGGGGCATAGGGGGGAGGAGGATAAGGGACATAGCCGCCATACTGGTCCGGGTAGTATATCTGGCCAAAGGCAAGGCAGAAGAGTCAAAGACAACAATCACTAACAGTCTGTTTTTGGTCAGGGTAATGCTGAATAAAATACAAGCGCACAGCTAAGGTTTCAGAGGATATAAGATTCCAGTTACTAGAAGTATCCCAGTTACCACCTTAATCACAGAGTCCCTATTACATAACAAACAGTCCCAATTTTTTTTATTACACCTAGAATTACAGTTCTTTACTACTAAGATGAAACTCAAATAATTGGATGGGGATGTAAAACTTCACTTCTACCTGAGGAGTCGGGTTTAATTCCGCATAAGAAGGAGGAGCTGAGGCAATAACATCCTGGGTAAAACCAAACTGAGGGGGTGCCAACACCTGCAAAAGAAATAACAAAATAAATAAATTAACTAATTCATTAATTGATTGTTTATCACTCCACAGCACCAGAAGATTTCACAAGCTAACAAAAAGTAAAATAGAACACATAATAAATATGGCACATTGATAGAAGAAAGTAACAAAAGTTGTTATTTATATTTTATATATCTTCTACATAATAGAGCCATCTTTTGCAAACTAACTACTCCACCCTAAACGAACTTCTTTAGGTAAGCAATGACTCACTGTGTTGATTCTGGCATCCTGAAGGGCCACAGTCCAGGCCCTGAAAGAAAGACAGCAAACATTATCATTATTCATACTGTGCACACTTTGGGTCATAGCACATGTTTTCAGTCTTAAAACACAAAGTAAGTACAGGTAAGTAACAAATATACAAATATGAGATCAAAATGATATTTGTCTCATTTCTTTCACAAGCAGTGTTAAAAATATGGTTTAGTCTTACAGCTAGAAGAATGCAGAACAACTAACTCACAGGGCATCATCTGCACTGTCTGCACAGAGGCTAATAACGCGTCCATCACGACACACAATTTGAAGAAGGGCTTCTCTGCCTTTTCCCTCAGGAGGCGTCAGATCTGAGGAAAGAGACACAGTATGAAATAGTAAAAACGCTAACAGGAAATAATAAATCTACATATAGTATGGCTAAATCGATTCTCTGTATTAAAGGCTGACCTCGACAAGCATTGGCACTGCGAATGTTAATGCAGTCCACCCTCATATGGATCTCATCCTCCATGTCACGCCGTTGCTGGTCATCATAGAAAATTAGACGGCCATCTGACCAAAGGTCAAACCAGTTTTTCTTCCAGCGACGCAAGATGGTGCCTACATGAAAATGTTGACATTTTTTTTACCCAAGACTCTAGACTCAATCCCAAATGTCTCTCCATTGGTTCAGAATTGGATAATTTCATGTCCTGTGTAGTGTCCCTAAATAGGGGTTATATACAAAAATCGGATTCCGCCTTGATTTAAAAAATACGGTCAAAATGTACTTACTCTGGCGATGAAGCCACCCGCTTTTAACAAATGCCATTCTTTGAAGAAATGGATAATCTGTAAAAAATAAACAAAAAAGCAAGGAATTAGCAAATATTCCTTATTTCATAAGACTGGTAAATGGATGTGAGGTAAACAATCCTCACACTGTGATATCCAATTCTCGGGGTTTCTATGCGAGTATGCTTTGCTAGCTAAAGCTAACGGATTGTTTGTTCAGACGAGAAGCAACTACAAGCAACAGACTTCGATTTAAAGCTTCGCTTTAGTTGTTACTTTCTTCATATGAGATATAATTAAGACCAACACGAAGAACAAAGATGACTTTACCGTTAGGTCTCAAACTGTTGAGCTAGTAATGGACTCCTGGCGTTTACACGAGTGACGTCATCACCATCAGCTGTCCCATCAGCTGATAACGGGGGGCGAGAGGTTTCAGGAATTCACTTCCGCCTGTAATGCTGCCTTTCTACAGTTAATAAAAAACATTTAAAATGAAACCTTTACTCTGAAACATGCTAAATGTGTTAATTTCGAAATATTGATGATGTTTTTAGCTATTCTTGTGCTGTAATACAAAGTTGCAACTTTGAAAATGCCCCATCAACTTGCAATTTCAACTCGTCAGCATGAGGCAGCTTTCTTAAGTATCAGTTTCTGCCCTGTTTACCTAGTGATGCCAAATTAACACACAAGCTCTTTATCTATTTTTAATTTAAGCTGTGTTCATGGTGCGGTAATTTGCATGTTGTAAGAACATCATTCCCACCTCGACACGTTCCATAATTTGAGGTGACAGGCTGAAAGACATGTTCAGCATGTATAATGTAGATAATGAATATATACTGAACCTGAAACAGATACAGAACTATACATAGTACATAAATAAAACTGCAACGCCAACCTGGCCCTGAGTGCTTCAATCCTCTCACCACTGGATGGAGGTGTTTTATTTCTGAAGTATTTATAAGGCTGGCCTGCTCCAGATGACTGGCTCAGCAAAATAAAATCAACAAAACGACGTTTTATAGTGTTACATTTTAACATATTTTAAATTAAAACAACTAAACTAAAATGTTGGATGAATTTGGACTAGGGTGCCTCTTTTGTATGCAAGGACTTTAAAGGTTTTGGAAAAATATGTTTGCTATTCTGCAATGGTTTCTTATGTTTTGTACTAAGCTATGGTGCAAGTAATGAAAGTCTAACATTATTCAAAAGCTTTTTTGTTTGTTTGATTGTTTTGTAAAATTCTGCCTCACTCTGGATCCAGTTCTTCAGTTAGGACTTTCATGTATGTAAATATACACCAATCAGGCATAAAATTCTGAGCACTGACAGATGAAGTGAATAACACTGATTATCTCCTCATCATGGTACTGGCCAAGGCTCGTTGATGCACGTGGTCCGATTCAACAGACAAGCTACTGTTGCTCAAATTGCTGAAGACCTTAATGCTGGTTCTGATAGAAAGGAGTCAGAATACACAGTGCATGACGGGTCAGGGCTGTTTGGGCAGGAAAAGGGGGACCAACACAATATTAGATAAGGACGATAAAACAAAAAGGATGGCATGGTGGCTTAGTGGTTAGCATGTTTGCCTCCCATCTCCAGTGTCCCGCGTTTGAGTCCTGCTCACTGTGTGGAGTTTGCATGTTCTTCCTGTGCTTGGTGGGTTCCCTTTTGATTTACATTGTAACTGAATGCTGTAATGCCCTACACTTGGTCCTATAGTCTATGTTAACTATGTTTTTCAACATAACCCCATGCATTTAATGCAGCTGACAATATAGCCATATACTGACTGCTATTTTACAAAATCAACTGAGAGTTTGTGTCATGTGTCAAGTCAGCATATGAAGATTTGTGTCTCTTCAAGGAAAAGATTTTGGGTGAGCTTGGGAGATTACATGTTACAGTGAAAAACTAAGAAAGCAAACATGAGAAACTAAAGTTTTTTTTACACACATTTAAGGCAATGATTATGTTTTGTTTTTTTAAATTTGACAATTCATTAAATTACTCCTTTAATAGCTGTGATGTGTACCCAATATATCCAATTTGAGGTTCAAGCAGTATAGCTGAGCAGCTGAGGGTGAAGGGTCTTTTAAATTTGTTCTTACACCATATGTGTATGTGTTACTGTGAAAGCACAAATTTACTAATGTTCTTTACTTCATTATTGGGATTAAAATGGAGGTGAATAAGACTAGGATGTAGACAGCATATAGACATGATAATGAGTAGTTAGAAAACTTCGGACACACAATTTAGGTACCATCAAAACCCTTGAAATTAGTCATAGCATAAAATAGCATTTGTAAAAATTTGCAAATACAACTGGGAGCAAATGTTTACACTTCACATGTGGATCGATTTTTTTTGGGGGGGGAGGGATTTCACAATTTATCTTGAAAAATTTATATCATTTCAAGGTGGTCAAATCTTAAATGTGCACTGCAGACAGACTTAAGAAAAATAAATAAATCTAGAACCCTTAAGGGGTCTTCAGCTGCCACTCTTGGGAAACTAATGTTTAAGTGTAGAACCCTAATACTGAATGTTTGCCAAACAGAAAAATTTCTCCCAAAAATGAAGAACCATTAATCATTCATAGGAACTTTTTAATTGTGTACACTCTATGAACATAAATCCCAGCAGGACAACCAAAGAACCCTTCAGGGTGTTGTATGGAACTGTTGTTCCTCAGAGACTAGTTTTCACTTACTGAATTAAGATCACTCTCATGTTCTCAGTAAAACTTATGTTAGTGCTGATAGATGAGTAAAGTGGCTTATGGACTTAAGTCTACCAGTGGTTGATGGACTGAATTTCATCTTAATCCTCCTGATTTTCTGAGCAGATGACTCAGAACAGTAGCTGGTGAGTAGAGGGATTGTGTGACTGAGAATTGGTATATGAAAGCATGCAGTGGGTCAGATATAGTGGCGTCAGCAGCAAGCAGGAATTATGGAAAACTCTTTTGGAAGGCAAATGGAAAACCGCTAACTGAAAAGGTAATGCCAACTTGCTGATTTTCATACAAAAAATATATTTTTTATGTAATAAATATATATATATATATATATATATATATATATATATATATATATATATATATTGTGTCCTGTTTAACGATTATAAATTATATTGTGTATGTGAACATATAAAGAAAAGAAAAAAGAAAAGTAGTCCATTCTGTGGCAGTTGGAGTGTTTATATGGCTGTTTCACAGAAGAATGAACACGGCTGGTTCTTGTTACAAGTAGGCAGTTGACACATTAAGTGGAGCAAAGTTGATGGAATGTTGAGTCTGTTTCCAAACGAAGGGGAGAGAACAAACGTGATTTTGCGTGAGGCCTCTCGGTAAAGCCTCAGGTTTCAGGCGAGGGTGTCTCAGATTTTGCATCCTTGGCAGCAGCTGCACATAAAGTTCAAGACCCAGCCCAGATTTCTGTTACAATTGGTTTTTTCTTCACTCCAGGCCTCGGCTCATGGAGTCTGTTATCCTTTCTACTCTACTCATCCAGAATTTTTGCTGATTTTATTAATTTGAAAGATATTTTTTAGCAAATCTGACAATATTTTACAGAAGATCCAGTGAGGTTTGGCTATAGATCACAGAGCAGATTGAGAGCAGTGATTCAAGTGCTCAAATATGAAATCATAATCAACAAAGGAAATACTTTAGCAGATGAAATATGTGCCTGGAGATTCCTACACTTCCTTTTCACTTGCTGTTTAAGATTTGTCCTCTTTTTATTCTCCTTTGGAAGGGTAGAATTACGCTCCACCTACAAGGGGCTGACCTTGGTGGCAACTTCACCAATAGCCTTTTAGTTTTCTTCTCATTAAACCTGTTGTCCAGCCTATCCCTTTCCAGTGCTGGTCATGCCTGTCTCCTGAGCAACACAGGAATCCTAACACATGTGGATCTTTAAGAGACAGACTCAGTCCCACGCACACCCTAGCTCACGGAGGAGGAAAGTAAACAGGGCTAGCAAGGGAGAACAGTCAGGAGGCTAAAGTCATGTTCTTAAGAAGTGGGAGTGTTCAGAGAAAACTCAGAGAACACTTTCTTCTCACTAGAGCCGCCTCCAGAACAGCTGGACCTGGGCTGAACAAGAAAACCAGAGAAACAGAAACAGAAAGAACAAGAAGGGGAAAGCTACTTAAGACACAGACGTAAAACAAAAATTGGATTGGCATTACTGTTTATATGTGAATATGTGGCATGTTTGTTAACTGACTTTCAGATGGTTGTCAGCATAAAATGGGCTTCATACGTCAACAGGGAGAATGAGGTAAGATGCTGAAGTCCGCCATCCTTTTTTTCCACTAACTACATCTTTCAGAGTAGCTATTTGCACATTATATGTTTAATTGTTTTTAAATGAATATAGTAGAATTAAAATGATACTGTTTGCACTATCCATCCATTATGTTGCATAAACACAGCTCCCAATCATTGGCTATTGTATTAAATTGTTTTTAATTGTAGCAGATATTTTTTTTGCTTTAATTATATTTTAAAACGCTAACTACCTGAGAGCATTTTGTCACTTAATTCTGGTCAACAAGAATGAATCAGAGCTTTTATATTGTTTTGGAGTAGCAATTAATGGTCCAATTTATGGTTCAACACAGTCATTCTTAATACTTTAACAGATTGCTACATTGGCATTAATCTCAGGCTTTAACAGAAACCTAAAGTGAAATTGTGTCATTTGTCATATGAAGAATGTCTTGACTTGAGTGTTTAAACATTAGCTGTATTGTCATACTGAAGTGTCACTCATAGGTCAAAATTTAAGAAAGAGACATCACCAGGTTGGGCTTGCGGAAGGAGTAAAAACAAACAAAACAAATTCCTTTGAAATAGCCTCAGTAGTTCCAGAGATTTGGATTCCAAGATACTGAGAGTTTTGTACACCCCCACCCCCCCCCCCACCCAACACACAAATTTCATGCATTTTTCTTTTTCCCAGATCTAATCACCACTAATAATTATGTCTGTCCACTAAATGAATCAGCCTTGAAAGACGTATAAAGTTTACGTTTTTTGCTGAGTGTGTTCATACAGCATAATTCATCTCAAACATGGTAGACTGAATTTAGTCTGACCTGGCACCCATGGGTATGGTGCATAAACCTCAGCATGGGATGCTGGATGGTCCCGGATGAGATAAGCTAGAGCAAATGCTGGGAGCTCTAATTAGGAGGGGAATAATTAAATTAAATTAGTCTTGAAAAGAACACAGCCATGCATGAACCTCTTTCCTCAGAGTATATTTGCATGTGTGTGTTTCTCTTTATTCTTAAGTACTTTAATGCTGGAAGTCAGTTAGGGCAAAAAGTGTTTTTATATTTTTTCATTTTTAATTACTGCATTAGCATGGCACAGAGTTTTCACAATTTAACTGGAAATGAGATAACTACATCTGCTGAAATGCAGACAATTACTACATCTTGCTCTAAAATGTACAACATAATTTTTTTTTAGCAAGGAGTTAAAAAAATTCTTAAAATTTAGTTAACTACCATACATGCTTAGAGCATGAGGACAGTAGGGACCTATTTACTGTTTACTGTTTAATGGCTTTATCCATGAGTGCATTAATAAAGTATTTTAATTATTATATTTCAGGGTAAAGTGTAGTCAATGTGGAGTTGTTCATTACATTAGCCATCAGACCAGAATCAGTACTGCCTTTAGTCATTGTGTGCCAAAAGTTCATAGATGACAATAAAATTAATGTCAGCAGTTATTAGACATTGTCGAAATTCATTCAGTATTTGTGGTGTGTTGATTTTCTTATCACTTTAGAGCTTTTGATATAATCAGCACAACAAATTTATTCTTAGTCATGGCAATAGAGAGATTTATGAGAAGTTATGTTTACATTTGTTTCAGAAAATAATAAGGTGTAGGGATGGAGGAATGAGGAATTTTAGGAATTTTCACTTTGAGAAATGTCATACTCGGGTCTAAATTTTGGTTTGAGTGAAACCACATGAAGAAACATAAGAATAAACCTTTACACACACCAAATGGTATGTATGTATGTATGTATATATACAGCCAGTCATGACCTTACTGTTTCAGTCACTACCCCATAGCTTGTGAGTATAGATGAGGATAGAGATGTAGACTGGCCAGTAAACAAAGAGCTTTGTCCACATTCTGAGTCATTTCCCTCTCCAAATTTGTATTTGTTCTATCAATTTTGACAATAAAGTTATATTAATTTTAGTGGAAATTCTGCTTTTGCTGAACTGAGCATTAAAAATGCTCTTAAAGCCTTTACAGGAGTAAAATTCCTGAGCTTCCTCTTATACAGTTGTAGCTGTTTATCTGGAAACTGGAAACCACCAATTAACTCTTGTTTCCTATTGTTTCCATAGGCTCTATAACGCTCACCTGACTCTCTGAATGGGCTATGGAGTATGTGATTGTGGCTGAGGGGAGCAACGCTATGGCCAGTAACTCCCACCCGATGCTCAGATCAGACCAGGAATGTGAATCCCAACCTCCACTGAGGCCCACCAATGTGCTCAGATCTGTCATTTCCTCTACTCTGAGCTCCCACACCCAGCTATACCAACATGCTTCTACAGATTCAGTTCTGCAGTCCAAAGTGAAGGCTCGCTCAGAGCGCAAGGCAATCTGGAAACAGCCTTCTAAAAAGAAAGAAGACAAGAGACTGGTACCTGGTTTCCACATGTCAGCATTCTCTCACACAGGTATCTGGGGATTCAGCAGCAGTGATGAGGACATGGAGGCTCGTGCTGAGGATTTAGCCATCCACACAGGTGAAGAAAGCACTGTCACATCTATGGGACATGGAGAAGCAGTATTTCTGGAGAACCTCTGCAATGCCATACAAGATAAACCTGCAATCTGCAATGCCATACAAGATAAACCATGGACTCCACCTGAGGATTTTTGGAGAATTGCCAAGGAAGAGCCATTGCTATCAAATGGAGGTGATGTTCCTGGAAGAGAGGAATCTAAAAGTGGGGTCATGCCCAGGCACATGGCTCTGAGGACAGATCCCAGCATTCAGGGAGAGATTACACTTTCAGACAGTGCAGAGAGTCATCCTCAGGGCTGCAGGCCATGTGACTTAGGCCTGGCAGAGGCAACAGGAAGTGAACTGTGGCATGCTGAAAGTCTAGAGAGCATCTGTAGCAGTGGAAGTTCTCTCTCACTAGCAGAGAGAGTGGAGATAAACCGAACCATCCTCAGACAGATGTTACAGAAAGCCCAAAAGAAGAGCAGTGAGGGGCAACAGGCTACAATAAATGATCAGAGGATGGAGAATACACATAGCAGAGGTACAGCCTAACTGTCTTCACTGAAAAGATATTAAGAATCTTAGGAATTTTATATTATCTCAAAAGAATGGTTCTGCAGTGAGGCAAAGTTTGTTTGGTATCTGATTATTGTGTCTTACATTTTACACTGGACCAGTGCTGTTGAATTAAATTGAATTTGTTTACCCAATTTCTTTTCTATAAAAATCAAGTCATGAAATGACTTGAATTAGTCAGAATGGAGATGAGATAAAGCCTGGTGCTTCTGGATAATGAATGGGGGATAGGGAGAGAAATAACATGATGGGATTTTTTATATGTTACATGTGTTATGTAATCACTTTCTAATTACGAATGTATTATGTGGTCACAAACATAATCACTTTCTAATTACGTTATGAATTCTATAAATTCAGGACATTCAAGGCACATGTTGATGTTAGTGTTAATCTGAAATGTCTTTACAATGTTCCAGTGAATGTCAGCCATGAGAAGAATGGCAGCGTTTGAGCTGAACTGATATGTGTCCAACCCTAAAATGCTAGAGATTTAGAAACGTGGAAACAGGAACAATGTGTACTGGAGAGTACAGTTTGAAGTAATTAGATTATGGACATTCCCACCTCCATCATGTGTAGTGTTTGTTAAGTTAAGTTGCCTTTATTTGTCACATATAAATTACTGCACAGTGAAATTCTTTTCTTTGCATAGCCCATCCTTGGGGATTGGGGTCAGAGCACAGGGTCAGCCATGATACAGCACCCCTGGAGCAGGGTGGGTTGGGGTCAAGGACCCAATGGTGGCTGCTTGGCGGTGCTGGGGCTTGAACCCCTGATCTTCCGGTCAATGACTCAGCACCTTAACCACTTGAGCTACCGCCACCGCCACCACCCCCTTTTGTATGTTTGCATGTTTGCATGTTTGTATGTTCTCCCTATGCCTTGAGACTCCCCCCCAGTCCAAAGACATTGTAACGCTGTTGTGGTACCCCATGGTTACACTTAAAATTGTGGAACACCCACAAAAAGTCACTCTTAAATATGGTGCCTTTGTTTGTCATATTATACAAAGTGAAATCCTGTTCTTTGCATTTCCCAGCTTGTTAGAATGTTATGGTCAGAGAACAGTCTCAGCCATGACACACCCTACTTAGAACAGAGTGGGTTAAGGGTCTTAATCAAGGGCCAAACCGTGGCATCTTGGCAATGATGGGTAAGAACAGTAACCCAGTACCTTGTCTGTTGTTACCAAGAGTCTTCTGTCTTGAAACCTTTCCTGTGAAGGAACACTTACTGACTGTTACAAACTGAGTGTTACTATTGCTTACACAAAACCTCACCAATGTGACCTCACCAATGACATTTTTTATTTTCTGGAAAACAACACATTTATTAATCAATTTATTAGTAGTTTCAGTTGTTAATTTAGAAACAATAATGTATAAGAACAAGAGCATTAATATCAATATAAAGTTAAAGGATATAGCAATAACATAATTGATTGTATTTACACTGATATGATGAAATTCACATATAAAATTATAAATTGCATGTGTCTGTACAGGTGGGCTGAATGACAGTGACTGGGATTCTGGGATTTCTCTTCAAGACAGTGAACAAAGTCAGAGGTGACCTGAAAATACACAATATTATTGTTTCTATTTTAAGGGCTCAACAGAATGAACTATTGTTGGGTGATGCTTTCAGTTTGTTTTAGAATCTATAAAAGCATCGATTTTATATAAAAACACTTCACAATAATCACTACGTAAGGAATAAAACATAGCACATCATGATCTTAGATTATAATAATAGATTTTTGTAGCACTGATTATATGTCCTATAAGGCAATTTGCCAACAGTTAATTTTTTTTTAATTTATTAAAGAGTGACACATCATACTTTTTATTCATTTATTGTTATATTTGAAGTTACGAAGTTAGCACTAATGATACAGCAGCTTTAAACATCATTCTTTCTTTCTCTTAAATAAAAATAGTTCAGCTTATGGTATTAAAGATTGGCTGTTACTGTTAAATAACTGTTACCTCTCACACTGGAGACTTCTTTCATAAATTTGTTATACACATTTTATACATTATACATATCATATATTGTTCTTTGTTAAATAACAAATATCTTTATGACAGGGCTTAAATTACTAAATTACTTACAAGTCATTCTGTTATATACAATTCCTCATAAGGATAATTCCTTATAACCAGTCAGAACTCAGAATTCAGCAGCACTGCTGTACTAAAAAGTGTTTAATCAGTCACAACATCTGGTTCAGAGAGTAAAATGTAGTTTATGTTATAATTTATCTTGTTTACCTGTTCTGTTTTGTTTAACAGAAGCATGATGTCATGATTATGCAATCCAAAGCATAATTATAATCATTAATCCAATCTATATATATTAGCAGATACGTTCTGTCACCTATACAAACACACACACACACACACACTCATGCACATTCAATCCCATCAGGCTAATTAGTGTTGACAGGCTGCTCCACTTAATCCTGCACTGTATGAGTGTGCCTGTTGCAGTAGCTGACGTCTGCCTTGTTTGTTGTGTGTGTGTGTGTGTGTGTGTGTGTGTGTGTGTGTGTGTGTGTGTGTGTGTGTGTGTGTGTGTGTGTGTGTGTGTGTGTGTGTTTGATTGGGCTACAGGCCCTTTGTCTCGGGTGCAGAGTTGCCGCTCAGTCCTCGCTATAAACAGGCCAAACAATTGCTGGAGTGTGCTCGTATGAAAGCCCGCTCGAACCCGCTGAAAGCTGACCACACCATCCTACCCGTCCAGAGGGACAAGCCGTGAGTGTGCTCTCTTTTTTCTCTCTGTATAGGTTTTATTCTCTCTCCTTTGTAGAATACTAGGATCTGAAGTGGTGGGGGATGTCAACCAGAGGAGCTTAAGTGCTGATAGGCAGGGAGTCCACAGTTAAAATTGTAGAGAACACTGCCATAATTGGTATTTTCTGTGGTTTAATTATGAGAGGTTGTAAAACTGTATGTGTGTGTGTATTATTTGCTATGGAGGGTCTTGTAGGTGTATGAAGGATGTGGAACTGATGATGCTGTCTAGTCCTTTTCAACAGCAACAGGTCCCTCTCTCTCTCTCTCTCTCTCTCTCTCTCTCTCGCTCTCTCTCTCATAATTCAATTGAATTTAATTTTTATTTTTACACCACTTTTAATATCTTACTGTCATAAAGAAGATTCACATATATAAATATATATTGCTTGTTTGCACAAAAACATTTATGCAGTTGTCAGTGAATTTCATTGTATTATATCTGTTCTATATACTGTAATATCTGTGTTAAATAGTTGCTTCTTATTTAATATATCTAATATACGTAGCTTGATAGGGAACTGCACTGCATCTCATTGTACAATAAACAATAAAGGTATTTGTATTCGAATAGACCCCCTACTGAGCAAGCCCCAGGCACCATTAAAAAGGAAAAATCTCTTGACACAGCATATCGTGGACTTAAAAGAGGAAGGCTCTGCATCTGGTCAATGTCAGATAGTGGAATTTTGATGTTAGACGGATACATTGATAAATTGCAGGTATTTTAATATACAACATATTGTGATAATCAACATAAACAATATCGTTATGTGGTCACTTCAACATATTCTCTTTTTTGACATCGTCTCCCACACAAGACTGATTTTAATAGTAAGAAGTAATTACGCATTTCAGTGAGTTAGAGCAGAAGACTTTTTAATAAATTACAATGCTAGAAAAATAGCATTGCTTAGATCTAAAAAAAAAAAAAAAAAAGGCTTATATATGCTAGTCAGTTGACTAGAAGCAAGAATATAAATATCTAAATTAACTTGCATTTAAGTTTGTATTATGATTTAAATGTGAAAGACATAAATCAACCAAGCAGAAAGAACATCCCAGGTGTTTCATTGTGGTCAATGGAAATGTTACCAGATACAACCAATACTCATGATGTTTGGTCCAGCAGCCAAATGTTTCTAATGTTTTTTAACATGGTGGTTGACTAGATCTGTGACCAATAAATTGACTTTTTTAGCTCCTCCCACATATTCTGTCAGTGTTTTTTGTACCCTGGTAATTAAAGTAAGCAACTTCAGTAAACAGACTGGAGTCTCTAAATTGCCCGTAGTGTGTGATTGTGTTAGTGTGTGTGTGTGTGCCCTGCGATGGGTTGGCACTCTGTCCAGGGTGTATCCTAGCTTGATGCCCGATGACGCCTGAGATAGGCACAGGCTCCCCGTGACCCGAGAATAGATCGGATAAGCGGCAGGCAATGGAAAAAAAACGTCAGTAAACAATGTCACACAGAAATGACAAAATGCTGGATCATGGTTTTGTTACTAAATTGTGCTATACTGTCTGGTGGGAATTGTTTCTTATTTTGTTTCTTAATAAAGCATTGTGTGTATTATTCGCAGACAAAGCAATCCCATAATTGTGTTCACATGCTGTTGGTGTTTTATGAGTCTTGTTATATTGTTGCTGTGCTACATCACGATAAGGTGTAATCAAACATCAGGCAATGACTGCAATTTAGAAGCATGCAGTGCACATGCTGTGTTCATGTGTTATACAGTCTTACAGTATACTGTTGTGTATAGAAGGCAATATGCTACAATATCAGATCACATAATCAGCAGCCCTTTAGTGATAAGCATAAATTAAATCATGCTACTTAACAGAATAGACAGTGCCTCAATCTTTTCAAAGACACGCACTCACTTCTGTTCATGATAGCTGAGTTGTATAAAGCATGTTGAATTATACAACAATTACACAAGGCCAGCGTCTCTGATCTTCATCTATTATCATACAGGACCATATTCAATGCCCCCATATCCCCCCCATCCCCCTTCCCCCTTCACACACAGACACACAGACACACAGACACACACACACACACACACACACACACACACACACACACACACACACACACACACACACACACACACACACACACACCCTTGGATAAGTGAACTATTCTAATAGCCACTCCTTGTTTGTTAAGAAAATACCTCTTTTTTTGTGGCTGCATTCAAAACAGATTGCTATTGTTTTCTGAATGATTTTGATGATTTTTTGCAATAAGCATGCTCTTATACTGCTCATTGTACTGCTATTAGGGTTATAAATGTGGGGTTCTGCATATTGCCTATATTCAGTTAATTGTTACTTTTACAGGTAAACCAACTGTGGATTAGGTTTAAACAGGCTATCTGTCATGAGTTCAAATCCCAGCCATACCACAACCATCCATGACTGGGAGCCAAGGGAGCAAATAATTGGCCATATTCTCTGGTTATGAGGCACGGCATAACTCTTTCCTCTGTTAGTCATACTGACACTAGCCAATCATGGGCGTGTATGAGCTCATGGAAAGTAGAGGAAAGTAGAGTTCAAAAAATGTGGTTGGCTGGCATCATGTGTCATGGAGGAAACTAACCTTCTTAGTTTGTAGCTGCTGAATGATAGCAGAGAACTGGATTGCCATAGTGATTTGACAAATGAACAAATTTGGGAAAAAATATAAAACATTTTATAATAATAATAATAATAATAATAATAATAATAATAAGAATAAGAATAATTATTATTATTATTATTATAATAATTATTATTATTATTATTATTGAAAAATATAAAAAAAAAATTATTATTATTATTATTATTATTATTATTATTATTATTATTATTATTATTATTATTATTATTATTATTATTTAGTATTGCTGATGATACTGTGCCTTCTGAGATGGCAGTCATGCACCTGCTAAATGATTTTCTCTCAGCTCATGCTTAGTTGATTACAATAATACTACAGAGATAAAGTTGCCTTGCAATCATGTTTGCAAATGCTAGTCAACAAATATTGTAGAAATAGTGGCTCAGTATGTTATTATACAGCAGGAGTGCATTATTATGAAGTATTAATATGAAGTATGCAGGGAATGCTGTGGTGTTTTAGTCAAAACAGAGGGAGGAATTCCTAAGGAATTTAGCCTCGAATCAGTGTCTCATTGTTGGAACTCTCCAGCCACTTTGGCATGTGGCCTAGGTTTTTCTGCATATGTCTCTGTGTTCAAGAGTTCAGCAACTTATTTACAGAATTATACAATTCTAAAATCACAACTGCATGTTGTTTTTATCACAATTATCATAAAATGTTATCCTATTGTATTCTAGCTATGTTACTTAATTCCTCAGTTAGAGCAAAGGGAGGAACGGTTCACTCTGCCACACGTTTATTTTACTCCTTTCATCAAACACTCATGCAATGAGTAGAATTTAGGGTCCAAACTAAAGAGCCTTACACCAAAGCACTGTTGAATTCAGGATTTTGACAGGTCAGAAGACGCTGATTAACTAACACAGTTACTAATGAGGTAGACATTCTACATGAACAGATTTTTAAAAATTGTAGTTTTGTGTGTGAGTACACAGTTATTTAGCATTTATTGAAGGAGTCACCAGTTTCATAAAGTCTTCAGGATAAAGGGCTGAGTTTGTCTTATTAATTTTAGGAGAGATAATAAAGAGAGGCTGGTGAGGGAACAACTGTGCATAAATACAAGCGACAAAACAAGTTAATACCTGTTATCAATGCTTAACACATTAAGTGTAGCTGTAAAGGGATAAACAGTCGAATAGGGCAGAAGTAGCTCAGTGGTTAAGACGTTGGACTACTGCTTGGTAGGTCAAATCCCAGGCCCTGGAGCAAGGCCCTTAAATAAGATAAATGTAAGTTGCTCTAGATAAGGGCATCTGCTAAATGCTGTAAATGTAAATGAATAAATAATTGCTCTGGTATAATACAAACAAACCAACTTTAGACTGTTTCATGTCAGGAAACAACCTGTCACCACACTCTTGGTGTCTATTTTCCCATAAAAGCAGTCCTCATGCTGCCCAAAAATACTGGTTACACAGACCCCAAGAATATTTACATTATCCTTGCTAAATATTTAAAATTATATAACCAATGTTTGTATTCAGCAAATTAGTGATGTTTTGTGTATGCGTGTGTGTGTTTTTGCAGGGAGCTCCGTTCCTGGGTCGGAGCACCTCTGCAGCAGGCTCCTCTTGCGGGTAAGGAACAGGTGGCGGTTGGCTCGGGAAACCTCAGTGACTCCTCCAGCAGTGACTCAACTGGAGGCTCTCGTCGACATCGTACGCATGGGCAGTCTCCGACACGTGTGCGTTTTCAAGATGAGTCAGAGAAAGACGCTGAAGTGCGTTACTTGGAGCGGCAGCACAGACGAGCTGGAGAGAGGGCGCAGGGATTGCTGGTTGCCAAACCTAGTTTGGCGACATATATTAAAAGCCAGAGACCTGAGGACAAATACAAAAGCAGGAGGAGTCAAGAGAACTTACGTGACGCTAATATTTACAGACCCGAAACTATAAGTCAACAGTGCAACTCTTGTGGAACAATATTGGATGGAGATTTTTCAGATTCCCGATTCGTTCAAAAGCAGTCGTTGCCTGTTAATGGAGAAACTGAGAGCAGGATGGTACCATGCTGGGTTGCACCAACGTTGCCTAACCGCCTGGTTCGAATAGAGCAGATTAAAGAGACTTACATAGGTGTCATGAGCCCTGCCATTGTGGAGAGCGATGGCACACACTGTAGAGCCTCAGGCAGTGTGGTTAATGGTAGAGGGACTCTACAGAAGCAGAAGAGAAAAAGTCGTAAAAGGGATGGCAGTCCCGAAATGAAGGCCACTGACGCCAATGGGCACAGAACATCAGGATCACCAAGCATTTCCAATAATACACCCGAGTCTAATGGAGCTGTAGCTCTACCCCCAAACCCATATGCCCTAAAGTCACTAGAGCTAAAGGTAGAAGGTAGAACTTCTACGAATCTTGCTAACTTTGAAGACTGCGTGCCTTCAGCAGCCTCCAGAGGAGAAGTGCCTGGAGCTCAGTCAGTTCCCAGGCTCCCTCGGCCTGTTGCACCACCTCTCCAGTCCAAAAAATCTGCACTGAATTTGGATAGTCCCAGGGGCCAGCGAATCATGCCTTCTCAACACCATCATATCACGCACATAGACATTGTACAGGAGGGTGGGGAGCAGTCAGATTTGGAGGGTATTCCACAAGGAATTTCTGATCCTCCAAAAACCACAGTAATATCTAAAAACTCCATGCTGAAGGAACTAGCAGGAAGCAACAGTGAACAGGGCCAGAGAACCATACCAGCAGGCCAGCATGGGTCCCAACAAGCAGGTCAGTCCTATATAAACAAGAGTATAATTACACCCTTCCTTTACACCCTTTAAAATCATTAATTACACCCTTCCTTTACACCCTTTTTTATATATAAATTGTGTTTCATGCAATCAAATAATGCATTAAATATGGATGTACTCTAATAATGGCTGTGACATGTGAGGTTTCACTAAAATGTACTGCATGGACACTTAAAATATCTTTTGTAAATACATGCTTAAATATTACAAATATACTTATTTCAAGAAACACAATTAAAACAGTTAATCTAATTTCTAATTTAAAAATGTAAAATTGTCTGTTTGAAGTGTAGCTGTATCATGCAGAACAACACTGCCTATAAATCTATGCTAAGGACAAGAGTGCTGGTTGTCCACAATGTCTAACACTTTACAGCTTTCATTGACACAGTGAAGAATGTTCATATATATAGAGATTACAGTAAGTTATATTATGTACTAAACCGAACTGGAAAGTCTGCACTAAATTCCTTACTGGATTTGAATTAAGGCAGACATTTATGGGAAAGTTTTTGGGTAAGAAAGACTTTATTATTGGTGAGTTTAATTAGAGCAAAACTAAATACATGAACATGGAACACTAGACTTGTGGCATTTTTATCCCATGTTTATCCTTTGAAATCCTATTTCTGAAATGTGATCAATAAGTCATGTGTAAGTTATTGGACAAAATGATTTGAGGAATAAAAATGTACTACACACAGAGCAAACAGAACCATTCACATAAACATACACTGTTGCTGACATCATTTTATTGTTCATTATGTAAGGAATGAACCCCAACAGGTCGAGCTGTTATAATAAAATAATCAGTGACAAGGCAGAGTTACTGTTACCACCCCAAAGTTATTTTCAAATTACCCATTTATATTGAATGTTGTGGATCTTACAAAAAAAAAATAGTTCCAGTTATCACTAGTATTATCTGTTTGTGTAAAGCATCCATCATACAAGTTCCTGAATAAGCTGTTACATTAGAAAGATAATGTATTGCATTAATGAGTGCATTATTATAAACCTTGGAGTTTGAAGTATTTTCAGAGGTGCTTTTATAGAAAACTTATCAACATCTCCCAACCAATCAGAATTGAGAATTTAACAGCACCGCAATATAATTTGATGTAAACTACTAGGGTAAATATTTCCATCCTGAGCATACTGAATGTTGGTTGCTGCTTCACAGAATGTATGTAGTAAGTATGGTGGATGTGTGTTTGTGTCAAGCTCCAGATAGAGCAGGATTTTGTTGTCAGCAGATTGGTGGAGTCACAGGCCTCTAATCTCTCTGAGCTCTGAGCACAGTGGGACTCTCGGCATGGCATTCATTCAGCCTTGTTCACCCCTCTCTCTCTCTCTCTCTCTCTCTCTCTCTCTCTCTCTCTCTCTCTCTCTCTCTCTCTCTCTCTCTCTCTCCTGTCTGCTTTTTCTGCACCTGGGCCTCTCTGTCTGACTCTTATCTATGGCTCTTTCATGGTTTTTCATGGTTGCACTTGTAAAATCCCCAGGTTTGGCTCAGGACCAAATCGGAGTGGAGGTATCAGCCAGCACTGCCAAAACATCTGTGAATAACGGACATATTGAAGGACCTATCAGGGCAGAGGAACAAATGGAGGACAGACCAAGACCTTCACTGTGAGTCATTAAAAAAGAGAGACAAATTCATACAGAAGATAACAGAAAGATCTTTCAGACAGGTCAGGATTGGTCTAAAGACCATGGCAGTACTTTGTAATCCTTGTAAAATGTACTTATAAAAAAGTAATTTTGATGTAGGCTGTAGGTTATTCAGCTTCTTTTTTTCATTTCTGGGCCACAAACCTACAAAGAGCTGGACCAGACTGGACAGAAAAGTAGGTCAAAAGAAAGGTCAGAATGAGCCAAGTGCTTAGTTTAATTCTGATCATGGCATCACTGCTCCCTGCTGGTGAAAATAGGATTATACAAACTTAATATTGAAAAATTCAGATCAGAGTTTAGAACTAGGATCATTCATTATCGACATGCTGTACTCCACATTGACAGTACCCTGATCACAGGATCAAACCATAGATCATGGATCATGGAGCTGTTAGATGGAAATCTTACTGTCTTCCCACACTGATATCAGATAAATTCAAAGTATCCAATACCTGAACATAAATATTACATTATTGGATTTCCATTTTTGGTTAAGCTTAATGGGCTTAGAAACTGTCCAATTTCAATGGGTCTGTGCCCATGATAGCCTCAGATTCCTGTTCTTAGCTGACAGGAGTGGACCCTGATGTGGCCTTCTGCTGTTGTGGTTCATCCTCCTCCTTTCTTCTAATCATGGTTGTTAAGAGTGATTGTTTGAGATTACTATAGACTTCCTGTCTAGTCATTCTCCTCTGATGTCTCTCATGAATAAGCTGTGTCAGACTGCAGACTCTCTGCACACAGGATTTTTTTATTTAGTTAGTTATTTTGGCACCATTCTATGAAAACTGTAGAGACTTTGTATATGAAAATCCCAGGAGATCAGCAGTTTATGAAATACACAAACAAGCCTGTCTGGCACCAACAACCATGCCACAGTTAAAATTGCAGAGATCAGATTTTTCCCATATTCTGATGTTTGAAAACAGTTTACTGAAGCTCTTGACCTACATCTGTGTGATTTTATGAAATGTGCTGCCGACCATGCAATTGGCTGAATAGATAACTGCATGGATGAACAGGTATACAGATATTCTTAATAAAGTGGACAGTGAGTGTATATTTGTCTTGTAATGTATATTAGGACAGGCCTCCTGGTGGTCCAGTGGCAGGATCCCGCACTCTCATTGCCGTGGGCGCCAACCCAGCCACTGAAGAGTTAACTCTCAGTGCCGGTCCCAAGCCCAGATAAAAATGGGAGGATTGCGACATGAAGGACATAAAAAAATAAAATAAAAAACTGTGCCAAATCATGTGGATCAAATGATCCGCTAGAAACAGCAGGCCCTGCTATTGCGTGGGACAAACGCTAGGATAAATAATAAAAAAAAAATCTATACTAAGATGTTGTATGTACAGGCTTACTTGCTTAACAAGTGGCCAGTTTCTTCAATACATTGATTTAAATAATTGGTGAATACTTATTAAAAAATTAACTGTGTTAAAAAACAGCTTTATTTGTAATATAAATGTCCAATACTTTTATACACATAATCTAATCCTGTTTCAATAAGACCTCTGCCTAGCTGATTGTTTCTCTGTATTGTCACAGAAGCTTCACCCCAGGTACTGAACAAAGGGAGAGTAAAGCTCAGCAGGCCCTGCGCCGCTTCATTTCAGCCATGGGTCTTAGTGCAAGAGGACGGCTTGGTAAGGGTCACTCCAGCAGCATGGAACAGCTCGGCCCGCCCCTCAAACCCAGAACAAACTCCTCAGAGTCCTCTGGCCACCCATTAAAGAAAGCACCATCGCTCCAGAACCTGCGTCTGGTTTGTCCTTTTCATACAACTCTGGTCAACACATTACTTGCATCCACACAGTCCAGGGGGCCTATGATTTATTGTTTGGTAATAATAATAATAATAATAATAAGAAGAAGAAGAAGAATGATGATGATGATGATGATAATAATAATAATAATAATAATAATAATAATAATAATAATAATAATAATAATAATAATAACAATAATAACAATAATAATAACAATATGAAGCAGCTATTTATGCAATATAATATAATAGTATTTTATGTTACAAATATGTAATAATAGTAGTAGTAATGAGAATTATCATTATTTTAATTATTAATAATAACTAATATTGTTCAATTCTTCTTCTTCTTCTTCTTTCGGCTTTTCCCTTCAGGGGTCGCCACAGTGAATCATCTCTCTCCACCTATCCTTATCTTCTGCATCCTCAACACTTGCACCCACTAGCTTCATATCCTCATTAATTCCATCCATATACCTCCTCTTTGGTCTTCCTCTTTGCCTCCTGCCTGGCAGCTCCATGTCCAACATTCTCCTACCAATATACTCACTCTCCCTCCTCTGAACATGTCCAAACCATCTTAAGCTGGCCTCCCTAACTTTGTCCCCCAAATGTCCAACATGAGCTGTCCCTCTGATGTACTCATTCCTAATCCTGTCCAATCTTGTCACTCCCAAAGAGAACCTCAACATCTTCAGCTCTGCTACCTCTAGCTCTGACTCCTGTCTCTTCCTCAGTGACACTGTCTCTAAACCATACAGCATGGCCGGTCTCACCACTGTCCTGTACACCTTCCCCTTGATTCACACTGATATTTTCCTATCACACAGAATTCCTGACACCTTTCTCCACCCATTCCAACCTGCCTGCACTCGCTTCTTTACCTCTTTCCCACACTCTCCATTACTCTGGACTGTTGACCCCAAGTACTTAAACTCCTGTACCTTCTTCACCTCTTCACCCTGTAACCTTACTGTTCCACTTCCCTCCCTTTCATTCACACACATGTACTCAGTCTTACTACGACTGACTTTCATTCCTCTTCTCTCCAGCGCAAACCTCCACCTCTCCAGGCTTTCCTCCACCTGCTCCCTGCTCTCACTACAGATCACAATGTCATCTGCAAACATCATTGTCCAAGGAGACTCCTGTCTGACCTCCTCTGACAACTGGTCCATCACTATAGCAAACAGGAAGGGGCTCAGAGCCGATCCCTGATGCAGTCCCACCTCCACTTTGAACTCCTCTGTCTGACCTACAGCACACCTCACCACTGTCCTGCTCCTCTCATACATGTCCTGCACCACTCTGACATACTTCTCTGCTACTCCTGACTTCCTCATACAGTACCACAGCTCTTCTCTTGGCACCCTGTCATACGCTTTCTCTAAGTCTACAAACACACAGTGCAACTCCCTCTGACCATCCCTATACTTCTCCATCACAATTCTCAGAGCAAAAATTGCATCTGTTGTGCTCTTTCTGGGCATGAAGCCATACTGCTGCTCACAAATCTACTACTATCTACTACAACTACAACTACTACCACTAATAATAATAATAATAATAATAATAAATAATAATAATAATAATAATAATAATATAATAATAATAATAGTTGTTCCATTTGGCCACCAGGTGTCTCCCTTCTCTCAGCTGAAGAAATCCGCCTCAGTACAGAATCTCCAGTCTCCCAAGAGGAAGCCTGAGCGCTCTAATGTGTATACACCAGGGGAACAGCCCTGTAGCCCCGCCCTCTCCAGGTACAATACACAGACACGCGCACACACACATGCAAACTGAGTGTAACGCGCATCTAGCACACGCCCATTACGTCATTCGTCTGGCTTGCGCCGCAGCAATGTGAAACATTCCACACCGGCTGTTTGTTCTTCCTCGAATTGTCCATCCTGCGAATGTGTGCAACCTTCTTCTGCTATCCTTATCGGAGAATAACACTATTAATAATGTCGCAATGTTGTGAATGAACTGAGTGTGAAGCATGGCATGTTGGCAGCGTTTGTAATACCGCTAAGCAGCTGGTGTGTTGTGCAACGGCCTACATACTTTCCTCTGACTGAGACACCAGAAATGATTGCATCAGAGAGAGAGAGGAGAGAGAGAGAGAGAGAGAGAGAGAGAGAGAGAGAGAGAGAGAGTTAAATATAGAAGTGTGTAAGTACGCCAGAGAAGGGAGGAGGCAGTGATATTTAACACACTGGCTGTGCCTCAGATCACATACTTTTATAGGCTACTACTCTAAACATTCAGACAAAAGGAATGTTCATAACTGTGTTCACACTAAGTAACACAAACGAATCTAGTACTTTATAAATAGACGGGCAGTGTTCCCAATTCAGGAGAAAATAGCTGATGTTTTCCCAAATAACTAGCAGGAAGTCACCAGATTACTATTTCAAATATTCTTTGTATCAACATTATCATTTCCATAATTAAAATGTATTAAATTAAGAAGAAATTAAAATATTTAGAAGACTTTTTGCATATAATTTGATCAAGCCCCAGCACCACCAAGCTGCCACCATTGGGCCGTTGAGCAAGGCCCCTAACCCACCCTGCTGACCCACCCTGCTGACCCTGCGCTCTGACCACAACCCCCAAGGATGGGATATGCGAAGAAAGAATTTCACAAAAGAATTTTGTATATGTGACAAATAAAAGTTACATTAAAATAGAAAATGATTGATTACAAGAAGTCCTCTGAATTCATGGCACTGCAAAATAAGTATTTACATTTTTACAAAATACTATATAAATCATGGGGAATAGCAGGGCAGGGCGGCACGGTGGCTTAGTGGTTAGCACGTTTGCCTCATACCTCCAGCGTCCTAGGTTTGAGTTTCACTCCTGCTTACTGTGTGTGTGGAGTTTGCATGTTCTCCCCATGCTTGGTGGGTTTCCTCCGTGTGCTCCGGTTTCCTCCCACAGTCCACAGACATGCTTCTAGGCTGATTGGAGTCTCTAAATTGCCAGTAGTGAGTGAGTGACTGAATGGAGTGTGTGCCCGGTGATGGGTTGGCACTCCGTCCAGGGTGTATCCTGCCTTGATGCCCTATCCTGAGATAGGCACAGTCTCCCAATGATAGATCGGATAGGCGGTACAGACATTGGAATGGAATAGCGGGGAGTGAGAGCAATAAGACTGTACACACTTGTGGTGAGTCAAGCAAACCCGCTCTCTTATATAGTCATGCAAGTAGGAGGCATTTTCACTGCAGAACATTAGTAATTTAAATTATAAAGTAAATCTTGATGATTCAAGTTACACAGAATGGCTGTAATTGGAGAAGATGAACATAAATACTTAGACCAGTTAGCTCCTACAAAAGTACTTATTAAGTAAAATAAGGTATTACACACATAAACACCTCCTCAATCACATCACGAGTTAGGGAGTTGTTTTGCTGCTTCTGTGTGCATCTACAAACTGGAAGTGTAAATAAATTGTACATTTTTAAATTAAAAAATAAGTTGTAGCACAGTGAACACTGTTGGGAATAGGAATAAACCAGTGTTTCTCATCCTGAGTTGCTGTAAATTAGGAGTGTTAGCAAGTTGTTTTCTTCATCAGCAAACTGTGTTTCTTGGAACAAAATAAAGGCTAATTTAAGACAGCAATAGCAAATTATTTGATTGGGGTTGTCTATCTGAGTGTGATTATAATGATGAGGAGCTGTGATAGACGGATGGGGACAGAAGATGGAGGGAATGTGACCTCCTGAGGCAGGCAGAAGGTGTAACAGACGGAGACTAGTGGTGCAGATGTGGTCTTTGCCAGGTTACTCTGATCAAGCCAGAGTATTTGTGTAAGTATATGGAATCTGCAAACAAACATACATACATATAACATGTCTGCTGACCACATTGCATCAGTGAAAAATTATCCCACTTGTTTGAATGTAGATTTGAAAAGCAAAGCACTTTACCACTAATGTTATTGCTTGCTTTTGTATCTAAGTAGCTTCACACAAATACACTGGTAACTCAAACACACAAATTCTTCCCACTGAAAATAAAATTCCAGCTCTGAAAGCATGAATTAATCAGCATTTGAAGTAAATATAACTAAAGACACATGAAAGTGTTTTACAAAAATAAAGTCTGTATAAATATGATGGAATTTGATGGAACAGTTGCTCTTAGACGTTCTTTATAAGTATGTTTCAAGTAAATAGGTTTATAAATTAGGCTAAGAAGCACTGAAGTTCCTTACGTTCTAAGTACTATTATTCTAGACTGGAAGCCAGTACTTTTATGTAAAATAATGTGGTCTTGACAGAGTCTGAAAACGTGCTTGTGTGTATGGGGCATTGCAGCTAAAGTCTGTGTGTGTGTGTGTGTGTGTGTGTTTTAATGGTCAATTAAGGAGGACAGAGCAGAAATTCGAGTAAGGAGTTACAGGAGCCAGACTGCAGGTTACATCACCTTCTCTGAGTCAGTCAGAGAGGCGGCCGCTATAAACAGCTCGGGCTTCAGGGGGAGATGGGTGAACGGGTGGAAAGTGGGGGGAGGGTGAAGATAAATAGACAGAAATCTGAGGAGGTGTTGGTCATTCTGATACAGATTGAGGATCTGTGCTTAGTCTTCCAGTCCTACTTGATATGTTTCTGTTATGGAGCTGTAAACAACATCTTTCTGCGTGCATTCTACTATTAAAACCTGACATAAAGACCACATTCCTGACTGGTTAAATATGGCACAATGCATTTCTAGATGTGAAACTGTGATTTAGAACACACCTTTGTATTTATGTAGGCCACATATTTTACATGCTGTACTATTGTGTATTATATTGTATGTATGTATGTGTGTGTAGGGGTCTCCAGCATGCACTGAGTGTAGAGGATGTGGGCAGCCCCAGTGCTGTGCGATCAGTGGGTAGAGTTGCTCAGGCGTTTCCTGATGGGACGTTTCTGTTAGAGCTCAACCGGCCTCCAGACAGACCCTTTGGCTTCCTCATCTCCCGTGGGAAAGGCAGACCAGATTCAGGTAACACCTAGACCTCTTATACACTGGATTTAGAAACACCATATGCTGGCTATTCTGAATATTAAGCTGCTCCTAAATCTAACACAACCCCCAGTACCGTGTGTTCATAGTAAAATTTTACATGAGCATCATTTTGTTGTGTAAGTCTCAATAATGTACTAGACCAGCGGTGTCCAATATGGCTGCAGGTTTTCATTCTAACCAAGCAGAAGCCATACCTCTATTGAAAGCCAAAATCAAATGATTAAAGACTTCAAAATGCATAATTATTAAGAAACTAATAATGACCCTACTCCCTCTGCTCCTTGGCCACACACCCCCAATGCTCTCTCACTACCACCTTGGTCCCACCCTTTTCACCTCTCTAGCATTATCCCCTTAGTCCTACCACCTAGGTTTCTGGAGCTTGGCCCCACCCCATCACCTCATTTGAGGTATCTACCTGCCACACCCTGATAGCTCCCTGGAACTATCCCCTTGGCCCCGTACCCTTGGGTCTATAGCCATTCCTCTGGCCCTATTCTTTTAGTGCTATGTGCTTTTCCCTAGCCCTAATGCCACAGCTGTCTGGAGAGAACCACCTGTGAGACCATCCCATGAGCCCTCTGGATCTAATCTTGGGGCTGCATTAGCATTAGCAAGTTGTACCATGTGGCTTTTTGTATACTTTTCCACAGAAAATAAAATACCTTGTATTTTTAACTATGTAAAGTCTTGAGATATCTGACTGTGTGTTGCTATAGGTGTGTATGTGGAGGACATGGGAGACACCAGTACTAAGAAGCTGTATGCTGGACTGCTAGGAGTGGGTGATGAAATCTTGGAGGTGAATGGGGAGAAGGTAGCAGGCCTGAGTTTGGAATTGGTCACCCAACTGATGGTCCAGAATGATACAGTGTCCATCCGTGTGCTGCGTCACCGACCACCTCACCGCTAAAACCATAGATTAAGTTACGGTAGCCAGGATGCAGTGTGTGTACTGATCTGCTGGATTTGATCATGACCACCCATTTTCTGACTCTGTACATTAATCAGTAGATTGAGCTTTACTGCTGACATCATGCTTGAATGAATTATGTGGCTAGGCTGTGGCTTGTGTACTTACTAGAAACGGCAAAGGAAGGTTTTTTTTAGCAGTAACAAAACACAGATAATGCCATGTTCCTCTTTTTTGACTGCATTTTGAGGATGCGCACAAACCTCCAACATTACTGCACGTCTCCAGGACGGTAATTTTTCTCACAGTGGATTTCACTTCTTTCTACTTGACTTTCCAGTACAGATTTTTGATTTTTGTGAGTTCTTTAACATCATTCAGGACTTCCCAATCTTATTCTCCAAGACAAACCATTTTCTCATTGTTAACCAAATCAAATCTGTATTCCAGTCTCAATATTTATAACTAGTTACACCAAAACAAAGCAAGGTATTAAATAAAGCTAGCTGACTACTGTTAACCCCAGGGATTGTATTTGGAGTTGATAAATGTAAATAGCTACATAGCAAGATAGCTTGGTAGTTCCTATCACTCTACAAAATGAAGTATTAAATAAATGAAAGTATTATGTTAAAGATAAGAAAATGTAGCACAGAAAACATTCTTGTGTCATGGAAGTATTTGGTGAAACTAAAATTATGCAAACGTTAAGAGGCGTTCATTGATCTGATCTAATCTCTTAATACTCTGACTCAGTATTGGAAAAGTTCAATAATACAAATTTGGCTATTATTATTACTAGCATATTACTATTATATCCTAAGATTATTCTTTCTTATGAGATTGTATCTGACAAACCTTTGACACGTAAAGGGGCCTGCATTAAAGTGAGGCTGATGTTAGCTACATCCGGTGAAGCTAGCATACACAGAGGCATAGAAAACAGAATTGATTGGGCTCGAGTAGCACAGTTTGGGAGTTTGAATATCATCAACCCAACAGTCAATATCAATGGCAAGGCATTTAATTCAAGCACTCAATACATCCAAATGTGCAGTTCACCAGGTGTGTTGGGTGCTGGAGTTGAAAATGTCAGTTCATTGCATGTCCTTGAGGATTAAATTGGGAACCAAGAATTGTTAATTGACTATTTACCCAAGAGAATTCCTATTTCAACCATGCAATTTATATCACCATTCTCTGACTAGATGCAAAGAAAATCTTCTGGTATAAATCCCGAGTCAGATTCCTCACTGTCTGTTATTCATTAAAACAGTAATTCTAGATCCACTCTGCTGCTCTGAAAAGTTTCATAAATTCACACCCAGTTTTTTGTTGTTGTCTAATGCTTACAAACTCAAACTCCGGGCTTAAGGAGCATGTTTTCAATTTCTAAATCTATATCCTTTAAGTCTACATAAATTTAAGTCTATATAAATTAGGGGTTTGCATTGTAGGTGTTTGACTGGTGGATAAAAACAGTGATGCAGACTGTAATGAAAATAGCTAAATGTAGTCTGAAGAAGATGAAACCAGTTCAGTCAACTGCAAAAAACTACTGTGGGAAGTTTTTGTAAATGTTCTTTTGCTTTAATGGGCCATGTGCACTGCAATTTCAGTTTGCATGAAGTGGAGCGCCATGTGTTTGACTGTTTTTTAATCCTATTCATGTCTGTTCCTAAATAAAATCCTCCAGCAGTGTAAAGCTGAATAACATTTTAAAACTCTTGCACTCTGGCAGAGTGAATTCCTGTCACCAGTGCTGTGTGAAAGAGTACTTTTGAAGCAGTGTGTTGCACATCACTATCCAATCCCACGTAGCATGTTTAGAGTCAGATCAGCAGCACATGCCAGTGCAAGGAGAATTTTCCAGACTTGCTTTTAAAGACCTGAGTTGAACATGGCAGAAAAGCCTTCCAGACACTGTGATAGATTTATTTACTTTTATCCTGGATAAGTTTTTGCTTCAGCTAAAGTTTTTGCATCTACTACTTTTTTAATTACTGGTTGACTTGAAAATTTGTCATCATGCAGCCCGGGCCATAAATATACCTACGGTATGCAAGTCGAAAAATAAAGGCTCCCATTGTTCGCTTAGAACAATTCCACTGCATAGTTGTTCGTTTCCCATTTTTCATTTGTTGCTGACATACACAGTACTCACAATGCCTACACAATGCAAAATGAAATACCAAGAAAGTATTATATCCCTTACTTTGCCTTCAGAACCGGAGCACAAACACAAATGTTTGAATGCAATATGAAAACAGGAAGCTGAAACACAGCTGCAATATTAACTCCAGACTGCATAATAAATTATTTAGATGCTTCTTTCAGTATTATGACACATGCACCATGAATTAATGGCTGACTTTCATTGTGTTTTCTTTTGTGTATTTATATTTACTGTTTTATAAAATAAAATGAATTGCTGTATGGATGTGTTCTGTGTACAGTAATTTGCCAACACAGTGTCTTGCAGGTGCAGCTCTCTTACAGGTTGATATAATACGTTGCTTTGTGTATAGCTGGCGGAAATGTTACATATTCATAATTTGGAGTGTAATCCTCAGGAAATGGTAAGCTTCTTAAATTACAAAATGGTGAATCTGGTGATGTGTGTCCCGGTCTGGACAGCAGGAATGGGGGAGGGCTGAGAGATCAATATTCCCGCCTTTCCCGAGAGAATAGGTAATGATGGATCTCGTCAATACAGCTGCACACATAAGGAACTGCACATAAATTCTGGATTTCTTTATTATCCCCTGATGCTTTATGATCCCCTTGCTTCTATAGTCCAGGCTACTTTTAAAAATCCCAATCAGGAGTGGATGAACAGGTTTACTAACAGAAAACACTGCACAGGCTTTTTATATGTTTGTATTCAGAGTGCAATAATCTTGTGATTTTGCTACACAATGTGATCATGATATACATAAAGCAATGAAACTGTGATGTTACAGTCAAATAAATACTTTAGCTTTTTTGTAACAGAATTTTTATCAGCATCTGTATCTTATACATCAATATAAGACATTCACCGCCTCCCTGTGCGAAGAAAAGAACTTCCTAATATTTTCCCATCATTTTACAGCTTTATCTCTGCCTGCTGTGAAATGCTGACACTGGAGACTCCTTCCAAAATGCTAAACAGAAAAATGCATATCAATGCACATCAATCATTAGATAGATTTTTTTTGTCAAATATCAGCGGATTTTTAAATCCATTTATTAGCAAATTAGAATAAATCTATTATTTGCTTTGCAGTCAGAATTACTGTCCGAGCTGCCGCTATAGACAATGAATCAAGAATTAAACAGAGCTGTGGAATATCTGTAATGAAGGTAATTTTCAGGTATTGAAATTCTCTACATTGGAAAGGATTTGTGGTTGTACTGCTTTACTAATGTAAAACCTAACATTTAAGATATTTTAAGGAACCAGAAACACTTTTCAAATTTTACTGTATTGCTCCAGTGTTGCAAAGCTGAATAGATGTTTGGAAAGAATTGGTAAGGTCTGTATCATGAGTGCATAACAACTGTAATCTTAAAATTGTCATGAATTTTAGACTCTTATAATGAGCCAGCTTGCATTCTTTTCTCAGCAGAGTGATGAGTGATTATGTTACAAACACTGTAATATTCCTTTAATTTCAACTTCATCAAGAAGCTACAACATGCCAATTTTAAAGACCTGTCTACATCGATTTGACCGAAATGAATTAGGAGTTGTATTGCTGCCTCAAACCTCCAGAGTCCCTGGTTTGACCCTGTGCTCGGGTTACTGTCTACATAGAGTTTATCGTGTTCTCCCCTTAGCAATAAAGGTTTCCTTTGAGTTTTCTGGTTTCCTCCGACTGCCGTCTAATATTCAGTTTGTCTTCCCACCTCACACATGGATACCAGGATAGTCTCTGGATTTACAGCGACTCTGACCAGCAAAAAGCACTTATGATAATGAATAAATTCTTGATTTATTTGCTTGTGACAACAGCACAACTTAAAGATGCCACACCAGGGACACCTGAATGAACACATTTATTTTCATTCAGGTTTGCGGATCAAGAATGATGTGCGTGATATTGTGCATCCAGTGTGTACCTATTCCTCTTTCATCTACATTATGAACACAAGCAGTTTCAGCATTTCAGTGATACTGCTTTGTGGATGCACAAATTTCTCCAATAAAGTGCATCACATCCCCTGTGACTGTAAATCTCAGAAATCATTTCGAATGCAGCAGACGATATGTTTCTGGAAGCGCTGGACAAATTCAGTCTAGCACGATGGCACATAGTTAGCTGTATCTATTCTCAAAGGAACGGTTTAATGCTGTGTGTGCGCGTGTGTGTGGGTGTGTTCCCAGAGTCTGTATTGCAATGCTAATGAGTAAAAGCTGCAAAAGCTGTCTGAGGACTGTCTCCCACACCCCATCCCCCACCTCCCCATGAGGCAGTTGGGGCTCAGCTGTCCCCTCCACTTACCCCCGGATAAAGGAGCTGAATGGAGGACCTGCATCCTGCACCTGCTGCCCCCAACACTCACACACACGCAATAATTAGCATCCCTCCAGCTACATATGATGACTTGTCCTCATCCGATTGCAAATGTCACTACAATTGTGCCAGATTATTCCTTCATGTACCACAGGGCTGTCAGAGAAACATTATGATGAAGAGTGAAAACATAATTTGTTTAAAAAACATAGAAAGAATGAGAACTGTTCAAAGTGATTCAACCTTTCCAAAATAAAAACAATGGCGTATACAGTAGCTCTATTAGACTGGCAAACTGCATAGAAATGTCTATACTGCAATGGACAACATGCATATAATAACAGTTTTGGCTCATTTTAATAATGGTTAGGCTTGATGTATAGTATTCCACAGCAGAGGACTCAGGTGTGAACGCTGAAGACGTTCTCAGCCAGGGCACAGAAATGGGGGAGGAGAGGACCACCTGTCTGAAAAGCAGGGTTGAAAGGCTGCATGCTTGAATCTCATTATTTTAATCATTTCCAGGAAATTGGATCAATAGACATAAACTGCATCACTCATACACATGATTCAAGTCTAAACAAAGTTTTTTTGTTCAGGAAAGATAATTAGCGTTTAAACTTTTATCATGACTCTTGTCGAGGCTAATGTTGCTAACATATAAAGGATGCTAATGACCACTGGTTTGGCATGGTGTCTAACATGCATGTAAACACTCTCAGTAACGCTAGACTCACTTATGTGGTTTTTCATCATGCCAACTATTTAGTCCCTGCATCTCTGTGTGTAAGCTGTTACTATAAAAACAATAGCATTAGAATGAACGCATTAATATAAAACTGTGATTTGGATTACAGACCGAACGATTGTCAGAGCTGTTATGGAAAGTTAATCAACACCTTCTGACTAATCAACAGTGGGAATTCAGTGGTGCTGTGTGTAAATCAGTCTTTCTATAAGCTATACGTTTTGGCAGATCTACATTTTAGATAAAGAGGAAATCGCATACGTTATGTTTAGCTTGAATACTTTTAAACTGCTTGACTGGATGCTTTAACTGGATTCTGCCTTACTTGTATAAAAGCAAATGAATAAATATAAACCAAAAAATTCAAATCTGTAAACATTTTATAAGATCATTACAGTTTTACAAACCAGTCAACACCAAAGACACTGAGCAGCAATCTGCATTTAATAAGATTCATAGGGAACTCAATTTCACACAGGGATGATGGGGAAAATTTCATAAAGGGAAGTTGGTGGTCAAAGGGAAACAACAGGATATCATTTCATTCTCACAGTAAACAAACATCAAACTAACAATCATATTTAACAAACTATACGGATTAATAAAAGCCCATTCGCTACCATATTCTCTCCATCCAGTCACCAGTCCACAGTGACGTGATTGTGCAATTTTTTTTTTTTACTTTACAGTGGGTTTCTGTTTTTAGTGGTACTTTATACAACAGCATGATCACTCTTCATGCTCACCAGCTCAGCTAACATTTCAGTATAGTTTGGGGGTACAGAAATAAGACTTTTTCTTAGTTTATCCAAAATTCCATCATGACATATTTAAAATCAGAGTAAATGGAAAAAAACAAATAATAAACGTAACATCAACATGAATAAGAACATGATAAAAGTATTTTATATCGCTGTTTACACAAAGGATAAAATCAGAAAATGGATTGCGGAGACTTTTTGTGACAATACTGAATCTAACTTACACTAATGCAGCAGCAGATAGGGAAGGAGGAACTTCCCTCCTACAGTCATACAGAATTACAAATAATTTCTTGTACAGTCATTCGGAGCCCTAAATGGTTTCTATGTGGAGCTCTTTCTGACAGGAAAACACTCTGATGAAGGCTTTTACTAGAACCTTTAAGAGTTAACCAAACTACTTTAAAGGATTCTAGATTTGACCTTTTTTTCTCTAAGGTCTTTCTCTTTTCTCACATTCACATATGCAGTGTCTATATAGACTATCAGAATGGAACCCTGCTGTGTTCTTCCTTTCGCTGTGTTTTTTACACAGGTGACAACACAGTAATTAAACAAATCAAAACAACCGGTCTCGATGCCGGTCCGAGTGAGATCTAGCGTGGTTCTGAGAAAACAATTTGACTCTGAATCGACCTGACTGAATCAGCGAACAAAAAGACAAGTTATAGAAACAGTTATCTAATGCCTTAGTTAACACTAGCATGGTGTTCTCCATGCTCAGGTGATTTTTGTGATTTCTCCGTATACTTGGCAAAGTTTTGGTAACTTTTATTCTGGATTTCTGATAAATAATTAACTTTCAGATGTACACAGCCTCCTCAGCTAAAGTTGTTTTTGGTTCATTCAATTATGTACAGTGTAGAACTAAACCTAACCTAATGACAAATGAACCAATTTCTCTGATGCAGATTCCGCAAATGAGAGTATAGACAGGAATCCCACATAAGGATTTCCTTCTAAAACGGTAAATAATTCTTATGGCAGAAAAAAAAACATTTTTTCCGTCCCTTCTGTATGAGATACTAAGGCACTAGCTATGTAGTGTTCTGAACTTCACAGCAGCGTTTGGTCAATACTTTGATATGGTACTGTGCAAGTTGAAATCTAGCAAATAAAACATGCCAAAAATGTCATTATAATCTATTCAGGCCATAGAAAGAAATATATTTCTTCTTTAAGGAGTTTAAGAAGCTTTTCCTGGTTCATTTGACTGTATTAACACAGTGATAGCACAGCCTTGTTGCATCACTGATCATATCTCAAAAAAGGATACGAAATGAGTAATTGAGCAAAGACTGGAGAAGTGACTTGAGAATAAAATACACAACAATGGGTGTTTTTCCACTGCATATTTTGGGAAATAAGTCTAAGCAGGAGCCATTTGTCAGATTTAGATTATTGGCCAAACGCATAACAATCTTTACCTTTAATTATACTATATTTAATTATAACATTATAATTTATTTTGTCATTGAGAACATCTGAATGCAAATGGACTGACAGATCATTTGAGCCCTGACTTTTTTCTAAATTACAGTCTATGTAGATTTTGTTAAAATTACTAGCTCAAGAGATAAACCTTGTTTGAATTAAACTTTACAGTATTACCAAATCCTCCATCTCGGTCATGGACGTAAGGAATGTGTTCCTGATTGTCTGATGATGGTTAAATTCACCAATGGTTTGATCCATGATCATGT
This sequence comes from Hemibagrus guttatus, assembly GCA_033459395.1. Classification (NCBI taxonomy): domain Eukaryota; kingdom Metazoa; phylum Chordata; class Actinopteri; order Siluriformes; family Bagridae; genus Hemibagrus; species Hemibagrus guttatus. Next base: position 11,643,703 of record JAUCMX010000010.1, on the reverse strand, counting down.
TATAGACTACTGTTTACAAACCTAGCTAAAAAATGTCCGTGGGCAAGCCGAATTCTATTCCACACTATGCTTTATGATTGACCTGGAGCTAAGAGAGAAATTATGTTCAGCAGGGTGCTGGTTCATTTTCACCAAATTAAGAAATAACTGGAATTTTCACAGTGTGAAGATGTAAAAGAGAAAGACATTCCACAGTGTTTCTACTGCCCACAGTGTGTTGCTGTATTTAATATAGAAAAAAATTTAATTTACTTAAATTGGCCAGGCTAGAAGACTCACACTGTTTAAGATGGCTACTGATTAATTAATAATTTTATTAATGTTTTCTGGTGTAAACAGTTTGTTAGCTGCAGTGGAAAAAGGCACAATGTCAATGTATTTTAGGCTTTTTTGTATTAGGAATAGCTACTTAATTCTCCTTAAAAGCAATGCCTATATATATATTTTTTTTTGAGATGTTTGTCATCTATTAGCTTTTTGAGTATACTGTATAAAGTTTGAAAGACAGAACTGAAACATGCACAACAATTTTTTTTACTTAGCTGAACAGTTTGATGAATAAAAATGAATTTCCAGGCAGAATAAATTGAGCTGAATAAGGCTGATTTTAGATTTAACTGCAAACGACTTCTTCACATTTGACTTCGTCAGAGCAGCAGTGCTGCAATTACTAAAATGAGGTACATAAGGGGATGAACATAAAGTAGTGTTTAAACCTATAAAGTTGTTATTCATGTGTAAAGATAGTTCCTGAACTGTCTTAAACTGCCTCAGTGTTTTTGTTGTTATCTTTTTAAAGGATAAGTGCCTTTGAGCCAAAGCACATCCATGCAATATGAAAATGGTTCAGGAGGAAATGCCCAGCAGGAGTGTTTTTAAACCAAGCAGATGCATAGTTACCTCTCTGCAGCATCACGTGAAGCAAATTGATCTTTATACAGCAGGACCATTAATTTTCTGATAATTGTCAAGTTCTATATTAGTTACAACTGGCCTCACAAGCAAACATGCTGAAAGTAAATAGATTACAGTTAAGCTCATTCAGTCACTCATTCAGCCTGAAATAAATTCTCTTCAAACTGAGACAGGACGAAAATAAAGTAATAAGCATTTAGAAAGTGATGTAGGAAGTGGTTAACTTATTGTTAGTCTGTTAATCAAATACCCGCTTCGAAAATAAATCTGGCTCCAAAACAAAAAACCTAAGTGTACAGTATATCTTTAACTTCATTAGTTATCAATAGAGACATAATCGCATCCGAGCTGTTAGGTCATCATTAGGTACATCTACTTACACTTACTGGCCATTTTATCAGGTAGATCCAGCATACAGGTCACTCTGTATGCTGTAATCCGTCTGTTGACAAGTACACTTTGTCACCCGCCTTTTCTCTGTCCATCATGAGAAAAGGGTCAGTACTGATTTTCTGGTGATGGATAAATTCTCAGCACCTATGCTGCAGGTGTACATGATAAACCAGCTATCAAGCAGGACAGGAAGCAAATGATGAAATTTTAGTGCTAGAATTTTCCTGTGGAAAAAACTTATACAATTCCCTCTGAAGTGTTATTAACACAAAAAGGAAGAGTAGCAAGATTGCGTTTTACCCTGACCTGGACACTAATTTCAATTCTCATCTGACTTTTAACACACATACAGAAAATGTCAGTGATGCAGACCACACAACTGTAAGCCCACTGAGCTTAGGTTTTGCCAAAACACTTAAACAAAAAAACATAAAATATATTTACAGCTAGACAAGCTGAAGTACCAGAAAGGTAATATTTGGAGTGGCAAAAGAAAGCGCAACATTCAGCAAGTAAGAGTATGACTGAATGAGTGGAGATGAGGGCCATTTCCTTTCCTTAAAGCACCTTTGTTTTAGTCAGTTCATCGTTTGGAATGAGGAAAACTGTGGTGGTCAGAAACGGAGTGCTCTTCACAGAACAATGAGGAGGATGATCACAACGAACAGGATGGCCAACAAAATGCCAATAGCACACCACTGTCGCCGGTCTGTGAGAGTAAAGAGTTCAGAAATGAAGTGACAACACAGCCATAAACATCCAGACCATGCATCAATATGGATAGTTATGATATCTTATGTATCAGAGATGGTACGAGCTACATGTTATTATTAGGTATATTTATGATATCTACCCCAAATATAATTAATCAGCAGCATCATACATTTATTAGCTAGCCCACTGGGTTAGTAAAAGCTCATGTGTCATGCCCTGTTCCATGTTTTGTTTACCTGGAAGACTAGGTTATATACTGGGAGCACACAATGTAATGGTGAGATAAATACATTTACACAGACTAAAAGAAATTAATGAATTTATGATTATTTTTCTTTTCTAATAATGATTTTAATATAGTACATCATTTTTGTGACCTAGACAAAAAGTCAGCATTGTATGTAAAAGATATTCGAGTCAGGCCAACATCATCTTATGCACCATTAACTGTTTGAGAATGAAACTCAACTTAATTTGAATACAAATTAACAGGATGTGCCGGATCTAACGCGGTTTTATAAGCTGTTGAATAACAAGGTTATTAAATAACAGTTAAACCACATTTTCAGTTATTAATGATTACATTTTTAGCAATATACTGGTGCATAAATAAGCATGTGGGGTGGAGTCTGCAACTACAATATGCCATGTTAGTAAAGCTATAGTTACAGCACTGACAAGACAAGACTCACACCACCGTGAAGAGGTCCAAGTTTTTACCAGAGCTTCAAAAGTTTTGTTCTGCAGAAGTCATTAAAGAGTCTTTTTTTTCTTTTATCACCAGGCAACTATGATTAAAGAACTAAAAATAATAATAATATTCATTTTAAATTGTATATTCATAAATTTTAATTGACATTTTAAATGTTTATCCCTATGTATTTCTGTAAAACGGAATCAAATTAATAAAAACATTTTTCCCCTCAACAATAAACTGCTTCTTTAGTGTCATTTTCTGACATTATTAGACAGGACTCATGAATCGTGAAAAATTTCACCGTTTATTCTCAAGTTTCCTTTGAGAGTCCCCAAGGTCAGACTTCCTGTTCTCATCATGTAAAACCTTTTAAAGGGTGCTATCATAACCAAGCCTGCAATTTCCTTCCGCTAAAGTCTGTAACCTTCTTGACCTCAGGAAGCATGGGGTGGTTCTGAACAGGAAGTGAATTCATGGCTGAATTCTCTCAGACGTTTTCTGTCAGTTCACCCATGCATCACCGTCAGCTTAGTAAATCAAAGTCCAGCTAGTATTTTAAGCTTAACGATTTTATTTTCAGGAAGCATGCATGCTGTGAAAAGGTGTAAGAGCTTTGCTGTTACTCACCACTAGTCATGTGTGAAACTTTAGCCAACTTCTTCATCACGTTATCCAACCTAGACTGAGTGTTATCCATATCATGAGAAAAATCATCCAACATTCTGCAAATCAGTGAGAGAGACAATTATCCCATACTAATCACACTGTGCACAGAAAAGAAAAAAAAAAAAGTTTTTTTTTCCTAATATCACACACTCTGTGGTGATATTAACTACATATTAAACTACATGTAAACTAAATATGAAAAAGTTTTTCGTCGTGTAATGTTTTTTAAACACAAAAGTTTTCTTTTCAAACTAATACAATTTAGGATAGAATTTAGGATCAAATATATAAAGAAAACAAAACAAGTAAAAAAACAAGCAAAAAACAGACCACTCATTTCCTGTTTAAATTTTAAAATCAATCATTTTAACAAGCAACACATCAACAGAGTAAGGAATGATTAGAAGTTTATGCAAATAATTATACAGAGTGAAGAAACATAAAATCAAAAAGTCTTTGGACTAATCACATAGTGTGGCTTATCCACAGTTACCAAAATCTCAAAATACTCTCACTTCCTAGCTACAAAGAACTCCTGTTACAAAATATAAATTTAAAAACAAAAGTAACAGTATTATGTACAATGCTTATTAGAAATCAAAAACCTTGCCACACGCAAAAGAAATAAACTATTGGTGCTATCAGTACAACTGATTTAAGTCTTAAGCTTATTACTGGACACAATGTAAAAGTCTCTAATGGTCCAGTGGCAGGATCCTACATTCTATTCCCGGGCTGGGAACCAAACCAACCACTGAGAGAGGGTTGCATCTGGAATGACGTTCAGCTTAAAGCTTGTGCCTAATCAAAATATGCGGATCAAATGATCTGCTGTGGTGACCCCAAACAGGGAGAAGCCGGAGGACAATAACTACAACAACTAGACACAGTGTTTGAGATGATCCCAATAAAATTACAGCAAAATTCCATAACAGACTCTGTGATAAAATTTTCAGATTAAATAATCCCTGAGTAGAAAATTACTGAGCATGAGCTGTGCGAGTGAGCTTGAGTAATTAAGGATATTTAATATTTTTCAGTCTTTGGTTGTGAAGGCACTAAACCATTGACATTATGAATGCTCAACTGGTTATCTGAAATCACAACCAAAGAAATCTTTTACAAAGTGTGCTGTGTGTTTAAGACAGAAAAATCAGCCCAAACACAGTAGAATGCAAAGGCAGTAAAACTGTGTGAACAGAGGTTAGTCACATGGCTTACACTGCCTGTTCATCTAGCTCCTGTCCAATCCGTTCAGACATGTTCTTCAATACGCCAATGGTCCCTGACACCAGCTCCAAATGGTCATCCTGTTGATCTACTATGAGCTACACAAACGACATACACAAGTCACGATCACATGAAACAGAGTGACAGTTACCTATGCAGTACTCAGTTGGTTTATAGCAGGGGTATGCAACTAAAACTTGTGAATGTCCAACCGCATGAAACTCCTTGCTCATAAAGATACAGATAAGTCGATATCGTGACTGAATTGTTCACTTTTATTGATTAACCATTAACAATTAGCTTATAATTATAAATAAGATCATTTGAAGTGGTTATTTTATGCCACATTGGCGCTGCATATGCACATGTTGTTAATGTACAAACCAACAAATCATCACTTCACAAGCAAACTCCATACTTGTGGACTTGATTACCTGTTGCTGAGTTTGTTGCTCATCAATAAATTGAGAGTTGGCGGACTGCAGTTCTCGGTCTATACGTGTGTATTTATCTCCACCTGGTTGCCAGATCGGTACACGAGACCCACCTTCTCCCATCAGAGTCTAACACAGAAAGCAGACCTCACACTTGTTTGAGTTATATACAAAGCTAACACCTTGTAATAATGAGAAACAAAACAGATTCTCTTCACTGTAATGCACAGAATAAAAGAGCAATTTGATTAGCTCGGAACTAAAATCAGTATGAACCTGTCTGCTTTTCTTGTCTGACAGAGTCATGGCCATTGGACTTGCCATTTGATCTTTCATGTCCTGAAAAATAAATTCATCCATAACATTTACTAAGGTGTAAATGATTCCCAGTTCAGACAATTTACACCAAACAGGACTGAGTAAAAACCCTTTACATGATGCACAAATTTAAACTTGAAATATACTGTAAAGAACTCACCTTGACAGTCTGCCTTGTGCTGGTGATGAAAGCTTTCCGCTTGTTTAGCTCCATGGAATCAAGATTGAACTTCCGTGGATTTGCTTCCACAATACGTGAAAGTCACTGTTAAGGTTCTGCATTAACATAGCTTGCAAGAGTTTTTTTTTTTTTTTTTTTTTAATTTTTTGTTGTTGTTTGTATTGTTGTTGTTGTCTCTGTGCACTGGAGCTTGTGACACTAAAACAAATTCCTTGTATGCGCAAGCATACTTGGCAATAAAGCTCTGTCTGATTCTGAGTTGAAGCATGATCATTAACAATATGATAAACTTAACATGTAAAAGGTTTGTAAGGATATTAATGGTCTCATCCAAGTCCTCTAGATCCCACTCAATAGACCTCAAGCTGTTCCTCAGCTCATTGGTGGTCCAGTCGATCTCCTCCTTAGTGGCACTGCCAGGGTCCTGCAGCAGCTCGGTCCATCTCTGATACAGACCCTGGGCAGTGTTCACAGCCTTCTGAACCTCCCTAAGGCATAGTGAACATTATTCAGTACAAGTGTTAAAATGGGGGAATAATCAAAAAACATTTTATTAAAAAAAAAAAAAAAAAAAAAAACAGTCCAGAGTCTATATCTGAGGTTACATATTTTACGCTGTATAATATAGGAACAATCTTCCATAAGAACATAGGACTATAGTTGTCAAAAAAGATCCACCGTATTTTGGCAAAATTACTTAACATACATTACATTGCCAAAGGTTTTGGGACACCCCTCCAAATCACTGAATTCAGGTGTTGTGTTTCAGGGGTTGGGCTTGGCCCCTTAGCTCCTGAGAGCCAGGCCTTCTTGTCCCAAACGAGTGCCTGACCTCACAAATGCGCTTCTAGTAGAATGATCAAAAATTCCCATAAACACACTCCTAAACCTTGTGAAAAGCCTTTCCATAATAGATGAAGCTGTTATAATTACAAAGGACAGGCCAACTCCATATTAAACTCATGTGCATGTTAAGGCAGACATCCCAGTTTTGGAATGGCTCTCAGTCTCCGCTCTAATTCATCCCAAAGGTGTTCTATCGGCTAAGTAGTGAAATGCTTTTTTCGACTGTCCTTGTTACAAGAGAGGAACATACATATACATATATATCCTCCTGACTACCAGGAAAAAATAAATGTCCCAATACTTGTTTTTTTAAACTTGAAGAGGAAGAGGAAATTCTCAAAACCCCACCCCTACATATTTGGTCTCATTTGAAAGTGCTAAACGTACTCTTTAGAGCACACAAGGAGTTGGCTCAGTAGTATGCAGGGTGTAGAAGATATTAAGGTTGACAAATGTCCTCTACAGAGGACAAATTTGAACTGTAGTTCAAATTACTGACAGTAGTCAGGAGGATATATATATATACAGTGGTGTGAAAAAGTTTTGGGCCCCGCCTTCCTGATTTCTTATTTTTTTGCATGTTTGTCACACTTTAATGTTTCAGATAATCAAACACATTTAAATATTAGTCAAAGATAACACAAGTAAACACATCATGTAGTTTTTAAATGAAGGTTTTTATTATTAAGGGAAAACAAAATCCAAAACTACATGGCCCTGTGTGAAAAAGTGTTTGCCCCCTAAGCCTAATAACTGGTTGGGCCACCCTTAGCAGCAACAACTGCAATCAAGTGTTTTCCATAACTTGCAATGAGTTTTTACAGCGCTGTGGAGGAATTTTGGCTCACTCGTCTTTGCACAATTGTTGTAATTCAGCCACATTGGAGGGTTTTCGAGCATGAACCACCTTTTTAAGGTCATGCCACAGCATCACAATGGGATTGAGGTCAGGACTTTGACTAGGCCACTCCAAAGTCTTCATTTTCTTTTTCTTCAGCCATTCAGAGGTGGACTTGTTGGTGTGTTTTGGATCATTGTCCTGCTGCAGAACCCAAGTTCGCTTCAGCTTGAGGTCACAAACAGATGGCCAGGGCATTCTCCTTCAGGATTTTTTGGTAGACAGCAGAATTCATGGTTCCAGTTTATCACAGCAAGTCTTCCAGGTCCTGAAGCAGCAAAACAGCCCCAGACCATCACTCTACCACCACCATATTTTACTGTTGGTATGATGTTCTTTTACTGAAATGCGGTGTTACTTTTATGCCAGGCGTAATGGGACACAGACCTTCCAAAAAGTTCAATATTTGTCTCGTCCACAGAGTATTTTCCCAAAAGTCTTGGGGATCATCAAGATGTTTTCTGGCAAAACTGAGACAAGCCTTTATGTTCTTTTTGCTCAGCAGCGGTTTTCGTCTTGGAACTCTGCCATGCAAACCATTTTTGCCCAGTCTCTTTCTTATGGTGGAGTCATGAACACTCACCTTAACAGAGGCAAGTGAGGCCTGCAGTTCTTTGGATGTTGTTGTGGGGTCTTTTGTGACCTCCTGGATGAGTTGTCGCTGTGCTCTTGGGGTAATTTTGGTCGGCCGGCCACTCCTGGGAAGGTTCTCCACTGTTCCATGTTTTCGCCATTTGTAGATAATGGCTCTCACTGTGGTTCGCGGCAGTCCCAAAGCTTTAGAAATGGCTTTATAACCTTTTCCAGACTGATAGATCGGTAGGTTTGTGACCTCAAGCTGAAGCGAACTTGGGTTCTTCAGCAGGACAATGATCCAAAACACACCAGCAAGTCCACCTCTGAATGGCTGAAGAAAAACAAAATGAAGACTTTGGAGTGGCCTAGTCAAATTCCTGACCTCAATCCGATTGAGATGCTGTGGCATGACCTTAAAAAGGTGACTCATGCTCCAATGTGGCTGAATTACAACAATTCTGCAAAGATGAGTGGGCCAAAATTCCTAGCTATCAGAAACTAGCTATCACTGGCAAATTGCTGTGGTATAAGAGGTAGAAACACTTGATGTTAGACATGATGTTACAGGAAAATGAGCAACTTAACAGCACCTGGGTATTGCGTTGGGCCACAGCACCCCACAGAATTATTGATTATTTTCCTTTAACAGCACGCCCTGTCATGTTTTATTCCTTAGATATCAGCATCATATATCAGCTGATAGTCAGGATCTAATATCAGTACTGAAACGGGAAAACGTTGAATCAATAAATGTTCATTTAATTTTGCCCAATCGGTACGTTTAAAAGTTACTTATTGGTTTGTTTCTCATTTTCCTTCTGACAGAGTTCATAACCATCCTGCAAGCTGTTAGTCAATTTAATGATGTACTAAGCTTGTTTTTTGTCAGTTTGCTATCAGACATCACAACTAAATAAACAAGAAACAGTTTGTACGTTACATACACGTTACAAAAAACATGACATCACCTAGATAGAGCGATTATAATATAGCTGTGTGGCTAAACGGAGTTCGGGTGTTTCTCCATTTATTTTTATTTCATTTCCGTATATTTTAAAATAATAATAGAGAAAGAATATAGAAATAGTAGGTAGATACATTTATACGACCAGTACATGAAGTTAATGTGAGTATTTCGGTAGCTATCTAGCCACACTGAGACATGCAGTATTATTAGCTGTTGCTACAGCTAGCTTGCTAACGCTATTGTTCCATGACACAGTTAGCTCGAACAGTGGAAATACTCACCCTTTCACAACAAAAAACGGGTCTTCCATCGACATTGTTCTGTTCACATCAAAGACCCTTTATGCGAAAAAGACATGCCCTAAAATTCGGCTGTTCGTCTCTTGCGTCCTGTCAGTATCATGAACAAGCGGATGGATGTCTGTGTTGTTTACATGAGAAATAGAAACCCACTCTGCTGCAGCGCCATTACGTACAGACATTCTATATCCGGGTCAGAGGTCAGAAAGTATTCTTTCTTTCTTTGTATGCAGTTTATGAATGTTGGAAAATGGTAAATTTTGAAAATGTTTTATTGATGATCAGTGGTCAAAACAGGAAATCATTAAAAAAAAAAGTAATTTATGTATACACAGTGGTGTGTCTTAATTTCATTCATTCATTGTCTACCGCTTATCCGATCTATACTCGGGTCACGGGGAGCCTGTGCCTATCTCAGGCGTCATTGGGCATCAAGCCAGGATACACCCTGGACGGAGTGCCAACCCATCGCATGGTACACACACACACACGCTCTCTCATTCACTCACTACGGACAAGTTAGAGATGCCAATCAACCTACCAAACATGTCTTTGGACTGGGGGAGGAAACCGGAGCACCCGGAGGAAACCCCCGAGGCACGGGGAGAACATGCAAACTCCACACACACACGGCGGAGGTGGGAATCGAACCCCGAACACTGGAAGCAAACGTGCTAGCCACTAAGCCACCATGCCCCAACAGGAAATCAATGTTATAAAAAAATATATATATTAAAAAAATTAATATATAAAAATATAATTAATGCATATCTTTGCCTTTCTCTATATCTATTTATCTATCTAATCTCTCTTTCTGTGTACCTGCCTGCCTGTTTTCCGGCTTTTACAAGTCGTGACATGTCTTACTACATTCTACATTCAAGTCATAGTATGCCTGTCTGTCCGTCTGTTTGTGTTAGTGTTTCTGTCTGTCTGTCTGTCTTTCTGTCTTTCTGTCTGTTTGTGTTAGTGTGTCTGTCTGTCTAGCTATCTATATAGCTATTATGTTAAACTAATATTCCACCAGCCTATCCTTTGCATGAGTTTGAATAATCTGAAAGAATGGAATCTGGAATAAAACATGTTTTGGATATTGCTGTCAAAGTAAGCCAGAATTCACGAGCATCTAAAAAACAATGCAATATAACAGTGTGTTTCCTGTTTTTATGATACAGTTAATCACTATTTAAGAAGTGAACATAGAAAGCAAAGGTATGTTGAAAATGTTTTGTTATGTCATGCCTGGACATTCATAAAGCTCTGTCTGTCTGTTTTTCTGCATTTAATTATGATTATGATATGTGCAATAAAAGACATGAATCACCATTTCAGCTCAATTCCATGCAACATTATATAAAACAGAGTCTGCAAGAAGGAAGCTATTGTTTTTCACCAGATATCTGGGTTTCATATAGATGTACATTTTTATTCTTAATATTCATAATATTTTTTCTCTGCATATTGTTTTCAATGTTGCACTATCAATGTATTATAGCATTTATTGTATCTGTATTTAGAATTTAAGTATTCCGTAAAACTGAAGCAGCATTAGTAATACCGGGTAATTTGCTTCCATACAGCTTAATCAGCCACCTCAGAGAAAACTATTCAAACAAGTCATGAAATGCCACAACTCCATTACTGAAAGTCACTGTCATCACGTCTATCCTAGTGCATTATTAACTGCAGTGCTAAAAATAATTTAATTATTGATATTGCTCACTCATTAACTGCGATACCTACACCATGACCTGGCAGCAGTTACTGATTACTGTGTCTTGAATATCACCTATTCAATTAATTGAAAAGCCAAATAAAACTTCCATCAGACATAATTAATTTATCCTTAGGCCAAGTTTAAGTACATTTTGTAGGTCTTTAACAGCCATATTATATGTAGATCAATCATTTAATGCTGAAGCCTTCTGACACTGTATTTTATATAATCCTAGTGTTACACTTTGGCAGTTGACATAGTAATGAAACCAGAAAGTAAGTAGTAAGTAGAGTTTATGCCCAAAGGATCTTCTAGTCTGGATCAATTTCAAATGAATGATGCAACATCAAGCAATACTTACTTGGTATTTCAGTTAGAAAGATTTGGTATAAATACATGAACAAAGAAATTGTAGTCATATTCATACTACTCCGGATTGGCACAAGAATGACTGTTTATTATAAATACTGCTTGTATGCTTATAATGCAGGTAGCAATGCTGATAGTCCAATTTTTTAACTGTATATACAGTACCTACATGTGACAAATGAAAGAAAACAATTCCTCACAACATTACATGAGTTAATATGGTGTTGTGCTACCACAAGAGACAAGGACAGCTTCAATGCATTCTTTCTGAGCAGTGAACACCATTTCTCTAATAGATATTCCCTAAGTTGGTGTTTTGATTATGATGGAACACTAACACATCACTTCAAAATCTAGCTGTCTCAGCAGGGTTGAGATCTGATGATTGTGAAGGTCACAGCATATGATTTCTATCATTTAAGGGCTTGAACCCCTGATCTTCCAGTCAACAACCAGCACCTTAACCACTTGAGCTATCACCACCCTCCCATTTTTAACCTCATCAAACCATTCAGTGGTTCACCACCATTTTGTCATTGTTCTGTATCTTAGCCATACACATCACTGATATATGTAATGTTGATGTAAATTAAATATTACATAAACCTGTGCTTTTTATTGTAGGATATAGATATATTTGGCAGCATGGTCAAGCAGAATGTAGCGTTGCTACGTTGCTACAGTCCTGGGTGTCTGGTACGATCCTGAGCTCAAGTTACTGTCTGTGTGGTGTATCACATGTTCTCCTCATGTCCACATAGGTTTCTTCTGAGATTTCCAGTTTTCTCTAACCTCCAAAAATGCTGATAGGTGTACTGGATATTCTAATTGCTTCTAGGTGTGAATGAGTTTGTGAAGTGGACTATTGACTGGTTTATTCTTGCCTTACTCCTAATGTTCTCAAGACCTTGGATCAACTGCCACCCTGACCAGGATAAAGAACTTACTGAATACGAATGAATGGATCTATTTATGTGTGCTGAACCACTGCCTTATTGGAGTTTACTTTAACACATAGAAAAGGGAAACGTTTTACGTCACGTAAAAGGAGTATAAAGTTGTAGAGTCGGAATTCAATCCATGACGTGCGTAAACAAGCACTGCGCTTCGAAGCCTATTACGTCATTCCGCCTGTTTTTGTTTATGAGCCTTATCTGCTCCGAGCTCAAAATGGCCTCCAGTCATAAGTAATATATTTAGCGCAGGCTTGGATTTGGATTTAGCTTGTCTTCGCGAATCTTGTTTCGCCTTTATCTGTTTAGTGAATGTCACATTGGGCTAACTGTCTCCTAAAAACAGCTCCCCATGTCTCCCCTCCCCCCTACACTACTAACGGCTTCATTCACATTTCCACCGTCGGGGTTTGCACAATAGTGGTCACGTGACTATGCTGTAGCAGACACACAAACCATTACATCAGTCCAGGAAGTTAGAGGGGGAAAATTTTAAAGGAGAAGACAGAATTTTAATCTCGACCTACCGAAAAACAAGATACAACTCACCAAAAATCATTTCTAACATCCTCAATTCTCATCATCAAATCTAGACGTCACACTTTATAACGGTTGGGAATTTGTAAATGTATTAAATTTAAAGACGTCCTTAAAAACGACACACATTCGCGGTTTTTCTCCGTGAGTAATAACAATATAATTACATAATGCATAAGCGTTTTATTATCATTATTGTCCTGAAATCATCATTAAACATTGAAACATATTGGTTAATATTTATAAACTTGGATAATCTCTATAAAACTCTTTAATCTTAAATCAGTGTCTTGAGTTCATCAGATGAGTTATAATGTAGTAGTAATCCATATGTAACGTTCTTTTCATTCCCTTATTTTAGTTTATTAGTTGTAGTTTTTTTTAGTTAATACTATAATCATTTTAGTTCCTCGTCTTAAAAACATACCTGTCTTTTTAAACAATTTTCCACGCTCGTGTTTAAATATATTTGATTTGCATAACGTGTTCCTATTGGTCCGTGTCGATTTGGCGGGGCGGACACCTGAACGTTGGTATCGTTTATCTCGTGACGTGATTGGCTCGCGTCCGTGGTTACGTTCGGGTATAAATAGGGGCTAAAAATAGAAACGGTCTCATTTCTCTCTAGGCTGTTGTTGGGTGCGTAAGAGAATAAGGAGGTAATGTAATCTCTTATTATCACCCAAAATAACAACATTAAGGTTTTAGCGATGCGATCATTCTGTTGTCAAATATTTATCGTCGCTACGTTGTGAAAACCGATCCGCCCAAGCAGAGGAACAAATACTCCTGAAACAGCTGATTTTGTTGTAACTGTCTACCAGTTGTTTTTGTTTTTTGCTTTAAACGTTTTAGTTACTATTTTGAAGTGGATAATGTTTAGACAAGAATCGTCTTAAGTCTTGAACTGACGAAGTTTGAAACGTTTAAATTTTTGGAGCCTTTTTTCTGAATCAGTCCCATAATGGAGTACAAAGTGGAGGCGCACCGGATCATGAGCATCTCTTTAGGGAAAATTTACAATTCCCGAGTCCAGCGCGGAGGCATCAAGCTGCACAAAAACCTGCTTGTGTCTCTTGTCCTTCGAAGCGCCCGCCAGGTTTACCTGAGTGACTACTACAGCGGAGTTTGTCTCAATTCCCAGCACGGAGAGACTAAAGAGTGGGAGATCACGGAGGCCGTACAGGCAAAGGATTCCCTCCAGACCCCCGTGGAGTGTGAGCGACTCGAGCAACCCGAGAGCGGCGGAAGTGCTGAGAGCAAGTCACAAGATGAATCTCCTCTGGACTCTGACTTTAATGTTGATGTTGTACCGTCTTCGACAGAGTCTCCTGTAACTAATGACGCTCATTGTGAATGTAAAACAACCCAGGCGGACTCTTTGGACCGTGAAACGGATGGCGTTTCGGGAACGGAAGGGAATTCAGAGAAGCCTCCGAAACCCACCGCCTGTTCAAACAGGAAGCGGGGTGCTGAGAAGTCACCATCCAGCACTGACTCTCCTCTGAAACGGACTAAAAAAACCTCCTCGGATCAGGAGGAAGGCGAGGAGATGGACACAAGCAACGTGTCAAACCTCATCACCATCTTCGGGTCTAGTTTTTCCGGACTTTTGAGCAAAGACAGCGCGAAAGAGGACACTCAGGAGGACCCAGATGACTCGGGCCAAATCTGCTGCGACCAAATGCTAAAGAATCTCAACCCATGGAGCACAGCCATCGTTGCGTTTTAAATCAGAAAAATGTTTGAGACTTTCTAGAAGTGTTCACACGTGGTGGTTTGTGCCGTATTTCTGCTCTGGGTTACTCTAAAACACGTGGTTACGGGACTTCCCCCACCACACGCGCGGTGCTATCGAGTAGGAGCCCGGCTTGCGGCGTTTTCACCGTGGCCCAATCTCAAATCAGCCTCGGTGTGATGTATTATGTGCTCATTATGCCATACACTGTGTGGTGTACTCGTAAGGGGACTGATGAGCCGTTTGGAACACGACCCGTGTTGTAAAACCGAGGAATGTTAACGTGTTGGTGCTACTACAGTGTTACAGCGTCAAGGGAAATGACGTCATTGAACGGAACTAAACTTTTTACAGCATTTGTGAGCTCAGTTGAGTTTAACCAGCAATCAGAGAATCACGATGGACGGTGATTATTAGTGAGAAGTGTTATGTTCATGACCTTTGTACAAATGAAAATGTTACACTGATGTAAGAACTGCCTACAAACCAAGAGTCTGCAAGACTGAGACCACTGGTTTTTCCCCCAGATGTCTTTGTTTTATAAAGACTTGTACATTTGTAACATTGTTCCTGTACATATTGTTTTCAATGTTGCATTATGAATCTATGTATTTTGGTATTTACTGTTCTGACTATTACGTGATGGTCACGTATTAAAAAATGTGAAATGATCTCCTTTCTTTTTCTCTCGTTATTTCTAACCACACATTTGAAAAGTTTTTTTTTTAATTCAAAAGTTTGATATGTATTTATTAGGAAATTGGTTGGAAGTGATATATATATATAATTTGTAATAAATATATAATATATTTATCATATATAATTTGCTCATTTTGACTAATATAAGAATATGAGTCATTAAACAAACATTTCCCCTCTTATTTATAACGTCATCAGGAAGATCAGATATTCCACATCTTGGGTACTAAACCGAAACTTTCAGCCATTAAATACAACCTTACATGCACTTGGACTCCCACACTTCCTTTAAAATAAGCAGAACTACCCATAAGAGGAAGACAGCGGTTTGATAAAAACCAGACTGTTTTAAGTGCTCAGTCGCTGTCTTACTGAAACTGAAACACATTCTGTCTTCTGTCCATTTTTACTGCTCGTAAAGTGAGCCATTGTGCCCTGAAGAATGCACGGTATGCAGGATTTAGTATCAATTGAGGCTCCAAGGCACATCTTAACTCTGCCTGTTTAGTGTGATAAAACACTGGGCCATTCCTCAGAAGTCAAAGTGTGTATGTCTGGTTTTAGGAATTTTTATACAGGAGTAGTTGGATTTGTGAACTATTACTGTAGTAACATACTAATTACAGATGAATTAATGTTAAGGATTAAGGAATGTTCTCAGTTCAAATATATATAAAATCCTATCTCGCTCTCAACATACAATTCTTCTTATCCAATAAGTAAATACAAACACTATTTTTTAAACATGGCCTCATGTCCTGTATGACCACATTCTTTCGCATAGACATGGGCGTCTCCCTAGAGGGAACACCCAGAAGCACGATTATGTTGCTTTTGTTTTGGCTCTGTGCAAAATATGGGTCAGTCAAATCCCAAGTCAGCTGACCACAATCCGTCAGTGCTGCACATTCAGAGGCTGAGCTCATGTAGGAACAACTGTGTCATGCTTCTTTGGGAACTTGTAAACTAATCAGAGACTAGTTATTTAGTTTTTTGTGGTACTTTAAGCCCAGAACAGCTAGCTTCCAGCAGGCATGATGTCAGTCAGGTTGGACAAGTTGGCCTTCACATGTCATCCACTGAAGGATGCAGAATTTATCACTATTTGTGATGTAGTTGCTGTGGTTTGCTTGATGCACACACTGGAACACTGGAAAGAAGGTGCATGTGAGTACATGCCTAAGCCAGGCTAAACACATGCAGCTGTCCCTCTGCTTCACCAGACTCTTCCCCTCCTCCTCTTTTTACTCCTGCGTTCCTCATTCCTGGAAGGACGAGAAGGAAAAAAAAGTGTGATTGCGAAAGTGTTTCCTGGCGATATCCACAGCAGGAGCACATGTGTGTGTGTGTGGAATGTTGGGTGGAAGTGGAGAAATATTAGAGTGAGTTTCACATGATTTAAACCACTTGTACTGCATTTTTTTTTAAAACAGCCCAAATATGTATCAAATGAGTTGCTTAGTTTTGGGTTAAAATATATATTAAGATGAAACCACTTTAAATACATCAAGCTATTTTAGGTGCTATGAATTATTAATTACACACTAGGAGCTTCTGTGTGTGCCTGGTTTAATGTGGTCGCTGGTTGTGCCCTCCTTCCGCAAGAGGAACTGGGAGAAGTCCAAAGCAAACAACCGCCTGTAAACATGTAGAGACAAGATCTGCTCTAACAGATCTTTTGTTCTGCGAAAAAGGAGAAGTAAAGAAACAACTCCACTCCACTCTGCTTATTCAACAAGATGGATATCTTTAGGCAGGTCTCTGAACTGAGCAAATTAATCATTTCACTCATCAATCGGTTAACCATCTTAAACCAAATGAAGTTTTCCAAGATGCAGAGAATAATTGTGATTTTTCTAAATGTCACAAATAATTTTTATTTATAAGAAAGAAGACCAGAAGTCCATAGTTATGTGACACCATCAAATAAAGCATAAAGTGTTTGTGTGGACAGTTAAAATCTCTTTCCTTATATATGTCCTTGATAGAGAATATACTATATATTTAAAACTATTTTAATTATTGTTTGTAGCTTTTAGTAGTGTGTATCTTTTTTTTTAAATACTTTTTTCATTTTCTCCACCCACTAGCTATTCCTCCCCTAGCACACAACATGTTTAATCCCAGGGAGACTGAAGACGTAGCACATGATTAATCCCAGACATGTGAATCCAGCCTACGCATATTTGAAACTATTGCTCATGTGTACAGAGTACAGTGCAACACTCGGAAGAAAAGAAGAAAGTGCTGTCTACCCCCTTCCAAATACATTAGCTCACAGAAACCTGTGATTGGTTAGTGACGTTCTTGTTTTCATGGTAGAGAGGATGCCCTTCCACCTAGAGAGCTCCTGGGCACTTATAGCTGCTGCATAAATTAAGATCCAAGTCCGAATCCCACCACCTGCTTGACTACACAGTACTATCAGTCGATGTGCAATCTAGTTTGATATAGTGTTTATTACTAGGTGTAAACACTAACACAATGAAGTACCATTAAATAACTCTGCTAGACCAACATGTGGTCAAATTAACATATCAAGAGAAATTTAAGAAGCTATCTAGAGTCAAATAAAATATCTTACATGTAATGCAAGTAGAACACCACAGCATTTGTTATTATCAGTATATTAAAGTGTATATCAGTTTAGCTGCCACATTCTAGGCTTGTCAGTTATGCTTTAAGGTAACCAAAATCCCAAGTATTTTAAGGTTTAAATATTTTAAAAGGCTGAAATGGTATAACTTCACTTTGAAACCTACAGGTAGTCACTGGAGCTATAAACCTAACCACCCCTATTCACACACACACACACACACACACACACACACACACACGGAACAACAAAGACAACAGTGCAGTGATTCTTTAAAGAAAAAGAGTAAGACTGAGAGAAAGAGAAGGAGAGTGAGCCCTTGCTTTGGCCCCTCCATTCATTTCATGTGACCTCCGCTGGAGCGCAGACAAACTGAACTCTTTGTTTGTCTTGGGAACTGGCAGAGGACAGGAGGAAGAGATGGGTGGGGGAGGGCAGAGGGACAGAGGAAGGTGGAGGGAGCCAGAGCAGAAAAGGGGATGGGTGTCAGGGTGGAGGGGTATCCTGGGAAAAATGCCAGCGTGGGATCAGTAGCAGGCTTCCTGAAACAGGAGTACGTGTAGGGGGAAGGGGTGGAGGGGAAGCAGGCCACACGACAGCGGTTTGCTAGAAGAACAGATATGAAGACCTATGCCAAACACCCACATGTATTCACACATAGTCTAAACTGTGTGATGAGTAAAAAAAATCCCCTTCAGGCTAAAAGGTGGGAGCAGATACCATGACTCAGATGTTCACACTATTAGATCCTGCCATTAGCAATCACAATGGTTTCATAGCTGATGAGTGAGTGTATGTGCGTGTACACTCTTACAAGCCCAGACATGCTTAGTGAGAGTATGGCACAGAGCCAATGGACGAGACAGATGGTCCTTGAGGAACAAATAGACGCTGCACTTTTCTCATATTCTGTTAAGACAGGAATAAACGGCGCTCCACAAGGAACTAGCTACATGCTGAGCTGCTGAGAGGAGTAGCATTACATTCCAGAGGAGGGGTCAGCCGGTTTGCTCTCTTGCTGTCTTTCTCTTTCACTCAGACAAACACACACACACACACACACACACACACACACACACACACACACACACACACACACACACACACACAAGCCACTAATGCCATCCAGGTGGTCACAATATTCAACAAAAAGCCTAGTTTTTTAATGGTTGTGGTAAGTTCTAGTTAAATTCTTAATCAGCAAAATGACAAGTGCAAATAAAGACAAAGCTTCTTAATGGCCATTTAGGAAATGGTCATGTTGCCTCAAGCCCTAAATATCTAGATTACATGTGAAATCAGCTTAGAAGACCTCAAATTCTACTTAACTGGAAAATAAGGAAGTAATGGTGATTACACCAGACAAAAGACCCTAACTCTGTACCTCAGATCTGTTACTTCTCCAAACTGGTTCAAAGTCCACTTTAAAGTCTGAAAGTTCTACCGCAAAAGGCATGTTTCAGCCAGCGGCTTTACTCGCTGTTATTATGTGTGCACTCATGCTGTCTCACGCAAGCAAAAAATCCACACCAGTGACACATCCAACTTTTGGAGCACGAGCTGCTGTCACTGTTTATCAGAGAGACTGAATTTCCAGCCACCAAGCTATTGTAATTACTGTGGATTTATGTAAGAAGATATATTTAAGGAAACAGGACAGTCTAAAATGCCTATTCACTTTAATATGTAATTCTTGTTTAGACGTTTTTAAGTGACTGAAGGAGTCTCATATGGTCGGAATTGCTGGTTTGACACAGGAGAGCCGAGTGTTTTCATGCTGCCATGTTACTAGGAGACAAAACATGCCTTGCGCTGTGCTTCATAAATGGCCTAGTAACGTACGGCAGCTGCCACAACAATAAACACGACAGTACTCAGCACACCACTACGCGTAATGTAACCGGAGCTTACACGTTTCCATTCACACTTCCATGCTTCCATGCCTTTCTTAAAATCGCATAATTAAAAAAAAAATAGATATTAAAGTGGCCTGGTTTATAAAAGATGTGATGTAATGACAAGTCTTTTATACTTGGCACATACGCTGTCCCATAACACAAAGGCCATCTTGTATCACCACAGCAACATTTTAAAGCAAGTTTGTATCAGCTTGATTATATTGTACTACAGGGCTGCATGCCAGATGGAAGTTACAGAGATGAAAGTGTTTGGATTTATTGCTTAATGACTGAAGGTAGTTTTTCTAAATTGATCAGCAGTTGTGTATGATGAAACATGGGAAATTCAGAACTTCAAAAGATTCTTAATCCTGAACTGTACATATGTTTCGTTTGTGTTCTGATCCACATTTAAGTTGCTTTGGCTAAATGAATGGGCCCTTTTCACTTCCAGGTTTTTGATGACAAAAGTATCCTTCTCAGGTTAACTTTACTTCAGCTACGAAAACAACAATAGCCAAGTTGAAGAGTAGCCTTTGCAGTGACTAATTATGTCACAATGCTAAATGTCACAATGCTAAAAATGCTAAATACTTTTGATTACTAATTCAATAAAACACTCACCATGAGTGTGATTAGTCATTAATCATCCTCACCACAAACATTAACGCTCACTTAACTATGTGAAGTGTTAGCAATGTTAGCAAAGGGATGCTGTCAGTGATCCATTTTTTTTTTTTTACATTTTCAGTTTTTCCACATTCCACAGTTTTTCCACATTTCCACAATTTCACCATTTTATAAAGCAATTAATGTACATGCGGTATATACAAATCAATAAACACACAGTATCAAGTAAGTTCATATTTAGCTTCTCATCATCAGTGCTAACATCCTCAGTGTTACCCTGATAGCTGATCACTTCATGATACCACAGAGAATTTATATACTTTTTCAGCATGTAATCCTTGAATATTCTTAACAATTCTGGACATATTTCTGAGATGATATTTTGAGAGGTTGAGGTGAAAACTGTTTTCATTGAGATAATGAAAAGTGTTTCTTTGCTAAACATATGTCGTAATCTCATACCACAGCTTTTCATACTGTTTACCAGAGAAAATCAGTAACTGCACCACCCTGTTAACTGTCTAGGCCAAACTGTCATTGGGCAACACACACAGATATGGTCAGTTGATGTTTACATGTCTGTCTGTGCACAACTGTACTTTCTGAAATGAATTGTATAAACTTTATGCTAATGCTAAGAGCCCTTCACTTAACCCACATGTTTGGGTTTCCCCACAGAGTTTCCTTATGTGTCAAGAGAAGAGTCATTAAATTATGTCTGCCCACCTTCTCACGGTAACACCACCCATTTGGCCCAGACACCAGTTGTCAAAAGCTGACTTTTTTCTTTAGCTTGTTAACCAGTTTTCTCCCAGATCAGTCATATTTTATTCCCACCTGCTAGCTTAATGTATCCTTTAGTAAGAGAGAATGCCAACACGTATCCTCCTGCACATTAAGAGCCAGCCATCACATTTTTTATAAACATAATAGATGGATTGTGTTAATCACCCATATCTGTATACTGTGCGTGAAGAGCAAACACCAAGTCAACAAATGCTTAATGAGACTTCATTATGAATTATTGGATTCAGGAGTAAAGGGATTCACTTCTAGTAGCAGTTCATTTTTCATCCACCTCCCATCAATGTAATTTCGATTAACTTTAACCTTGAAAATCAACCAGTCTTGGTCACAGCTATTTAGAAATTTCAACTACTTATCACTACCATTCATTTATTACAATTCTACTATATGTCTTTTATCATTTACTTTGAACAATAGGTGAAGAAGGTGGACAAAATCCTCCACAAGTGAACCAATACATTGATATTTCTCAGGCTCACATCCAAGGAACAAACTGTCAAGTATGTCTTGACTGTGACTATTTAAAAAGGGAAAGGAACCACTCAATATTCCCATCCTGACTTCCTGTTTCAGTGGAAATTACACCAACACATCAAATAATGCTGTACGTTTCAAGACACTTCACATGGACTTTAAACCTGCACATAATTAGTAGCTCCCTGGACCACCCATTATGTCTTGGAAAGGAGATGGCCAGGGAAACTGATCTCAGAACAGAGCCTGATGAACCAAAATATACAACAGCTCACTGAATTATCAATTCAGGGCAGCACATAGAACCGGCTAGACAGTGGACTGTAAATGTGTGACAAATTGGCGAAGGTGGGAACTAGGCGTTGAATTAGGCAGCTTATGTGTGTAAGTGTATGTGTGTAAGTGTGTGTGTGTGTGTGTATGTGTGAAGAGGAGTGTGAGGGGGTGCTTAGCTAAGGAAACAAAGGCCAGAGTAGAGAAGAGGGGGAGATCAGAGGGACACAGGAGCTTGCAGAGGGGTGGAGGGGGTGGTGGTGGTTGACAGATGCTCTCCCAGTGTGACTTCAGTGAATCTGTGGCAGTAGTGTGGGGGAGGGAGAGCGCAGCCTTGTTTGACATCTCCAGCAAATCTCACTGAAGCACATATGAGATTGTTTGTTTGTGTTGGCGTCCATGCACGTGTAGACAGATGAGGCGATGGGAATGAGGGTGGCTGAAGTGTGCTCATTCATGGCTGTGTGGGAGTGTGTATGTGTGTGAGATAGCGGGGAGGAAAGGGTGGGACTCTCCTGCTTCTGGAGTCTACAGGCAGCCTGGGTATAGATGGAATTTCATATAATTCTTTTCCACAGATATGGAGGTAGGTTTGGGGTGTGAAAGAGGAAATCACATACACATACACATGTGACCACAGGCATCCTTTCACACGAACTATTGTACAAGAATTCTGCATTAATTAAGGGGAGAAGTGTGAACTCGATGTAATAAGATCAGAATTCTCAGAAAACATTTGTAGCCTGCCATTTTGATTTATTAATTGGTATCAGTTTCCAGGAATATATCAGTATGTCATGTGTGAACAAAAACTGATACATTACTGTGAAAGAAGACAATGTCTCTATGATGTTCTGACAATGTTTTAGACAGCTGACTGAAAA
Organism: Hemibagrus guttatus; assembly: GCA_033459395.1. NCBI lineage: Eukaryota > Metazoa > Chordata > Actinopteri > Siluriformes > Bagridae > Hemibagrus > Hemibagrus guttatus. The sequence goes on along the minus strand of JAUCMX010000010.1, from coordinate 11,620,994 downwards.
CATAAAAGTAAAGTAATATAAGGAAAAGCCTAAAGTTAACTAAGAACAGGGGAAATTTTTTGAAACAGGATTCAGAAATAGAGATGTTATATGGGGAAGTAATTCTTCATCCGATGAATTGTACTCAAACCTGTATATGTTTGATTTTGTGTATCAGGACTTAATAAACAGGAATAAACTGGAATGTTGTATCAAGGCTGCAAGTTTGACAAATGCACAGCACAGACATTGGTTAAGGTAATGTCACCAACCCTTTGAGTGTGAAAGTGCTACAATACTCTGACAGGACATGATGTGATGATAATAGCCCTCCTCCTAACTAATCTCTGGACACTAAGTAGCTAAACATTACCTAGCTGTTTAGATAATGTTTAGCTATTGCAGTGCTAGCAATTCAGTTTTAACTCCAGCTTATTTAGAACCTTGTTTCATCTAATACTTCATTTTGTAATGTTAGCTATTTTGTCACTTATGTTTAGTTACAAGTGACAGCCCCTCTGTGTATAATGTTAGCCAGCTAGGAGTATATTAAAGGTATTTTATGGTGCTCTAGGTACCTAGTTATTCAGACTGCTAGCTGACCAACTATAGCTGAAGTACTCCAACTGCAGTGCTTCTCAAAATGACACCTGAATAGTCAATTTCTGTTTTTAAAATAACAGCAAGCTATATTTAGCTAGCTAATTATGCTTAGCTACTCCACTTCATGTCCCCTTGCAGAAACACTAGCCAAGTACATATGTTTAATGCTGTTCAAAGTCATTAAGCAATCAATCTAAAAATAAGAACAAAAGTGAAAGATCATTTAGAGGTTTTCACGAGTGGAAAAGTGCAAAGGTTTTTTAAAGCATCAAAAATCACTAAATTTTCCTAGTGGATCATTGTGGATTTGTAGCTAGCTGTATACAAACATAATAACTTTGCACAGTAGTGATACCATGTGACCTCTGTATAATCATGAAAACAAAGAGAGAGAGAAGGAGAGAGGAGACAGGAGACAGAAAAACAACAGAACTTTTCCCCTTCTCTCTCTGCCGTTGTATTGCTGCTATAACTGTAATCTCTCACTTCCTGAGAACATTACTCACCATTCATACAATCACCCAACCACACACACATACACACACACACACACGCACACACACACGCACACACACACGCACACACACACACACACACACTGCACTCAGCTCTTTTCAACATCAGGCTTGTTCACCCTCCACACACCCACACGTCACCACCCCCAACCGCCTTAGCCCACATGCTTCAATCTTTTTCTCTTTATGATTACACTGTCATGTTTCCTATACCCTCTATGTCTTCATCTCTCTTCTTTATCCTTCTATGTCTCATCCTCTGCTGTCGTCTTGTCCCCTTTGATGCCCTCCTGCTTTAACTCTACCTTTCTCTGTAATTATCGTTCATTCTCTTCCTCGCCCTTCCGTTTCTGTCTCCATCTGAGTGCGTGGAGATCAAAAGCCAGCCGTCAGAGCACTGTACCCTGTATTAGTTGCAACTGAAATTATATAACCAGGCACATAGTGTGAGTGTCTGTGTGTGTGTGTGTGTGTGTGTGTGTGTGTGTGTGTGTAGGTGTGTAAGAGGTATTGTAATTCTAAATGTCATGAACAGCTGAATATGTTTATCCTGATCTACATATGTGTAGATCTCTCATCTGTGTGTGTGTGTGTGTGTGTGTGTGTGTGTGTGTGTGTGTGTGTGCTTCTTGTATGACTGTTACTATTCATGTATGCACCAAAGTAGCAATAAAAAGCAAAGCCAGTATGAGGGAAAGCAAGGGCATTTTAAAGTCACTGTATGTCGTGTGTGTGTGTGTGTGTGTGTGTGTGTGTGTGTGTGTGAGAGAGAGAGAGAGAGAGAGAGAGAGAGAGAGAGAGAGAGAGAGAGAGAGAGAGAGAGAGATGGGTGGGGGATATTCAGAACAAGGTAGCAAAAACAGAAATGGTGATTTCTCTTCAGTTTAATACCTGAAGCGCAGTTGAGACAAAGCAGCTAAAATGTTCTGACAAGGTCAAAAGTCAAGCAAAGTTTGATTTTCACAACAGGCTAAAAATCAAGACACAAGCTCACACACAACCAAATAGCTGATATCCTGTATCATCACAGGAGTGCTATAAACAGTAATAATGAATCACTCATTGATACAGTCATATCAGTCTTATCATTTACACTTATTCCAAAGCCAACAGCAGATGATGATGAACTGGTGTTGTAATAGGTCAAAGTATCATGTAAAGCTCTGAACAGTACGGTTCTTTTCCAGTGTAACAGTGACGAAGCAGTATGATAAGGAAGTGCCTGTTTGCAAAAACTTCTGAAAAGGAAGTGCTGGGTTTGTTGTCAGGGCAACATGTTGAAAGAGAAAAACCCTAATAGTGTTGCTTGGGAGATTCAGATGTTCAACAGGTTCAGTGAGAGTGACGCATCATGAGCTCAGAGCCAGGAAATCTCTCTCATGCTGTTCAGCTCGTCCAGCAAGGATCTGGCTTCCACACCCACCATCACACTTCACACAGTCACATTTAAATAACCAACCAGTGAACCAACACAGGTTTCGCTTAGATAACCATAGCGAAACCACTTGTTAATCTTCCTCTTTCACTGTAACTCCACAAATACTCAGACAGCTGGCTCTCACTATGTGTCGTGAGGGAGAAAAAACCTAGAGCTTTACTTTCTTTGGCCTGATTCTGGTCATATTTATTCAGTTAACATACTTTTGATATGTATTTAGAGCTGTACTTATCATATTTATCATAACTGGGATCCACAACAACCTTCACTTATCTTGTAGGAGAAAAGTATCTATCACACTGAGTGCAAGAAGCTACAAACACAATCTAGATGATACAATCTCAATCATATATTGTATCATAAATTAAAGGCGAGGAATTTCATTTCCATTCTACTGAGTGACTCTCATCCCGTATGACTGAGGGAAATGAGTATTAGAAGTCATTATTTGTGAGAAAGGAAAAACAGCTTTGTCCTGGGGGGAGGATAGCGCCATTGGGTAAACAGAGACAAACAAGTCAGGCGAGATGACTTGCTGTAAGTTTGTTTGCATTTGTTTGTGAGGAAGGTGGCATTATCAACCCAAACATTGTAATTACATAGAGAGCTGCAGGCTGTGTGTGTTATTATTTCAGTGACCTCAGAGGACCCATCACACCCCTGAGGCATATGGGATATTATCCTTCTCGCAGCACACTTTCTCTGAGGGAAAAGTGGAAGATTTCATGGGTTAATTTCACCCAGGAGGCCACAGATAAATTGTAGGAAAAAATTAGTGATATGACTGAAGTGGCTGATATGAATCTAATGGCATATCTGTGTGTGTATGTGTGTGTGTGTGTGTGTGTGTGTGTGTGTGTGTCAAAGCATAAAATAAGAACCAGTTAAACACACATGAACATATTTTGAAGCTTCCAACTGGGAGTGAGGAATGACAGATGGAAATGGGCCAGAAGCAAGGATGAGTCACTGAAAGCCACCAAACTTTAACACTACATGGCGTAAAACTTATTAAGGAGTCAAGTGTTGATGAGAGCAACAAAAGGCCAATGACAAGGGGGCCATTTTAGAAGAGCCAACCACTACACCAGGAGCCACCCTGGGAACTGTGATGGGGGTCAGTGACTGGGGGAGGGGTGTGTGTGTGTGTGTGTGTGTGTGTGTGTGTGTGTGTGTGTGTGTGTGTGTGTGTGTGTGGGGGAGGTAAACACATTCCTGCTTGAGAAGCTGTGGCAACCTCCCATCCCCCCCGCTCCTGTTACAATACACAAACAGCATGGTCTCCCCTCCTCCCGCGCCCTCCCCCTCCCCCTCCCCCGCGCCCTCCCCCTCCCCCTCCCCCGCGCCCTCCCCCTCCCCCTCCCCCTCCCCCTCCCCCTCCCCTCCCTTCATGCCCCCAACTGCTCACCCCAGAACACCCCCACTCACACCCCGGGGGCAAAGGGGGCCGACCTCCTGCCGGCAAGCTGCTCCATTGTTCAAAGCCAGCCAGCGATTAAGAGGACAGGATAAAACACATACGGAACATAATCTGTTTTCACCTATAGCTGGCTCACACTCTCACTGAGGACGACTGCTTCCATACTGAAATTACTTTTTCCATCCTGCACAGAAAAGTTTACGTTTACTGAGGGAATATTCTCCAAAACTCTCACATGATGCTAATAAAATGTTAAGTAATACAGGTTCAATTTTGTTTTTGTTCTTCTTAGCACTTTTGTGGGGAAACAAATAAAGCATAATGTAAGCAGAGATTATGATGTCACAAAGTAGGCCCAGTGGTTTTGAACCAATCACCTACATTATGCCAACTATACAATAACAGCATGTTACACTGAAACCTAGAGTAAGCTTACTATTACAGCTAATGTTAGTGACAGAAATCTTACATGTTAAATGTTTTCAAATGATGAAATAGGATTTCAACAAGTAAAATCCCACTTGTTTTGATACAGATAGATAGATAGATTGATAGATAGATAGATAGATAGATAGATAGATAGATAGATAGATAGATAGATAGATAGATAGATAGATAGATAGATAGATAGATAGATAGATAAATGCAATGAAATTGAAAAATGCTACCCAATCAGTGCATCACTCATTATATTATAAAACTAAAAATGGAACATAAAATAGCTAAAAAATAAATAGGGTTCACATAAAGTAATATTAGAAAAAAACACACAACCATACATTCAGTCATCAGTCAAATTGCACAATCCCTTGTTTTACTAGTAGCATGTTATGTTTTAGATAGATAGATAGATAGATAGATAGATAGATAGTAGATAGATAGATAGATAGATAGATAGATAGATAGATAGATAGATAGATAGATAGATGGATGGATAGATGGATAGGTGGATGGATAGATGGATGGATAGATAGATAGATAGATAGATAGATAGATAGATAGATAGATAGATAGATAGATAGATAGATAGATAGATAGATAGATAGATGGATGGATAGATGGATAGGTGGATGGATAGATGGATGGATAGATAGATAGATAGATAGATAGATAGATAGATAGATAGATAGATAGATAGATAGATAGATAGATAGATAGATAGATAGATAGATAGATGTACACTAATGTATGTTCATACAGCTTTATGTTTTAATGAGGGTGAATATGTAGAGATGTTTCGTTGGTATTCAAAAAAATCAATTAAATGTATTGTTCTATGTAAATTATATTTAATGGTTTGCAATAACACAAGAAAAAATGCAAATGACACTTATTGAATTTTATTGTTGTTTTATTGTCCTTTTTTTGTTCCTAACATGCTAATGATGGCTACTAACGTGGACTGCATTAGCATGTCTAGCAGGTAAAAACACATCTCCTATTATGTCTGTGGGGGTGGGTGAGAGTGAGTACGTGTACAGAAACGTGCCCTGCGGCGGGGTAACTACACACTTGTCAAAACAGCATCCCTTCAGCCCCGTCTCACCTCAGACAGTTTTGTCTGACATATAGTCGCCCCTCCCTAACAGCCAAAGAGCCTGGCGCGACACGTCCTGGAGCCGAGAGGTCAAAGTTCAACACCTGAGGTTCATGAGAACACATTTGCACACCCATATAGACTTACACAGAGTATACAACACACAAACACACACCAAAACACAATTTCATCAGCTGCGTGTTAGGATGCTCATATGAATGATGATCCATAAAGCGATGTGATAGACACACACCACCCATGCACATGGAGCCAGTCCAGGCTTTGCTTTATGAATCCACCACATTCCTCTGTGATCTTTTCCCACAAGACACAGCAGAGGCTGTGAATAAGCCGCCGTGACCTGGCTGATGACTCAGACAGCAACACACCGAGGCGAAAGGTTTGTACACATCCAGAGAGATAGAGAGATAAGACTGAGCTGCAGCACCCCCTCCATACCAAATATAGGGTGGGCTGTGTATTTATAGAGGAGAAGAGGAGGCGACTTAGCTGCCTGCCACGATGAGGATGACTCACTCTTCTAACCTGGAAACATAGAGAGAGAGAGAGAGAGAGAGAGAGAGAGAGGGGCACATCTGCAGACTGCCATGCACTCCTCCGTGGCTTTTTATCTCATCCCTCGTTCTGGCAAATGCGGTTGGCGACGCGTCAGCATGCAGACACTCATTGACATTCACACCCACTGGAACCAACTCACACATCCCAGAATAGCCGTTTTATGGAGCTGGCTGTTAATGTGTAGAGAATCATGTGATTCTGTCGGTCAAAAAACATTTTTATTGGACAGCTTTATGAAATAATAATATAGGCATGTGCAACTTGTATGCTGTCCATCACACACTATATTGGCAAATGTTTTGGGACACCCCTCCAAATCATTGAATTCAGGTGTTGTTTTTCAGGGGTTGGCCTGGCCCCTTAGCTCCAATGAAAGTAACTCTAAATGCTTCAGCATACCAAGACATTTTGGACAATTTCATGCTCCCAACTTTGTGGGAACAGTTTGGGGATGGCCACTTCCTGTTCCAGCATGACTGCACACCAGTGCACAAAGCAAGGTCCATAAAGACATGGATGATTGAGTTTGGTGTGGAGGAACTTGACCGGTCTGCACAGAGTTCTGACCTCAACCTGATAGAACACCTTTGGGATGAATTAGAGCAGAGACTGGCAGACAACAAGGCCTTCTCGTCCAACATCAGGGCCTGACCTCACAAATGCGCTTCTAGAGGAACGGTCAAAAATCCCAATAAACACATTCCTAAACCTTGTGGAATGCCTTCCTAGAAGAGTTGAAGCTGTTATAGCTGCAAAGGACAGGCCAACTCCATATTACATTCATGTTCATGTAAAGGCAGATGTCCCAGTTTTGGCCTGGCTTGCAGTCTCCGCTCTAATGCACCCCAAAGGTGTTCTGTCGGGTTGAGGTCAGAACTCTGTGCAAACCGGTCAAGTTCCTCCACACCAAACTTGCTTATCCATCCAGAACAGGATTTATGTCACTGTGAAAGAGCTTGTGTTATGTACTGGGCACAACTTGAATATTGCTGTTGGTCAGAATTTGTTTTAAATTTTACTTAATTGAGTGAATATTGCACCACTGTAGCTATAAATATATAGCAATACTCAGGCTTTTGCATGTATTCATCACTTCTACTATGTGTTAAGAAATGATCTGTTTATTTGTCGGTACGCTTTTTATCCTGGTCAAGAATCTCAAGGAACACTGGGTATCAGTTGGTAATACGTCCTAGATGAGATGCCAGTCCATTGCACCATGCACACACATTTAAGCATAGGTTCACACCTAGGGGAAAGTTAGTGTAACCAATCTGGCAGGGTTTTTTTTTTTTTTACAAGCAAGAGGAAACTGGATGACCTGGAGTAAACTTACATGGACACAGTTAGAACATGCAAAACACAGAAACATCACCCTGAGCTCAGGTTAAAACTGGGGTCCCTGGAGCTGTAGGCCTGCAACATTTGCCAATACACCACCATGCCATCCTTACAGAGTTCACTCCAGTACAAATTAACTGCTCACTTCTTACAGGTTGACCTTTTCATTCACACCCACTTAATGTACAATGACAGAACCACAGTGTTGTTTGTGCACTGTAAAGTCAGATATAATGTAATTCATGTTCTGAGCTAGAAAAAGTCATTTATGTATACACAGAGGTGTGTCTTAATTTCAGACTTGTGTAATGATTTTTTCCCTATCAGTTTCAGGGCTTGTGGCACAATAACACTATGTGCGATATTGTAGGAACTGTGGAGGAGTTGTGGAAAATAGCACCCTGTTGATCCACCCTGGAGGGCAGTTCTTGAACCCTGCACTGGACAGGTCACAACATTTCCTTTTCCAATAGACAAACTCTGAAATGTACTCCAATAGTTGGAGCCTAGTTTTTAAAATAACAGCTTTACTTTGACCCCATTTGCCACTGTTTATGTAGGACACATGACCTCATTCTGCTTCTCCTCACACAACCGCTCTGAAAACCAACTCACTCCCTGTAGCTACTGTACTACACATGTGTATTTATGTAGTACAGTGTCTGTGTGCTGTGTCCTTATGTCTCAGTTTGTTGATAGTTCATTTAAGCAAAAACTCTGCTAGGACAGAATCACTTCACCATGCAGCACAATAAACTTTTTGCTGGAGTAGCTCAGTTACAGGCTCAGATCAAACATGAAGAGTGGCTACACACTCATACTGAAGTTTGTTCTGGTTTTGATCTTTCTGCACAGGGAAAAATACAGCGAGTGTAATGAGCAGTCTAGCATATGGACCTAGTTGCTTTTGATCAAGTGGTTGGAGAGCGAGTGTAATGAACAGTGAGTGAGTGCGTGGATGAGTGGAGGGGTTGGCTAACCTGGTTTGAGTGGAAAGAATTTCTTCCCTACGAAAATGACTTTCCAGAAACTCTACACGTCCCCCACCACTCTCCCTCAGCCCACCAGACAAACAGCATAACCTTATACGGACTGAGATTGTGGGGAAGACCAGGAGTCATGCTCATGATATCTGAGAGCTTAGGAACTGTTCCTGGGTCAGTTTTACCAATGTGACTGGGATCAGGACAAACAGATTCCTGATCCTGGGAAAGTATTTTCGTTCTGAGAAGTATTACTGCATTTGTAACATTTGTAAGCCTAGACAGAGAAGAAGTAATTGGTGCATGCTGCCATCAAGTGGACATTTTAGAGTACTATACAAATCGGTCTGACAATCACTCATTAATGAGACATTGTTTAGGCCTGTGTGTTTTAGTAGACAGGTAGAAATAATATAATATAATATAATATAATATAATATAATATAATATAATATAATATAATATAATATAATATAATATAATATAATATAATATAATATACTCACAGAACATATCATACATAACATGAACTTAATTTAGCCGTTAAGCGTTGTTCATTTTGCTTCTTTTGAGGAACTCTTAAAAGTATTACAGTCAAGTTGTTTCCCTTTGGAAGACACTATAGAACTGCAGTTACTTTACTGATTACTATATATTTATTATAATTTTATAATGATTCACTGACTGCAAACCTAGACTATTGACTACTTGTTCAAATTTATTTTGACAAAGATTTATATTAGGCCAACTTTTTACCTCAAACATATCAAACATATCTACTGAAGTTTATAATGCATATTTCCACACATGTACTTGCAGTTTATATTTATTTTGCAATTCTACACCTCATGTGATAGAAAAATATCAGCGAGAATCAAGGGGAAGATGTACAAGACAGTGGTGAGACCGGCCATGCTGTATGGTTTAGAGACAGTGTCACTGAGGAAGAGACAGGAGGCAGAGCTAGAGGTAGCAGAGCTGAAGATGTTGAGGTTCTCTTTGGGAGTGACAAGATTGGACAGGATTAGGAACGAGTACGTCAGAGGGACAGCTCATGTTGGACATTTGGGGGACAAAGTTAGGGAGGCCAGATTAAGATGGTTTGGACATGTTCAGAGGACGGAGAGTGAGTATATTGGTAGGAGAATGTTGGACATGGAGCTGCCAGGCAGGAGGCAAAGAGGAAGGCCAAAGAGGAGGTATATGGATGTAATTAATGAGGATATGAAGCTAGTGGGTGCAAGTGTTGAGGATGCAGAAGATAAGGATAGGTGGAGAGAGGTGATTTGCTGAGGCGACCCCTGAAGGGAAAAGCCGAAAGAAGAAGAAGAAGAAGAAGAAGAAGAAGAAGAAGAAGAAGAAGATATACACCTCATGTCGAGTATGGGTAAATAACATTTTATGTGTTTATTATAAATTATGAACAAAGGTTAGTCACTAGCAATTACAGCAGAAATCAGTTTCTCACATTTGTATTGTATAGAAATGACTAAGAAAAACTCCGTCACGTAAATGTCTAAATGTTAAGACATTACTGCCATCTACTGACCAAATCACTTTCTCATCATCTCAGTTCAGAGCATATGACATTACATATTATATTACAGAAGGTAGTGTTAAAACTAGACGTGTTGTTTTGGGTTTTCTTTTAATTTTCAAAAAAGAAATTAAATTAATTAGTGTGTAATATTGTAGAAGAACATGTCCATTTTGGACCAAATACTGGTTTGAATGTTTTAGACTCTCACGAGTGCCATCTAGCGGAAATAAAATGCAAAAATAAAATGCAGAATCCTTCATCTTGTGTTCCATATATTAAAATATTTACACAGTAATTATATCATTATAAATGCGTTCTAATAATATATAGTGATATAATTAGTGTGGTCAAAAGCCCCATTTTGTTTGTTTGTCATCAATATTAATGTTAACGTGTTGGACGCATTCGAATGTCATGGAAACAGATTAGTCCATTACTCAAACCGACTGGGGTGGAGTCCATGTTATCTTCCGGTGGAATGATCCGTTTCCATAGGAACGCATTCATAACGCATTCATTCGCACGAAGAACTTCCGCAATCGCTTTTATTGGTTGAAGATCAGTAGATTTCACAGTGTGGTCTAAAGCGGATTAGTCTATATGCTGAATAAACTTATTTGTGTACTATAACATGCTCAGTAGTCGTTGAGTTTAGAAAGCTTTGAATAAAATCTTCAAATTTTATGATTTTATTGTTTGTTTGTTTGTTTGTTTGTTTGTTTGTTTGTTTGTTTTAAAAAGGATTTCCTTGTTTTATTATGGTTTTGTTATTAAGGCGCTCCAGAGACACATTTAACGGCCGGGGATTTAAAGTAGAGTCAGGAGTCAGTGGGACATTTAGGGCTGGTTTATTTGTTTGTTTCAATTTCAACCTTATATTGAAAAACAATTCCAAAAAGAATCTATTAAAAAGGCATAGGTCTTGTCAGGATTTTAGTCTTAGTGAAGGTGACCAGTGTAAGTAAGCACTAAATATCAGGATTGGCTAGTGAGAGCATTTGCGGGACTTCACCAGCAAGGGACGCCATAGCAATAGACTATTTTTATCCTGTGATTTTTTCACTCATATATGATTTCTTATTTTCACCTTAATGGACTCAGCCGTTGCAGAAACAGATACGAATGAATAAATAAATATAGAGTAATGTTTTGTATCAAGAAAAAATTCTGACTTATTTTTATTATTGATAATTTGTCAGTAGTAGGATACTGCTGTGATACACACATCCAAAGCATAACATTAATATTATCGGCTATGATTTACCAGTAATGAACAAACTAATAAATGAAAGCTTAGAGCTTTTTACAGTTAAGCTACACAGGGTCAGTGGCTGACCCTCATTAAGAAAATAGAGATGTAGCATAGTTGAATTAAATTATTTAAGATATAAAAGGCGAACCGTTTCATGCTGAATGAAAAAGAGGGAAAGGGTTTGGGGAGGTGTACTCACATCACGAAATGACTGAAAGCTCCCCCTTCCCCAGTGGTCAGGAAGTGGGTCGTGACTATTAAAGTCCTGTAAGTCTCCCGCAGGCAGAGAGTCGTGACACACCTATAGAGGAGTAAATTACTTTTAGATCGTTTTTTAATTTTTTTTATTTTTGTCGAACTACAAAATTAAAGCATAAAAATAAGCATCCTTTTACACTTAAATGATACTTAACATATGGCAAAGTGGTGTAGCGCGGTGAAAATTATACGCATTAACATGGCTATGGTGTCTAACAGCCTTTATATACGAGCTAGGTCGTGCAATCTTTTCCATAATAAATCCGTCAAATAACTATGACGCTGCTGAATTATTTGCAATTTAAAATTGATGTCTACAGTTTACTACAGTTCAATTCAGTAACAAATAATTAATTCTTGCAACCAAATGTGTCACTAAAGGTTTGGTTTTGGTTTATACTCCTAGCATATGCTTCCTTCCTCTCATCCTGGAATACGAGATCTTCCTCATCCGTTAAAATCCCGATGTCTTAGAGTCCATTAAAGACAGTAGGCGTTAATTCATCACTGAGCGTTGGGTATTAAGCGTCTTAATGGTTAATTAAAAAGAGTCCTTTGTGGACTGAAATAAAGAAGGTCAGAATCAGGGTGGAGGAATCTCGGATGCAGTTTTAAAGGCTTTTCAACATTTTCCACAATTTGCATGAAACAGCTCTGTCTAAATGTTCACGTCATGGGGGTTTGATATCATGCCTTCCTGAAAGGCAAATCTTGTGCTATAAAGCAAACAATGATTTTAAAATAAAGAAAATTCACATGCAAATTCAAGTCTTATTGTTTTTACTTAGTGACGTACATGAACACTTAAAAGTGTTAACCAAATTAACACTGGTGAGTTGTTTCGCAGCTCTCACAGGTCTTGTGACACATCAAAAACTATTATTTTTCCCAAAATGAATATATCTGCCTTTATTGTGGTATAATGGATATATTTGTAGGTGATATGATATAGACTGTGTAATAATGTCCATCATTCTGCCGGTGTACATGACTGTAGTGACTGTAATGTTGTGACTGCTGGCGGGTTTACCTGCATGTTCAGCTCATTCAGTAATGTTAAACGTTGGTCTGTCGGTGTGTCTCTCATCCTCAGTGTGATGAGCTCGGGGTCTCGGTAGCTCTGATACGGTCTTATCGCGGCATGCAAGCTGCAGCTCCGGGATTCACACCACATCAGCGAATCTCCCCTGGGCATCCTTCCCAAATTACTCAGATCCGCAGCAATGAACTAACAAAAGACAAGAGATCAAAGGCTATCCGATAACTGAGCTGATTTCACCTCTTATTTAAGCCTATTTTATGCTTATTTTATTCATGAAGATATATGTTCATAATGCTGGGTTACAGCAGCACCGTTTGATGAAAACGCTTTTCTTATAGTTCCTGTTAACGTGTGTAGTTGCAGTATTAATGTTATGCGTAATAGATAGTGTATTATGGTAAAGAATGATAATGTGAGGAATTTCGCTTACTATCACATTATATTTAACAAACTTCATCAGTCAAACCGTGAGTCACTCGTGTTTTTACTGTGTTTCACCTTTAAGGTCAAGATCACCCTCAGCATCACATCGCCATCGTGTTCAGGGACCTAAAACCCATGTGGACAGGCAATTTATTACAGTTTGTACTTTCCTAGAAAAAAAAAACTCGGCACCAGAATTAGGCCAAAACCAAACAGGAATGGAAAAGCAGAAAGGTGAACGGGGTTCAATCTGAATATCTGAATTCTGCTATACAAATGCTGAATATACAAGAATTTTGTGGTTATAATGTTTGTGTGCTTTATATATTTTATATATTAAACCTTTTGGACTATACACAGGCTACTTTGGGTAATATGTAAATTGACTAAAAGTCCTATTAACAGGTGTATATCTAGATTAAAAACGAACGAGCACAATAACTATAATAATTAATAACGAGATCTGATGAATAATAACACGTGCTAGTTTGTTGAAGAGTAGTGTATACAGATATATAGCGTTTTTTCTAACTTTAACCCATCTTCGTATAACATTTTATTTCAACCCTTAATGTGTCTTTATCCTGTCCTGTCATTATTTCTTCAAATTAGCTTCGTCAAATACATTCTCTTGTTTCATCATTTTTAGTCCCTTATAGGGAGAGTTTTACACACCTGCTTACTATACATGTTAAAAAATCATTTCCCTCTCATAGTTCCCTATTTTCTATGCATATCCATTTACAGTATAAAGTCTATATATCCCCCCTGCCCCCTCTGGTTTACCTTCAATGATAATAATAATAATAATAATAATAATAATAATAATAATAATAATAATAATAATAAAAACCCAGAATAATAAGGAATGGTTTGATAAGTAATGGCTTTAGGGCCCTTATCTGGCACAGCCACATTTGCCCCTGTGTTGTTGTGCAGTGTGTGAGGGGTGATTATAGAGAGCTTCACTCCCACTTCCACACAGTGCATGGAAAAAAACCCTCAGACATGGACGAGCCTGCACAAAATGGCTCCTCGCGCACACACACACTGACCACAGCCCGAGCACGGTAAGACCAATATATCCAGCTACATATTCCTAAACACATTTCACAGCTCTTTATCTCAGACCAAGACTAATAATTACCGCTAATCACGTGATAACGTCATTTAATAGATTTATTTTATTCTAATTCGCTTTTGTTATTTTTCTTTCTTAAACTGCGCTGGAAAACCCGTACAGGCCCAGTCCTTTATCGGATGTGCAGATAGCGGTTAATTATCAAAATGCAATTAAGGTTGGAAAATATGAAGAATAAAAAGCAGGTAATTTTATGCCATCTATGATATTGGGATTGTTTCAAGTATCATCTTTTTTGATCGAACGAAACTGTGAACCGGTTAAACAAAGCAGTCACGCCAAAAAAATAATATTAAACAACACCCTGAAGAGTACTGGGCTTCAAAACAATATCCTGAAGAGTACTGGGCTTCAAAACAATATCCTGAAGAGTACTGGGCTTCAAAACAACCTTGTCCTGATGATTTCAAACCAATTTTAGCTCTGCTGGTTGCCTGAACACCCAAATGCATTTCTTTCTTTCTTTATTCATATATGTTTGCAACAACACAATAGAATATGACATACTGTAAAACAACAATCATTCGATTAAAAATAAATAAAGAAATGAATAAAAAATCCTAACAAGATGAATCCTAACATTTTAAGGCAAATTTAAATGTGAACAATTTATTATTTTTTGTTTGGAGCCAGTTTGAGCTGTGCGGGTGGTACAGATGTTATTGACAGAAATGTATTAATTGTTATCAAGCTATTAATTAGAGTACATTTTAAGTTGCAATTTATAATAATCTAAAAATATATTGTATCAGTCGTTTTTTTAATTCATCACGCAATTTTCAAATTAGAATAAAAATATCAAAGTAGCCTGTGAAGCCCTCATACCTGACTGGATAAATGTTGCATATTAGACCATTCAATTGGTTCATTTAATGTTTTTTTGGGGGGTTTTTTCAGTGCCAAATTTTTGTCGAAAACAAATTATTTTCAAAACTTCACATGTGAAATTGTAAAAAAAAAAAATGGCTGCAATATATCTAGCTGAAGTGGTTGTGAAATTAACAGGACAGCTTCGCACATTCAAACAGACAATTTGTGCAACTTCTATGAAACAATGCGATGCTCCTGCGTTAATAACATTATCGAAATACTTATGTCTGTTATGAACAGAGATCACTATTAACAAGCACTGATTTTATTACACTGTGAGTATCCACAATAAACAAAGCTCATGTATGGGAAAAGCACTACATTATGGTACAGTATGATTATAAATGCATTGTGGCCTATACAGCGGGGCGGTTTAAAATTATATTCTGTTGTACCCAAGAAACACTGTTTTGGAGAGATAAGCTCCCTGTCGACTGAGACACTGGTATGGCTCCCTTATCTACAGACACCATGACCAGAATATTGATATGATGGAACAAGGTCACGCAAAGGAAAAGAAGACACTTGGTCCTTATTCGAGTCTAAGCCATATGACAATATTTATGTAACAGATTCAGCTTTAGATGTGCACGGCCAGGCTCTGCTTTCGATTCGTTCTTGTTGAAATAAAAAAATCAAATCCATTTCAAATAAGGTAGATTAAGAATAGTTTCTACAATATATACATGCATGTGTGTATCTTTATGGAATATATAGACTATATATTTACACAGTTTGCCTAAAATGATTGGTGCATTTACTTAGGCTAGCAATGTACTATACACAAGCTGGCCTACATTTACCCCTGCTTATTCCATTCCAGAGTAAATCCGTGAGCCACATTAGTATACAGTGTGTGATGATGTTCATGGGCTGTGCTATGTAACACACGCTCATCCTCACGCTGTCAGATACTGTACTGCTCAGCTGTCAGTGTTTGCAGTCAGGCGCTCGCAGAGGACTGACAGGATTTGAGTCTGAGCACTGAATATACGGTGTGATGCACCTTTAAAAAAAATAAATAAAAAAAAGCAATTTTTCCAGTGATCGAAAATATTCCATTTTTTCTTAAGGTGACTGTACGGGAACCGACGGGGACGCGCGAAATCTTTGGATTATCCATTAGCTTTCCACACTAGTGGCCACACTGCTGCTTTTATTCTTTCGCATCGCAGAGAGACAGGATGATGGAGAAACTGAAACGTGAGCGCGCCAGCCCGGGTGTTGAGGATGAGCAGGAGGAGTGCGCCTCACCGGGACACGACACTGCTGGGGAGGAGGGCGAGGCGCACGGGAAACAGGAAGGCACGACCACCACCACGACGCGCACGACGTCCGATCGTGCTGAGAGCGCGCGGAGAGGAGCCCACCTCCTTAACGGCGTTGCCAAGGAAACGGCGCACGGCGGCAGCGAGCCAAAACAGGAAGTGGCATTGATCGAGCTGGCCACGAGAGGCGATATAAAAGGCGCCGAGTTAGACGCGGACCTCAGACACACGGTGCAAACCACCGAGCTGCGCAGACCACCAGTTCCTCTGCCGCTGCCCCTCAGGGAGCCGCTAAACGAAGCCAAGCGAATGGTGCAGCTGAGTCCGGCCGCCTTCCCTGCTCTGCCCGCCCGCGCCATGCTCTACAGCAACATGGCGCAACCGCTCGCCACTCTCAACAGGTAGGCTTCTGGGTTTAATATATGTATACAGCCATGCTCTTTTATTTATTTTATATTATTATTATTGTTATTATTATTATTATTATTATTTTTACAAGTCTGATTCGATTGTTTAAACATTTTAGAAATCAAACAAGGAACTAGAGGTGTACCTCTCCATGTCTCTGGGGTGGCACCCCCAATACCACATCTTTTATTAAGATTGAATAGATATCTAAAGCTTTATTTTGCCAATTACTAATGTCTAATTATTTATTACATTTGTGACTAGGTTAAAGAGGCATAAGTGTCAACGAAAGAGACAGTTTAGAAGACAGTTTAGAAACCTACCATTTCTGTGATAGTGTGTTCAGCCTGCGCTCTCTTCTTATTGAGCATTCGCTTACAAACATTACTGCACATCTAATTCTGCGTCAGCTGAGCTAACAGAGGTTTACCTCATTTCCGGTGCAGTGGCTTCGCTGGGGACGCGGAGCAGTACGGCATGTACCCCAGTAACCGCCTGAAACGTAGAGCTGCGCCTTACGAGATTGAGATCAACGATGGTAGGACTATTTTAGATCTTTCTAAGTATGGTAAGCCACTCTTTGGCTGTGACTGTAATTTTACTTCCTCTTCATTTTAATCCCTTCATTCCCATCCTTCTTTCTCCTGACATCAGACAAAACCTCAGCACCAAAAATCCTCAGCAATTTCTATTCATATTGTCCATTTTCTAAATTTGTAAAAACGAAATAAACCAAAACTTTGCAAAATAAAATGAACTACATGCAACCTACTATCGAAAATTGAAAAATATTTACCCAGACAGTGAATCGCAGAGGTTTATAACCTCTTCACTTACTGGGGAATGATTTAATAAGACTATTAATATTCTCTATTAGTATAATATTATATAACATAATGAAATGTTAATTATTATATCTTTTTCATTATATAAACAACGAAGGAATGATGCACATAATTATAAAGATGGGCTTTAAGTATTGTTTATATTTATATTAGATTAATGTTGATAAATAATATTTTTGTAACGATTTCAGCATTTTTTCTTAATCTATGGCCCTTGTCATTTTATTTTAGCCTACATTCCTAATCATTTTTATAATTTTATAATTAAAGGTAAATTTAGGGGAAATTATACATGAAAAATCGGTAGCATTAGGGTTCCCTTAACTAACACTATTTACTGTCTTATTTAACATGCACCTCAGCGTCAACTGACCACACAGTAGCAAATAAATGAGCGATTGTTAATGGACGCTTGTTATATTGCAAAACACCTGCATTGACTGTTTATTCAGTCCAAGTATAAAAGATAAAATAAGTCCAAATAAATTTGCAACATTTTAAATGTTTATATAATTTGTATATTGATAAATTACTATCCAAAAAATATAAAATATTCAGTAAAGTATTGTTCCATGTTGGTCGGGATTTATTTTACTCACTGATGGTGGTAACTTATTGATGTTGTAGTAATGCCGACAATTCCTTCATTATTAACTAATGTGTTAAGTAATATTAGTTAAAGGATCCTCAATGTAAAAGTAAAATGTAATGTAAAAGTGCAGTTAACAGTAAATATTAAGCAGAGCCCATCTATTAAAGGTGACTCTGATCTCTATGCATGAATTATGTTAATTATATTCTTGAGTAAATCAGTGCATTTCATTCATTCAATCATTCATCAACCAGCAGGGTTATGTGTAGGAGGTAATGAAATGAGGAATGTTGAATTAGCAGTGTTTATATATGTCCTCAAAGATTTAATTCAACACCGTATAAAAAAATTCATTCAACCCTCGAGGTTTTGCTGGGTGCTGATGATAGGAGCTTCAGAGCTGCCAGCCATAAAAATGCAAATGTGAGACAAAGTGCTTGACTGCGAGCTGAGAGAAGGATGCAGGAGCAGAAACGTGTAGAGATTCCAAAAATGTTTGCATGGATATAAAACTTAATGCTCACTCAAGTGTAAAATGTGCCGCTGAATGCTCACCTGCCTAATAAATAGTGGTTTTCTAATAAAATGGTCTATTATTGTGCTTGATTAATTATATGTATCCAAGCTGAGTAGCTTACCATGCACTCAGTCATCAGTGTATTAACTGCAATGTGAGACAGAGCTGGTTCTGTTCCAAAAGAGCTGTCTAGGATGAGAAATGAGCTTGAATAATTGAATGTAAAATGCCATAGATAATAGAAAGGTTAATTAATTCTTTGCTAAATAGGTTGAGATAAAGAGCTTATCTGTCGGTGAGCTGAGGAGAGAAGGGACTCAGCACCAGATGTGGATTCACAAGCTAAGTCCTGTTAAAGTTGGTCAGCCATTCAGAGATACTGAGATTCTGGTTTGCTAAAGTAACATTTAAAAAGAAGCACCTTAAGGGTCTGCTTTGAGCTGGAGTCACCTGTACTAAAAAGAGATTTTAAAGGCAATATCAGGATGATCAGACATCATCAGTGTCCCAGTATATCATGCTCATGCTATTTCTCAATTTTCAGGTTCGCAGACGAAGGTTGTGCGACGCATCTTCACAAACAGCCGTGAGCGCTGGAGGCAGCAGAATGTGAACGGTGCCTTCGCTGAGCTGCGCAAGCTCATCCCCACTCATCCTCCTGACAAGAAGCTGAGCAAGAATGAGATCCTGCGCCTGGCTATGAAGTACATCAACTTCCTGGCAAAGCTGTTAAACGACCAGGACGACGTGATGGGTGGGGAGGCAGCAGCTCGGGTGCGGGAGGGACGGGATGAGGGTCTGGTAAGGGAAGACCTCCTGCAAGACATGCTGAGTCCAAACTCCAGCTGCGGGAGCTTGCTGGACGGAGAAGGAAGCCCGGACAGCTTCACCGAAGAGCAGGACTCATCGGTGGAGTCTAGAGCATCTGGACGAGGACTGCACCACTCGGCCATGACTGTGGACACCAATAACCAGCGATGACTGAGTGCTAATAGAGAAAGAGACTCGAGCGAAACACTGTGGTGCGGATACAGAGCTTAATGAAAGCTAAGATGTTATGATGTTCACGTTGTGTGCAGTCATGGCTGTCTTTTGCCCCCTTTTCTTTATGTCTTGTTCTCCTCTCCATTTCGGATGCTGCCCCCTATGGGTAAATGCTGGTACGGGGGAATTGTAATGGTAGATTTTGGTCCATGAGCTAAGAGTGCATGGATTTGAAACACAAGCCAGATTTTCAGAACGGTACCCTTTCTAGAATTCAGCTCCATTGTTTGGTCAGGTACACTTGATTTCACTTTTGAGTGATTTTTAAAATGCCGTGTGTGGAAAATCCCTTTGAACATCCCAGGGATTTTTTTCTTAATCCTCCATCAGTGTGGGAAATATGTTGGACAATACTGTTACTGGTGTTGGAGGCTGATAAGACACTTTTTTTGTACAGAACATGGTTATAATAGATTCATGTTAATAACTGTACCCACAATAACAGCTACATTAATGCAGAACAAAAGCTGCCATTTTGTAAATGGCATTTAAATATGACCTTATTTGATAAAACCTACACACTCATTCACACACAAACAAACAAATACGTGTAAGTAAGAAGGTTGTGATGGTCAGAGGTACAAGTGTGACGCTCCAAATGTACATAAATAAATATAATAATGTTGTACATGTGTATCTAAAGCTGAACCCCACACATCTGTACTGTTCATCTTCATTGTGATTATGGTACAATGAACATCACCTCCTTTTCTTTCCTTCTGTCCTTCATATCCCGACCTAAATCATTCTTAAAGAATCCAGTAAGTGTGTTATCACTGTATTTAAATTTTATCCAATTGATCTGCTTTTTCAGCAGACTATTGAGTAACCAGTCTTGGTACCTTAAATTCTTTTTTTTTTTTTTTTGTGTATTAAAAACAACAAAGCTGTTATTTTAATGTGATATTTAGTAGACAGACCTTTGTTGTAAGGTGAAGATGAAATCTATCTATAAACATGCAATGTTATATCTTACAGAATTTTATAGAACATGAAATAAAAATGAAAAACAGGTGCGATGTCTAATACTAATTTGTAACCCCCCCACACACACTCCTCATATAAAGCACTTCACCATCTAATTACGAACAAAAAACACTGATAAAATAAGATCGGTGTTTTTAATTAAGTGCCACTTACACCATGAATCTGTTCACAAGAGCTAGAGGCCATTTAATTTCTCCATTATGTCACTTCAGGTTAATCAGCCAGCATGCTGAATGTGTGTGTGTGTCTGTGTGTGTGTGTGTGTGTGTGTGTGTGTGATAGAGAGAGAGAGACATAGAGAGAGAGAGAGAGACAGAAGAAGAGACAGAGAGAGAGAGAGAGAGATAGTATTCTACACATGCTTGCAGACTAGAAGCCTGTATTAAAAAAGACAGAATTATTACCTTATTTTATTACACAGTTTCAGGTCTATATGTGTGTTTGGCACACACAATCAGTTCCACAATTATTCACACTATTGTTAAAGTTAGGTAGAAAAGTATTAATCTATCATAGGAAAATCTCACCGAAACATATGAGACAAATCTGTTATTTTAATTTAAAAACTATATTTATAAACAATCACAAATATGTAAAGATATTTACGTTAAATGCTTTCATTTCAATTTGGCTTTTATCTATATGAGCAATCTAATTTACACAAAGACATTCTCCCATAACAATCGATACAAAGGGTGCCAATAATTCTTGCACTGACTGTATTATTGTTCTGTAACATATAAAATACTCTTTATATTTGACTCTTTCATCCAGATCTGAACATAAAGCTGAGCAGCCCAGGGCTTTGGGCTTTCCTCTAGTCCTGGGATTTGAACTTATCACCTTCCTGTCACTGATACGGACCCAGAACTCTGACTGTTATTTGTCACTTTGTTGAGATTTATTGCAAGAGGAGTGTTTTATTGTACTGGATTATTGAAAGAAAAGATATGGGCACATATGCTGCACAGCATTATTATCCAGATTAATATATTTATAATTATTAAGACGTGTATTTGATTAAAGATTCATAGTTTGTAAATTTCATAGACGTTATTTAATGAATAAATAAATCTAAAATCCTCAGCAATGTTTGACTATATAAAGAACTGATTTGTGTCTCAAAATAAAAAAGTGGAACTGTGAATGAGAGTGTCACAGTAAAACACACTTTTTGAAAAATGTATTAAAGTATAAAGCAGGTATAATACAGGTATAACATATACACATGTATATATGAACAGGTGATGGCTATACTTTAGTGATTCATTAAACTCACAGTATGAGTAAAGTATAAGAATCACACACACTTCTACAAAATAAAATTAGACTGAAATTCACTGAAGACACCATCAGCAGCAGAGAGACTGTGAGTGTTGAAGTGGGAGTGTAGAGACGGGGTGAGAGAGGGGCATTATCATTTGAGGCGGTGGCCTGGCTTTATGGATTTAAATTGCTGATAAGCATCAAAGCCAATAAAAAAGTCATTGGTGGGCTGAATGGTCTCCAGAGACTGGAGAGAGGGAATGGGAAAAAGCGATCCAAGGACAGTTCTCATCCACATCACTGAGAGTATACACACACACACACACACACACACACACACAAAATTTACATTCTATAACTGCAATTCCAAATATCTGTTTTATCTCCCAGTGATATCACAAAAGGTTTAAAATGTAATAATCCATTCAATTTTTCATTTATGGCAAATAAAATTAATAATTTGTTATTTGCTTCTTTACTTTTGTGTTGGTGCTATGAGGCAAATATAGCTACATATAAAGAAACCATACATATTTACTACTACTACTACTAATACCCTCAGCAAGTGGGAGATGTATTGTATAGGGTTAGGAAAGAAAGATTTAGTTTTAGACAGTATTTTTTCATTTTAGAAAAATTCTGTGAACAAAACAATGGTATAACTGAGTAAAGGTTTTAGAAAATATGTAAATTGTAAAAACTTAAATCTTTCAATTTATAAAATCCTTTATTCCTTTGGTTATCCAAGTATTTATTTGAATTTATTTTTTATATTTTAAGTTGAAATAAGAAGCACACAATTATTACGTTGCTATTTTTCTATCTACATTCCAATGTTTAACTGAAAAGGCTGTAGGCTGTCTATTTTTCTTTCCAGATCTTTATTACTAATTACTGCCTGAATCAGAGGACCATTCATTATGGACAGTGCAATATCTTTTCATCTAGCAAGAAAACTGCACACATTAATCAAGAATCTGATCTAAATCAAACCATGTGGAGCTGCTGGGTATCTCTCAGGATCTGACACTGTTTGATAGTCATATTTAAGGGAGGTAATATTAATCAGTGTTGTACAACAGTTAGTTACAGTCCACTGATTTGACTGGACAAGCAACGTCCCAAGGCTGCTGATATTTGAAATAGCAGCACTGGTACATTTCACTGCATGCATCACTCTGCTTGTTTGTGTTTGCTAGGTAAAAATCCAATTCTAGCAACAGTTAATTACACTGAAAGTGTTACTACACTTACTACAGGCTGTCAGTCAATGTGTGCGTTGGCATGGCAACATGCAATTTTCTTTCCAGCTGTGGCTTCTTTGGGCACTATTTTGGTTGATGGATAAAATCATTTCCCATATTGAATATGAAATGTAAAGTTACTCGATTATAATTTCTTGTTTATAGAACTGTTACATAAAAACCATATCATGCTGTGCTTTATTTCTTTAATGTACAAATGCTATTACCGAGGCAAGAAATGTCCTCCAGTTTATGTTCCAGTGACTGGAATGATGGTTGACTAAATCCAAGACCTGTTAAACCCACTGTGTGCTTGGAAAAAACTTAAATAAAAATAATTCTTTAAAAAGTACATAGCAAGAAGTACTTAGTAGAGTGATGTCCACACCTGGGGAGTGTAATTGTGTGTTTTGAGCAAGAGGAGGTAGCACAGAGCTGGACCTCCTTAGCACTGCAGTGTGGACTCAATGACCTGCACTTTGGTCCATCATTCATGTAGAAAGAAACTGTTACTGATTGAGTGGTTTATTAACACAGCATCAGAACCAGAGGACACTCTGATGATCTGTACACTATATGTCTGGCTTTCTTGTTTGTGCTGAAACACAGCTTTAACAACAGCTACATAGATTGAAGCATATATTTTCCTCATAGCATCAGAACCTCAATGATGCACTGAATATGTGGTGTGATGATGTGATATAAACATGATGATGATCATTTGAACAGTAGCACATCAACATTCTTTTTAGCACAGAAATTTGCCAATGCTAACAATTTTATGCCTTAAAGAACAGCATGCTGTATGTTTTATCCATGTTTACATTTTACGCTGTGGAAGTTCCTGTTATCACTTATGTTACAGTAGTTCCATATAGTTGCACCTGCTATAGCGCCTCTTTTTCCTCCCTTCAAGTTATAATAATAATAAAAAAAAAACAACACAGTTTGAGGTTTAAGCAGGACACTGCAAATCTCTCTTTCTGTAAATGTAGTTAGTTACAAAGCACTGACTTGCATAGACTCACTTACTGTTACAAAGACTTCTCCAAGAAATGCTGAATAAACACCAGAGATTTTTTTTAACCTATCAATAATTCTATATGTTTTTATTTGTTTAGGTGGAGCATTCATTATATAAATTAAGTTTATATATAATTATATATATAAACTTATATATTTATATATTATATAAATTAAGATTAAGTTGCTGTTAGAAACAATAACGTAATAGAATAAGCTAGTTTCTATACATCTGTCATTATTCTTACAGCCAGAACATCTGTAAGTGCTGCTGTTATAGAAAACTGATCAACACCTTCTGACCAATCATCTCTGAGTGAACCAGGACAATGCATTCCCTCTCCATTTATAAATCTACTCTGACAATCATTACTGGTTATGAATACTAAAAACACCTGTCAAATGTGGCTGCTTTATATCTCACTACAGATTATATCCATCATCAAACACTTCCAGCACAATCTAATTCTATTAAGTCCCTCTATTCATCTTGTCTGTGCATCTCACCACTCGAAACAGTGTCCGGCGTGATGGATTCAACATGAGCTTTTTTTGACCAGAATTTGACAGCAGTGTTTCCCTTTTTAATTAACTGCAGCACACACTCCTCCTCTTTTTCCCACCAGAAATCCAAATGTAAGACAGAGAGACACAAACACGGATGCATGTAGAGATTGATGGATCTCAGAGGAGTTCGGTGACAACAAAGGACGTCCTCATGGATGGATAAAAAAAACATCATTGCCTATTACAGATAAGTAGACCGGGAGGGGGGATTCAATTATCGGGCCCCTCCCTCAGTCCGCCAGGGGCCAAGAGCGCTCCAGTGAAACCTGGAGGCCACCGGTTCTCAGAGCTCTGCTTTGGAAAGGTTCAGCTCACAGCTCTCTCATGGCTATCTGCTCAGCCATCACCGCTGCATGCTCCCCTGGGGAGTAGCCCACAGTGTGTGTTGTGTGTGTTAACGAGGGGGCAGGACAGTTTGGCTGGTCATAAAGAACTGCTAATTTGGCTGGTGCTGAAACGACCTTGGAGAGGCAAACTCATCTCCTCAGGAGTGTAGGATGCTCATGAGTCCCCTGAGTGCTGAGGGGGCAGATCCTGCTGTCCTTCAGCCCCGCCCCCTGGCCCTTCACTTTGCTCTGTTAATCAAGCCTCTCAAATGGTGATGCTTTCTCCTCAGCCATTAAAAATATCTGAGGCATCGAATTTTTCTTTTTTGATATTGTGTCTCAGCACTCCAGGAACTGGAAGCCACTATTATACACAGTATCTAACACAATCCTTTTAATAGAGAAACTGTAGTTTAGCAACACCTAGAGTTCATGGGCAAATGCCTTATTCTGCCTAAACAAGATGTTTAGAACACAATTGTCTAATGTACAACTCTGAGGTCATGCAAGACTGCTTTTCTAGTGTGACCCTCAGCTGAAACCGACATACACACGCACACACACATCAAATAAAGAGCCAAAGTCCTCACATAATCGCTTACATTCATGGGCCAATGGAATGTGTTTACTTTCTTATGAGCTTCCTGCTTTTGGGGAAGAATGACTTCCTCCAGCGATGTGCACACCACTAATGACGTCTAGTGACGCTGTGAAGACAGCTACTAAAAATTATTATCCTTATCTATTTTATACGAAGGCACGAAAAGCACATTACAACAAGACGTCAAATAAATACTAGTATGGTTTTCTGTTATGGCTGAGTATGACGACATGGGTAAATGATTTACACAACATGAGGGGTGTGTGCTTGTGCATTGTATATGGAGATTCACATGACACTGCTGGTCAGTCTGAGGCACTGAAGATAAAACACCATTGCATTTAATTGGTGTATCACATTATAGACCATAACTATTTATGTAACACTTTTTTTTCTTCAGTAGTGTTATTTCAGAAGAGATCTGAAATGGGAAAAGCTGTCCGAGTGCTTTACTGCCTGCTGCTGATGCTGGAAGTTGTTACTGCACAAGCAGGTGAGAAGTCTTTAAACATTATTCTATCATGCTACTGCAAGAATGAATCACAATATTTAATCTTGAAGTATAACTAGCATTGTTTTCTTTGTGTTTCTGTTGGATCAGTTATTATTATTTCCATCAGCACCTGAACATGGAGAACATTTGGCAGCAAACAATTACTGACAATGTGGTGTGATGATGCCAACCTGAAGTTGATTATTTTCCTATAGCAGCATATCTTATGATGCCTTCTATCTCATTGTACCTTTTAGACATTTATAGTTAAGTCTAATTTAAATAATGGAATGTTTGTGAAACAAATTGGTTCATGTTATCAGGTTATAGTAGCTACAATCAGCTGTCATTCTCTCAACAGCTTCCATTTTCATTGCTCGTGAAGTTATTAAAATAAAAATTGAATTTATTAGGTTAGTGAAAAACCACACAAATTTTTGAAGACTCTCCTGTGTTGGTACTAAACTCTGGTACTGCTTTTATAATCTGTTTGTGTTTAGTCGACCATGCAATCCCTGTGTAAGTTGTTACTATGGAAACTAACATATTAGAGTTATTGCATTAATGTACACCTTAAAATAAACTGTCCAATATGCTATTATAGAAAATTAATCGACATCTTCTGACCAATTAGAACTGAGTACAGTGGCCTAAACATATATATATATATAGTGAAGAATTCAATTCTCTTTCCTCATGTCAAATCCTTTGTGACGACATGTGTAACACTCTCCTGCGTTGTTATCAGCACATACACAGAGGTGTTTAAAGATAATCGATATGATGTATTGTTTTTCATGTGTGTGCTGTGGTCGGTGTGTGTTAGGGAGTGTTGAGCGGGCACTACCAAACTGGCTCACTGGAATCATCGCTGTTGCTGTGTTTCTCTTCCTGGTTTTTATTGCCTTCGTTGTCAACAAAGCCTGGTGTAAGGACTCAAGGTAATCACTTAAGCATTACATCAGCCTGCTCCTCTATCTCAGATCAGTACAGAATGCTATTATTTAAAATAAACCCTTAAACTTACTCAAGTGGCATGATGCTAAATCCAGATTTTTAATGTTAAAGATATTTCAGTGCTCATCATTTTCACAGGTAGTGTACAGGCTTACTAGCACCGAGTCTGAAAGAGTAATCAGTAACACTCTGAGTCAACACATTTCCTTACTTCTCTATTAACAGTCAGGAGGATAAGGCCAGCGTGACAACCAGCGAATATGCCATGACCAATGGGTCAAACACACATCTGGATTCAGTCAGGTAAGATTTTATATGCATGGCTTTTATGCTTCATCATGCTTCCAGATCGATAAACACAATAAAACACACCACAGTCTACGTAACTGAATGCTATATAACTTACCTTCTTCTGAATTTCAGGAGTGATGAGCACTACAACGCTTATGAGAATGGGATTTTTGACAAACCTGAAGAAACTGTGACAGTCATGTGAATCTGTGTCCATTTAGACCAGAAGTACACGCTAATCCACCTTAGGGATGTTAAAGATTTCATTAATGTTTCTGTTGTACTTTTACACATTTACAGATATACACATGGGGAAATTTCTAAATAATTTGTTACCAGTCATCACAGTATGTGCTAATGGGACGATCAGTGGACTAAATATCCATAAGGTTAAACACAAAAGCATTTATATGAATGTAAACTGATTTAATTCCATATTTCTGAACCTGTAATTGAATGCAAGCTACTGAAAACCTTTTTCATCTATAGATACTATTCTGGCTAGAACAGCCCTATATTTTTCCTGAATTGCTTCTAGAAGAAATAAGAGGGGGGAAAAAACATTCAACTGATCAATTGTCAAAACACTGAACACAATGACAAAAAAAAAGCCATTTATTCTTTAACATTTTCTACAAATTTTCTACTACAGTCTAAGAAAGTCACTGTGTAATATGTTTTATCTGATTCCAACAGACCTGAGTGTATGTGCTAATGAGGTATATCCAGCATGTTTGGTGTTAGTAGTAGCTCCTGTTATCACTTACATTATAGCAGCTTTAAAAAGTAGGTCCCTCAACAGACTCTCTATCTCTGTCTATCTCTCTCGAAGCAATAAGATGAAACTGCAACCTGTCATATTGCAGAAAAAACACAAAGTGTAAACTCATGTCCTGAAAACTTCAGTGTGCAGAAAACTTTGTTACAGATTTACCTCTGACAACATTAACCTCTTGTAACATTAACCTCTGTTACAAAGTGTTGACAATGACGACTCCAAAAACGTTAAACAAACATTTCCTCAGCTGAAATTACACACAATTTTTAATCCATTAATGTGGATACAAGTCCCTAGTTGTCACTATAGAAACAGCATCCTTGCAGCCAGGACTATTGTATGAACCATGTTGTTAGAGAATATTAAGGAATGTTTTTTGACCATTCAGAATTGAATACTGAACACCTCTGTGGTATAAATAACATACATGTAAATGAAGAAAGACATTGAATGAGTAAATGTAGATATAAGGTTTATTAGATCATCTCTCATTATCTAATATAATGAATCTTGACATGGTTTCTTTGGGATTTGACATTACATGATCATTTCACAAAGACTGACCAATGAACTAAACATTTCCAGGGCAGGGGATAAACAAGACTGAGACAGAGAGAAAGAACAAGCATAGGATAGAGACATATGTTTTAAAGGGAATTCATGGCAGACAGCATGGAGAAAACAGTCTGCACATGGAAGCCAAGTCAGGGCATTGACCGCTCTTCAGTTTGACAGACACAACTGATGAGAGGAATATGTCTGTGCTGGGAAAATCCTCTACCAGTGGAACCACAGTGCTGCACACTTTTCCCAGAAGGTCCATTAAGCTGAAATGTTAGGACCATTTAGAGAGGGAGTGTTGGAGTCAGAGCATTACAGAGATTAGCATTCTACCTCATTTAACACACGTGATTCAGGTCTTTAGCCACTTATCAAAGCCTCAAATGGAGTACTAGGCACTGTTTTCTAACATTACACACCAATACACTTGCACAATATACCTACTAGAGTACATAGGCCCTGGAGTTGTTGTTTTGTTTGTTTTAACATTTTGAAAATAAAAAAAAAAAATAAAAAATCTTAGTCTAGGGTGTAGCACAACTACTGTACTGGCTATTTAGCAACATTTTATTAACCGCTGGTGATCTGATGGCCCACCTCTTTTTAAGCATAACGCAGTCTTCCAATGACTTCATATGGCTCAAAATGTTTTCATTGTTCCACACTTCATTTTTAGGCTTTATAAGTACATCACCCGGATATTAATAGCACATTACAGCTTGTTGCGTTTCCTGGTGTAAAGACACTATAAACACTAAAAGTATGTGAAGTATACCATTTGAGATGTAGCTAGAAATCTCTGCAGAGCTCACTGAGTCAGACACTCCTGATTCTGCGGAGGTTGGATGAGCTTTTAGCGTTTGGGGAATGCCCAATGTAGTGTTTTCATACTCCTGATTCAGCTCAGTATAAAGCTGAAACTGAAATGTGTCGAGCATATCCCTAACGCAGAAAATGGTTTACCTCGGCATGGACATTTTGTCAAGTCTCCTCATGCATTTTGAACGACCCTGAGGTCATACGGGTGTCTTGCAAGAATTTGGCACACTTCCGTTTGAAGCTCGGGAGTCCAGCAGACACAGGATTTCCTCATATTGTGGTACACACAGTGCAAAACGATACATTTCACATACCATCTTCATTTCAACGTTGACAGGAATGCTAGTTCAAAATCAAACTGAATTAATGAAATAAATTACATATTTACATTAAAAAGATTTGTGCAATTAAATGATGAAACACTGATGACAGTTTTAGTACAAAAAAATAACAAAAAATAAACTAAACAAACAGAAAAATACTCTAATGTTCACAAAAATTCTTTGTGAATCTGACAGCCGAAGTCTGACATGATTATTCGGTCAGAAACAGGAACGCTGCGCTCTAAATTACTCCACTTCACTACAATAGATCATGCTGCTTCTAATGTTAGTGAGACAATAATAATGAAGAGCACATATACAACAGAAACAAAAACAAACAATTCTCAGCATGATCTAATTAAGGCCAGCGAAAACAATGTTTAAGCACTAATCCCTTATCACAGTTCATCCCTATAGTTTTCTATATACGACAGTGTGTGTGGGTGCGTATAAACATTCATTAGTGATGACTGATTCTTATTAGCAAGCAAAGTGATTCAAAATGTCAGTCAGCTGGTGAAACTGTGCGTATCTGTATGTGTTATTCACTTGATCAGGACTCGCTAAGTGGCTGCTGCCACCATTCATATCTCAACATGATGACTGGGAATGTTTTCAGAATTTATTGCATTTGAATTTACTGCAATGGCAAATCTGCATTCAGGTGCTTTAAATGAGTGTTTCCAGGTAAATCAAAAAGGGCCATGGGTAGCTTTGTGAAAAAAGAAATCTTAATGCTTTTCAACATAACGTCTTTAGGGAGCACATGTCGTTACCAATGACAAGAATTTCAACATGTTTACCTGCACCAAGAAAAACTGAAAACCTCTTCACTCTCAACTCACTCATAACGGAAGCTTTTGGAAATGATTATGTTAATCTCTGGCTTGTCTTTCAACAAAGCAATAACAATAAATTGATAATGTTAAGAGAAATGTACATGCCAGAGCAATCCAATGATTGAGAGAAATTCTATTGCTCATAGACACTGTGTCTATAGACAATGGATGTGGAGTAACTGATGCTTCAATACAAAGGACTACAACAATACAACACACTAGATATTCTTTTTCATTTAAAAAAATAGATTCTTGTAACTGTGGTCAAACTTAGTTGTTTCCTTCATCACTGACCCTTGCTGCTGTTTCAGCCACATATTTATTTATTTATTTTATTTATACAAGATTCTGACCTTTGTGCTTCACATATGAATAAATGTAAACAACTAAGCTATCATTTTGTAAAACACATCCTTTAACATATTGGGCTCATTTTTCAGAGGACGGATCTGGTGTGGTGTAATGGTGTTTAGATACCACAACACCATTTGGGAATAAAGTAAGTATTCAGATTAGACTTTAATGCTTTGTTGTTCTTAACTCAGTACAGGGAAATTTGTCAAAATTCTTGTCCATTGTAAGCATGCATACACTATAGATAGAGGAACCTACTGAGATTAGGTATTTCTTCACCAGTTGATCTGCCACCAAGTCATATCCCTGAACTGCTTAGCTACAGGCTGGGATTGATTAGTGTGTTGACTATAAGCATGTGATTAATCAATAAAGTTAACATAGGAGACATCCATGCCTGACATCTGCTCATTGCTCAAAACTGCATGAAACAAAAGGATTTAAGACCACGGACATGAGCAGTTTCCCTTCTTGTCTAGGGATCGGTCCAAACTGTGCACACATATTAAAGGGGTAACCTTAAATTTGATTCAGATCTCAGCCGGAGTTTGTGTTACTGAACTCTGCTGAGGAAATTTTGATCAAGTGCTATACATAACCCTAGGAGGCGTGTGTGTGCGTGCATGCGTGCAACAGGTTTCAGAATCCTCTCCTTGGATTGTAACAGGATCGCAACAGGTCTGAGTTGTGTGTGTGTGTGTGTGTGTGTGTAGTTCGTGGCAGTCCTTATGAGTGTGTGTTTGTGTTAAGACAGTACAGACAGTGTAACAAGCCCTCGCTGTTTCTTAAGGATGGCCACAGCTTGCTCATGTGTGGCTCCCTCCAGACTCTCTCCGTTCACTGACAAGATCTGATCTCCACGCTTTAGACGTCCGTCCACCGCTGCTGCCCCCTACACACACATGCCA
Source organism: Hemibagrus guttatus (assembly GCA_033459395.1). Taxonomy (NCBI): domain Eukaryota; kingdom Metazoa; phylum Chordata; class Actinopteri; order Siluriformes; family Bagridae; genus Hemibagrus; species Hemibagrus guttatus. The sequence goes on along the minus strand of JAUCMX010000010.1, from coordinate 11,589,062 downwards.
AAATCATACACTTAAGAATCAACATAAGGATTTCTTTTTTTTTTTTTTTACACTAAACAACATTCCACATGGATATAAAGTATACCAAAAAACATTCACAATGAGTCATCAGTTTATTAGCTACATGACCCACCTTCATTCAGTCTGTACATTCCGAGACATTTATCCAAGGAATAATGAGTGATAGTAGTCAGACTGAACTAGCAACAAAATTTGCCTAGCATGGAATGGAAAAGAATGTGAAAACAGAAAACAGAAATTTAATTCTAGTAGCAGGCTGTGGTACTGTCTATAAAATTTCGCTCACAGACGCAGACTAGCTATATAAAATCTTAGTTGTTCACTAAAGCATTTAAGGGGCATTGGTGTTGTAGGGGCATTGGTGGCTCAGTGGTAGGTTTCTCGCCTATCATGCGGAAGGCCCGGGTTTGATTCCCAGCCAATGCCTCAACCCCAGCCGCTGGATGCAGTGCCGGTCCCAAGCCCGGAAAAATGGGAGGGTTGCATCAGGAAGGGCATCCGGCGTAAAACGTGTGCCAAGTTGTTGTGCGGACCAGTTGGTCCGCTGTGGCGACCCCGAACAGGGAGCAGCTGAAAGCAACTTCTTCTTCACTAAAGCATTAAATCACATCTCAACACATTCATGTTTAAAATTAACACCTGTCTCGAGCGATGGGATCCTAAGCGGGCAGCACTAATTACAGGTGTGAGTAGTGTCCAATGTGTTTTGTGATCTGGTCACTCAGACACTCGTGGAGGTCTGGAACATGTGTGATGAACATTATATTTTGTCGTGGGAATGCCAATGTGTCTCCGACACTATCAAACAAGTGCTATGCTAGTCACTGGTGCTGCCAGGTTAGCTGTTCGGAGCTGCTTCCACTGCTGCTATGTGTAATGAGTTGAATTCTTTGTCTGACTGTCAGTCTGAATGTGAGTCTGAGGGCTGCCATTTTTTTTGACTGAGGATTAAAAGTTTTGCATACTTAAACTGCACCACATCACATCCGACATCTCACAGAATCTTTAGCCAGGAGAAGCCATTTTCATGAAACCAAGATATGCGTCATGTGTTAACACCCTGAATGTGATTTTCCAATAGCAGCATGTCCCAAAGTGTTTTATTCCTCTTATACCACTGCACTGTTTCAATGATTACATTTTTTTCTAATTTAAGAACAGCATCATTCTTTATCAGTTTATAGTTATTTAAATGTGGCAAAATGTCTGTGACACAAGTTATCATTTATGTCTAAGCAACAAGACGTCTTCCATCCTTAAGACCTTGTTGAGGTGGAAAACTGATCATTACTTTTACAAACGAACACTGGGGCCTCCTCCCATAATTACACTGGAGACTCCTCCCATAATTACACTGGAGACTCCTCCCATAAGTACACTGGAGACTCCTCCCATAATTAAACAAAAGTTTAAGCTCTCCTTACAGAACACATCACCATATTAACAATAATATGTTTGTGACATAAGCACATTTTTAATCCATTTTTTATTAGTCTTAGATTGTGTGTCCTGCACAGATAGCTGCAGGTTTTATATATAGACATGCATTTTGAATAGATTTCCTCTCTCATACCAGTATTAACGATCACTCTACACGCGACAGAATTTTAAAAAATAGTTCATGTTCTGATGTTAGCCTGTGGCCAGATTACAAAAGGAATCAAACACAGAGCTCATTAAAAACCCCACATGCAACATGCAGGCAGAAAAGAGTTCTTAGCTTGCTAAAGGGAACTCTCTCAGTTAGTGATAAATATATAAAACCTTTAATGGGTCTTACAGAGGAACAAACCAAAGAACTGTTTAGAGCTATGCATTAAATTTTTCTTCAAAGAAAATTACAGCTTATGATCATCACTGGTGAGTAAAGTGATTCTGATGCCGAGTCTGATATCAGAAGGGATGTGATGTCTGACTCGTGTCTGTCCCCTGCTGGTTCCTGGTGGTTATAGCGGAAACAGGGCAAACAACACACTTCCGTTCTGGAAATACTAAAATTTCGAAATGAAACATTCTTTCCAGTTTTATGTACTTTTTTTCTGGTTATTTTGGTTTCTAAACAGCTTGATCATCTGTACATAAGAGCTATGATGTGAAACTAATGTGTTAAATTTGACTGGTGTGTAATTCAGAAACAAAATAATTCCCTCTCTTAATTATACTTGATATGTGGAATTGGACAGTGAGCTACACTGAGATCTAATATGTCGATCCACAACTGTGTGTTAGGTCAGTGTAGATGTTTGTACCTTGCTGAAGACAGTTTTGACGTAGATAGGCAGGTCTCCGTGTGGACTCCCGAAGCCGCCCACGATGCTGAAGCCGAGCCCTTCAGAGCCCTTCTCCAGAGTGATGCTCTTTGGCTTGGGTGCTCTGTCACAAGACACAAAGATTAAAAAAAATATATTTCAGGATATAAGATTATACATATAGTAGGTAACATATATAGTCACTGGGCACTTTCATAGAAACACCTGATTCCGTGCACATTGGATACAAATTAGTAACAAGAAAGATTACATTTGGTTGTACAGGATGCTATAGGCATTAAGTTCTACTTGTTTTGTCCTCCTTACTTATTTTGTCCTCCTTACTAAGTTAGTAAGCCAAAAAATATCATGCTCATGGAGAAACCAGAATGTGCAGACTTCTTTGTCTTAAAGATTTTAACAGAGCCATGCAGATGTAGAAAATTAATCAACAGCTTCTGACAAATCAGATCCAAGAACTCTATAGTGCTCTGCTATAAATTAAATTATTGACGGAAAAAATAATCAATTTAGTGCATAAAGTCTCAAATGCATTTTAGCACACTTGCATTTTAATGCATACACCAATCAGGCATAACATTATGAGCAGTGACAGGTGAAGTGAATAACACTGATTATCTCCTCATCATGGCACCTGTTAGTGGGTGGGATATATTAGGCAGCAAGTGAACACTTTGTCCTCAATGTTGATGTGTTAGAATCAGGAAAAATGGGCAAGCGTAAGGATTTGAGTGAGCTTGACAAGGGCCAAATTGTTATGGTTAGACAACTGGATTAGAGCATGCAGTGGTCAGTATCTATCAAAAGTATCCTTTAAGTCCTGTAAGTTGCGAAGACTTAAAGGAGCTGCTGCTAACATCTTGGTGCCAGATACCACAGCACACCTTCAGGGATCTAGTGGAGTGCATGCCTCAATGGGTCAGGGCTGTTTTGGAAGCAAAAGGGGGACCAACAAAATATTAGGCTGGCGGTCATAATATTATGCCTGATCGGTGTATGTTATATTAAATTATAAAAAAAAAAAAAAAAAATCTTAGTGTAGTAGTGGATGGGTGAGTTTTCCCAGTAAATGGTCTCAGAACTCACTCTGGCTCTGTAATCAGGGTCTCAGTGTTGGTGCTCAGGCCGGAGCTTGAAGACATGCTTTCCACCTGACTGGCGATGGCACTGATGTTAGTGTCTGCTATCACCTGTCAGACACACAAGATCAAACATCCCAAGAGAAATTTACCTTCAAAACTCACTCATATCTGTGTATTCAACCACTGTCAAAACTCTCTCTTACACACACACACACACACACACACACACACACACACACACACACACACACACACACACACACAAAAGTATCCTGCTAAAATACAGCACAAGCTTCTTTGGCATCAACCCTCATATCAGTAAGTCTGAAAGCATGTGTGTCATGAAGATGACTGTATGCCTGTGATAACGTGCATCTGTTAATGTGATGTGTGTGTTGGGCGTTGAAATGCACCCCTTTAATCCCTCCTGTCCTGGGTGCCATGCATACGATTGTTCTACAGACAGGCGCTGCTTCAAAGACATCGATCTTCCGACAAACACTTCTTCCCATCACTCATCAGCCCCCTGTCTCCATTCTCCTGCATTAATAAAGGATTTTCTTTTTCTTTTCGCAGCATTTCATTTCTTTATTTTGCCCACACATCAATTAAACCTGATGACTGCAATGACTGTGGCGGCGTTCCGAAAAACCCTAATTTCCATATTTAATTAACAATGAGGCAATTAAAACTAAAACACACAACAACAAACAAAAGCTAATTAAAGAATGACTTGGCCAGTTTGTGAGAAAAGTGCAAAAACATTCCCTTGCCATCACATTCACTTATCTCTGAGAGAGAGAGAGGGAGGGAGAGGGAGAGAGAGAGAGAGAGAGAGAGAGAGAGAGAGAGAGAGAGAGAGAGAGAGAGAGAGAGAGAGAAAGCACAGCAGTTGTGGAAATATTTTAAAAGAAAATCCAGAGAAGTCATATCCAGTTACTACATGGCCTCGGTGAATATGACTGCATACCTCTAGGGGCCAAAACAATGTAAAAATAATCAAATAATCACACTAAATATTGAGATGTCATGTGGCATTTGACACATGGGGAAAACTGGGTTAATTCCACATGTACCTGCTATTGAGAGAAAGAGATGAGAGGACATGCACGTAAATGAGCAGGAATGGACGTGGTAAAGAGTGAGAGAGGGAGAGGAGGAGAAAGAGTAGGGGGGGGAGAGAGAGAGAGAGAGAGAGAGAGAGAGAGTGAGAAAGAAAGAGTGAGAGAGAGAGGGGTGGGTAAACAGTAATTGGTCTCTTAGCTGGTGTAATCAGCAGCATGCAGGCAGGGCTCCCCCTGTTTGAAAGCTCGCTGCATTCCTCCTGGAGCACAGCAGATAACAGTGCATTTGCATAAAGGCTCGGGATTATCTGGCAACCCGTGCTCAACTGCCGCACAGCTGCTGAGAGCTGATAACAGCGCAGTGACACAGCACCAACCACTCACACACTACAATAAATCCACGCACACACACACACACACACACACACACACACTACACTGTATAACACACATACAGTCAGCGATCAGCACACAAACACAATCCTATACATTCTCCTATACACGATCACATACACAGCCCTCTCTCTTTCCCACACACATGCACCTATACACATTTTCTCTCTCATTCACAATTCTTACTACAATCATGCATGAATAGAAAAAGCTTCAGGATATACAGGTGGGTGAAGGAACGGACACGGACATTTACCGGAGACTGAAAAACAGCATGACTAGAGATACAAAAAAGTAGCTTTGAGTTAAAAGCTACATAAAATGTGAAAGCGGCATTATGCATGAGCAATCAGGATACAGAATCATTTCAATGCAAAGAGCATAAAGGAAATTCAGAGATTTGGGTTTGAGCCGGTGTGCTCTACGGTGACGCTGCACTACATGGAGAATACATCCTTTGAATGCACCTTCCTCAAATCCCTTCACACAAACACACTGTTAGAGTGAAAAAGACAATATTTCACATTATAATATTATTGATCAGTAAATGTTATAGTATACAGAATGTACACAACATTTATGAAAGATAACTTCTGAAAGATTAATGTGACATAAATGTAAAGTTACTGTAGTGTTTTTACTGTAAAGAATAGAGCTGATCACAATATTAATTAAGAAATATTAAAATGCTCAAAAATGCCCAAATATTACTACCACCGATCAGTAACTCTGGACAATATTACAAAGCCGTTATGGTTTCCGCACGGGGCTTGAGTATAGACACAAACATGTTGCGTATACAAGCAAGAACACATTCACTGAAAGACTAACACCAACATCAAACCATTTGGGACTGCATTTCTTGTCCCTTTGTGTGATCTGAACTTTGATTGAACTGTGGGTGCATTGTCAATTTATTTCTAGTTTTTCCAAAGCCATTTTGAAAAATTCTACATCATTTACGCTTATTCACTCTCTAGCGCATTTCACATGCACCTTCTCAATCACTGCTGATGACATGTTATGGATGAGCCAATGGCACAGGCTTAAATAAATGATCCCCAATGTAAACCAAATACAGTGTGATCAATTGACATGGCTATGGAAATCTACAGTCTGAGTTAGAAAGAAATCAGCCCCCAGTCTCTACTTCAGATTATTATGTACATTTTTCTTACAAGCATTAGTGGAGCTCCTGTTCTTGGTTCCAAAAAAAATTATCTGATGTGGATTCCAAATATATATGATACTAAATATTATATCAAAATCTTTTAATCTTTGAAAACAGTGGGGGATCTAAAAAGACAAGTAAACTACAACAGAGAAATGCACTCTATACCAAAAACAAATAAAAGATGCTGTGCCAAAAAGCAATCTCGCAGCAGTGTAAAAGCAGTTAATATTCTTAATGTTCTAGTAAAAGGTCCATATAAATCACTCCAAACTAATTATTTCCTCGCCAAGCCTTCATCTCCATTTGAGATTTACAGCCACTCTGTTTTAATGTGTGAAAGAGTTACACTAATTTACACTTGACAGATCTGCCACTGTGGTGGCAATTTGGCACCATGTGGCAGTCATCCACCACGTTGTGAACATAAAAACTTTTACAACTAGTTTTTTTTTTTTTTTAAATCGTGTACCACTTTTACTGGGTTTTTTTCTGCTTTACCTTCATTAATAAAAGCTCCAAGCCTCATTCGCAAATACTCTCAAAAACTGGCTATACTAATAGGTTTAATATTAATTTTGTCTTTGTACAGATATCCAAGATGCAACCTACTGCTGAACAGACTCTCTAATCACTATTTCTGTGCTATTTCATACAAAGGATGGTGAGTTTTAACAGAAATAACATTAAATCTTTTTTACAGCAAATTTAAAAACATGCAGCAAGCGTAAGAGTCAGCTATCAGACATATATACCTGTAATGTGATGTTGCCATAGGCGTGTTTCAGCATGGTGACCACCTCTCCGTGAGTCAGAGCCTCCAGAGAATGAGAGTTAATGCTCACAATACGGTCGCCCACCTACACAGAGAGAGAGAAAACACACAACAAAGATATAATTATGAGGAACACAAACCTATGCATTTGATGAATCAATTCCAATCCAATGCCTTTCTGAGCAGTGGCTTTCACCTTTTTTTTGCAAGACAAAGCTTAATCAATAGCAATCCTTCTGTCTGTACATCAAGACGGAGAACTAAAAGGACAGAGGTGAAAGGTGAGCATGAGGGATGTGTGTGTGTGTGTGTGTTGTAACCTTGAGGCGGTGGGTCCTGGCAGCTACACCATTAGCCTGAATCATGGCAATGAAGATGGGGATGTCTCCTAGCGGACTGCCCTTTCCTCCAGCTATACTGATCCCCAAAGCATCAGTCGGACCCTGTGGGGAAACACACACATACACACACACACTTCATGCAGCCTCACTCACATGAGACACCTTCAATATCACTCAGCTGTGGTTACAAGGAATGGTTATAGAAGGAATGATTGGATTCTTACACGAGTGATCTCCACTGTGCGTAGACCTGTTTCAACTACTGAAATGACACAAAAAACACACAAAATAAAGCCAGTACAAATCTGTATGAAAAATGAGAGAAATCAACGTTTCACTGTTTTATTTTCTGAAGCTATTTGTCAGATAACCCTGAACACTAGATCAGTGCTTTCTGGTTTCCTGACTTTGAGTCTGAGGTGCAGGAAATGTGAATATCACAGGAAATGATATTGAAAATCATAAGATCATTAAAAACCACTTGAAACAATCATTAAAAACCACTTGAAAGTAAAGTTTCAAGTGGCCACTGTCTTCTATTAAAGGTGTTGTGGCCTGGGAAATCCCTGCACAGTGAAACATTTTTACATTTTCTCTGTGGCATACATCTCAACCACTAGTCAGATTTAGCATGCTATATTCTGGTTAGTCGAGTTATTGTAAAGGTTATTTGAGTTACTGTAGCCTTTTAGTCAGCTCAAAGCAGTTTTACCATTCTCCTCTATCCTCACTTATCAACAAGGACAGAACCAACAGAACCAACGTTTACTTGAACTGTAAATGCACTGCCAAATGACGCCACATGGTTGGTTGATTGGATAATTGCATGAATGTACAGCTGTACAGATGTTCCTATAAGTGGCTGCTGAGTGTATGTAGGTGACACATTGAAGACAGGTACCAGAGCTCTTGGTGTTGGCTTCATTCCCAGTTCTCTTAGTGCTGCTGGATATCTGGCTGGGTTGTGGGGCAGTGGGAGGAGCCACGGGGGGCACAGGGTTGCTATTAGTCATATTACTTGCATGACTCTGGAAATAGAAGGAAAGGGAATGAGAATGAGGCTTTGCAAAGGTAAAGTATTATATACAAACAGACTGGCTACACATATGTACACACACACACATCACATTTACATGTAGTACTCATGCAGGAGAAGCCAGCACATTCATACACAGACACTGCTGGGATGAATGCTGTACATCAGAAAATAGTCCCATGATTGATCATGCAGTTTCTAAATGGTGCTCAGTGCCACAGCTTGGTTTGGCATTAGTGGTTAGAGTTTGGAGTGTTTCAAACAGGGGGCATGCAGAGTCAAGATGTGAAGTGAGGATCCCAGCCCTGATCTACACACCTGGCTTCCCTGGGAGGTGCATCTGGAGGAGATCCAAGAGGCAGCCTTCAGCCGGCCCACTTCTAGCTGCACCATTCCCCTGGCACACTGCATCAGGGCAGAGTGCATGGTGTGTGAATGATGCACTCATGTATTAATGTACACACACAAACACACGCGTACACATGCATACAGACACTTGGCTGTACGTGTGGCAGTGTTGTCAGTTACTCTTAAACCCAAACTGTGATAGAAGTCAACGTTCAGTCAAAGATTGGTGTTATACTTGATTTTAATTATGCATACGTAAGATGCCTGCTCTGTGCATGTTCAAAAAAGTTTACTATAGGAAATATTAACCATGGGCAGTACACCTTAATGTGACAAAATGTATTTGTCAGTCAAAACTGCTTTTGAACATATATTAGTATATTCATCATATTGTTCAAGACTGCAGCATAAGAGGCAGTTTTATTTTTTGGCTTTTACCACAATACAAATGACTCCATTCAAATTTTATTTGCCACATACACAATCACAAAATCATACACAGTATGACATGTTTTGAAGTACATTTTATGACTGTCCTTGTTATATAAAAATAAGGGTTGATATCAAGATCCATTACGATTTGGCCCTTGTCAAACTCGCTCAAATCTTTACGCTTGCCCATTTTTCCTGCTTCTAACACATCAACTTTGAGGACAAAATGTTCACTTGCTGCCTAATATATCCCACCCACTAACAGGTGCCATGATGAGGAGATAATCAGTGTTATTCACTTCACCTCTCAGTGCTCAGAATGTTATGCCTGATCAGTGTGTGTATATATAGAAAAATTTAGAATTTTATATTTTATATTTTGTGTGTGTGTGTGTGTGTGTGTTGTATGTCGTTACTGACTAAGCTGCTGTAACATAAGCCGTTCCATTATAGAATTAATAAAATATATCCATTTATCTATCTAGAGTTAAAAATAAAAAAAACAGTTGAAAAATGAAATTAACAGTAAGACAAGAATACATAAGGAAATAAAATATTTGCAATTTGACATAGCCATTGTTAACTTTCTTCTTCTTCTTTCGGCTTTTCCCTTCAGGGGTCGCCACAGCGAATCATCTCTCTCCACCTATCCCTATCTTCTGCATCCTCAACACTTGCACCCACTAGCTTCATATCCTCGTTAATTCCATCCATATACCTCCTCTTTGGCCTTCCTCTTTGCCTCCTGCCTGGCAGCTCCATGTCCAACATTCTCCTGCCAATATACTCACTCTCCCTCCTCTGAACATGTCCAAACCATCTTAATCTGGCCTCCCTAACTTTGTCCCCCAAACGTCCAACATGAGCTGTCCCTCTGATGTACTTATTCCTAATCCTGTCCAATCTTGTCACTCCCAAAGAGAACCTCAACATCTTCAGCTCTGCTACCTCTAGCTCTGGCTCCTGTCTCTTCCTCAGTGACACTGTCTCTAAACCATACAGCATGGCCGGTCTCACCACTGTCCTGTACACCTTCCCCTTGATTCTCGCTGATATTTTCCTATCACACAGAACTCCCGACACCTTTCTCCAGCCATTCCAACCTGCCTGCACTCGCTTCTTTACCTCTTTCCCACACTCTCCATTACTCTGGACTGTTGACCCCAAGTACTTAAACTCCTGTACCTTCTGCACCTCTTCACCCTGTAACCTTACTGTTCCACTTCCCTCCCTTTCATTCACACACATGTACTCAGTCTTACTACGACTGACCTTCATTCCTCTTCTCTCCAGCGCAAACCTCCACCTCTCCAGGTTTTCCTCCACCTGCTCCCTGCTCTCACTACAGATCACAATGTCATCTGCAAACATCATTGTCCAAGGAGACTCCTGTCTGACCTCCTCTGACAACTGGTCCATCACTATAGCAAACAGGAAGGGGCTCAGAGCCGATCCCTGATGCAGTCCCACCTCCACATTGAACTCCTCTGTCTGACCTACAGCACACCTCACCACTGTCCTGCTCCTCTCATACATGTCCTGCACCACTCTGACATACTTCTCTGCTACTCCTGACTTCCTCATACAGTACCACAGCTCTTCTCTTGGCACCCTGTCATACGCTTTCTCCAGGTCTACAAACACACAGTGCAACTCCCTCTGACCATCCCTATACTTCTCCATCAAAATCCTCAGAGCAAAAATTGCATCTGTTGTGCTCTTTCTGGGCATGAAGCCATACTGCTGCTCACAAATTTCCACTACCTTTCTTAACCTAGCTTCCACTACTCTTTCCCACAGCTTCATTGTATGGCTCATCAACTTTATCCCCCTATAGTTACTGCAACTCTGCACGTCACCCTTATTCTTAAAGATCGGCACTAACCCACTTCTTCTCCATTCCTCAGGCATCCTCTCACTCTCTAAAACCCTGTTGAACAAACTAGTTAAAAATTCCACTGCTGCCTCTCCCAGACACTTCCAGACCTCCACCGGGATGTCATCAGGACCGACTGCCTTTCCACTTTTCATCCTCTTCAAAGCCTTCCTGACTTCATCCTTTCTAATCTTATCTACTTTCTGTTCCACAGAGTTCACCCCTTCTACTCTTTTTTCCCTCTCATTTTCCTCATTCATCAGCTCCTCAAAGTATTCCTTCCATCTCCTCTGTACACTGTCCTCACTTGTGAGCACCCTTCCATCTCTATCCTTAATAACTCTAACTTGCTGCACATCCTTCCCATCTCGATCCCTCTGCCTAGCTAACCTGTACAAGTCCTTCTCTCCTTCTCTAGTGTCTAACCTAGTGTACAACTCGTCATATGCCTTCTGCTTGGCCTTAGACACCTCCCTCTTCACTCTGCGCTGTAACTCCTTGTATTCCTGTCTATTCTCTTCAGTCCTGTCCATGTCCCACTTCTTCTTGGCTAACCTCTTCCTCTGGATACTATCCTGAACTTCCTCATTCCACCACCAAGTCTCCTTATCTTCTTTCCTCCTTCCAGATGACACACCCAGCACCTTTCTCCCTGTCTCCCTGATCACTTCTGCTGTAGTTTCCCAGTCATCTGGCAGCAATACCTGCCCACCCAGAGCCTGCCTCAACTTCTGTCTAAATTCCTCACAACATTCCTCCTTTTTCAGCTTCCACCACTTGGTTTTCTTCTCTATCTCTATCTTTGACCTCTTCTTCTTACAGACCATCAGAGTCATCCTACACACCACCATCCTATGCTGTCTGGCTACACTCTCTCCCACTACCACTTTACAGTCACTAATCTCTTTCAGATTGCCTCTTCTACATAGGATGTAGTCTACCTGTGTTCTCCTACCTCCACTCTTGTAAGTCAATCTATGCTCCTCCCTCTTCTGAAAATACGTGTTAACCACAGCCATGTCCATCCTCTTAGCAAAGTCCACTACCATTTGTCCTTCAAGGTTCCTTTCCTTAACTCCAAACTTGCCCATCACCTCCTCATCACCTGTGTTCCCCTCACCAACATGTCCATTAAAATCCGCTCCTATCACCACTCTCTCACCCGTGGGAATACTCTCCATCACCTCATCTAATTCACTCCAGAATCTCTCTTTCTCCTCTAACTCACAACCTACCTGTGGGGCATAACCACTAACAACATTCAACATCACCCCTTCAATCTCTAACTTCAGACTCATCACCCTGTCTGACACTCTCTTCACCTCCAGAACATTCCTCACAAACTCCTCCTTCAGGACCACACCTACCCCATTTCTCTTACTATCCACACCATAATAAAACAGCTTGAACCCTGCTCCTATACTACGAGCCTTGCTACCCTTCCACCTGGTCTCCTGTACACACAGTATATCCACCTTCCTTCTCTCCATCATATCAGCCAGCTCTCTACCTTTCCCTGTCATAGTACCAACATTCAGAGTTCCTATTCTCAGTCCTACACTCTTACCTTTCCTCTTCTCTCTCTGTCTGCGCACTCTCCTCCCTCCTCTACTTCTTCGACCAACAGTAGCCCAATTTCCACCGGTGCCCTGTAGGTCAACGGCGCCGATGGCGGTCGTTGTTAACCCGGGCCTCGACCGATCCGGTATGAAATTCGTACTGACGATTCGCATGGTTAAATTTGGCAACGTTTTACGCCGGATGCCCTTTCCTGACGCAACCCTCTCTATTTATCCGGGCTTGGGACCGGCACAGAAGTCACTGGACTGTGACCCCCATGGCTAGATTAGCCATTGTTAACTTTATTTCTTTATATTTCATTATATATTCTATTTTATTACTATTTTTTATTTTATTGCACTGTTAATTCAATTTTAACAATATCGATTTCTTGATTTTGATTGACAGGTGTTGATTTATTGTTTTATGACAGCTTATCTGACAGTCATGCCAATCTAGCCATGGGGGTCACAGTCCAGTGACTTCTGTGCCGGTCCCAAGCCCGGATAAATAGAGAGGGTTGCGTCAGGAAGGGCATCCGGCGTAAAACATTGCCAAATTTAACCATGCGAATCGTCAGTACGAATTTCATACCGGATCGGTCGAGGCCCGGGTTAACAACGACCGCCATCGGCGCCGTTGACCTACAGGGCGCCGGTGGAAATTGGGCTACTGTTGGTCGAAGAAGTAGAGGAGGGAGGAGAGTGCACAGACAGAGAGAGAAGAGGAAAGGTAAGAGTGTAGGACTGAGAATAGGAACTCTGAATGTTGGTACTATGACAGGGAAAGGTAGAGAGCTGGCTGATGTGATGGAGAGAAGGAAGGTGGATATACTGTGTGTACAGGAGACCAGGTGGAAGGGTAGCAAGGCTCGTAGTATAGGAGCAGGATTCAAGCTGTTTTATTATGGTGTGGATAGTAAGAGAAATGGGGTAGGTGTGGTCCTGAAGCAGGAGTTTGTGAGGAATGTCCTGGAGGTGAAGAGAGTGTCAGACAGGGTGATGAGTCTGAAGTTAGAGATTGAAGGGGTGATGTTGAATGTTGTTAGTGGTTATGCCCCACAAGTAGGTTGTGAGTTGGAGGAGAAAGAGAGATTCTGGAGTGAATTAGATGAGGTGATGGAGAGTATTCCCACGGGTGAGAGAGTGGTGATAGGAGTGGATTTTAATGGACATGTTGGTGAGGGGAACACAGGTGATGAGGAGGTGATGGGCAAGTTTGGAGTTAAGGAAAGGAACCTTGAAGGACAGATGGTAGTGGACTTTGCTAAGAGGATGGACATGGGTGTGGTTAACACTTATTTTCAGAAGAGGGAGGAGCATAGAGTGACTTACAAGAGTGGAGGTAGGAGCACACAGGTAGACTACATCCTATGTAGAAGAGGCAATTTGAAAGAGATTAGTGACTGTAAAGTGGTAGTGGGAGAGAGTGTAGCCAGACAGCATAGGATGGTGGTGTGTAGGATGACTCTGATGGTCTGTAAGAAGAAGAGGTCAGAGATAGAGAAGAAAACCAAGTGGTGGAAGCTGAAAAAGGAGGAATGTTGTGAGGAATTTAGACAGAAGTTGAGGCAGGATCTGGGTGGTCAGGTAGTGCTGCCAGATGACTGGGAATCTACAGCAGAAGTGATCAGGGAGACAGGGAGAAAGGTGCTGGGTGTGTCATCTGGAAGGAGGAAAGAAGATAAGGAGACTTGGTGGTGGAATGAGGAAGTCCAGGATAGTATCCAGAGGAAGAGGTTAGCCAAGAAGAAGTGGGACATGGACAGGACTGAAGAGAATAGACAGGAATACAAGGAGTTACAGTGCAGAGTGAAGAGGGAGGTGTCTAAGGCCAAGCAGAAGGCATATGAAGAGTTGTACACTAGGTTAGACACTAGAGAAGGAGAGAAGGACTTGTACAGGTTAGCTAGGCAGAGGGATCGAGATGGGAAGGATGTGCAGCAAGTTAGAGTTATTAAGGATAGAGATGGAAGGGTGCTCACAAGTGAGGAGAGTGTACAGAGGAGATGGAAGGAGTACTTTGAGGAGCTGATGAATGAGGAAAATGAGGGGGAAAAAAAAGAGTAGAAGGGGTGAAATCTGTGGAACAGAAAGTAGATAAGATTAGAAAGGATGAAGTCAGGGAGGCTTTGAAGAGGATGAAAAGTGGAAAGGCAGTTGGTCCTGATGACATCCCGGTGGAGGTCTGGAAGTGTCTGGGAGAGGCAGCAGTGGAATTTTTAGCTAGTTTGTTCAACAGGGTTTTAGAGAGTGAGAGGATGCCTGAGGAATGGAGAAGAAGTGTGTTAGTGCCGATCTTTAAGAATAAGGGTGACGTGCAGAGTTGCAGTAACTATAGGGGGATAAAGTTGATGAGCCATACAATGAAGCTATGGGAAAGAGTAGTGGAAGCTAGGTTAAGGAAAGTAGTGGAAATTTGTGAGCAGCAGTATGGCTTCATGCCCAGAAAGAGCACAACAGATGCAATTTTTGCTCTGAGAATTTTGATGGAGAAGTATAGGGATGGTCAGAGGGAGTTGCACTGTGTGTTTGTAGACTTGGAGAAAGCGTATGACAGGGTGCCAAGAGAAGAGCTGTGGTACTGTATGAGGAAGTCAGGAGTAGCAGAGAAGTATGTCAGAGTGGTGCAGGACATGTATGAGAGGAGCAGGACAGTGGTGAGGTGTGCTGTAGGTCAGACAGAGGAGTTCAATGTGGAGGTGGGACTGCATCAGGGATCGGCTCTGAGCCCCTTCCTGTTTGCTATAGTGATGGACCAGTTGTCAGAGGAGGTCAGACAGGAGTCTCCTTGGACAATGATGTTTGCAGATGACATTGTGATCTGTAGTGAGAGCAGGGAGCAGGTGGAGGAAAACCTGGAGAGGTGGAGGTTTGCGCTGGAGAGAAGAGGAATGAAAGTCAGTCGTAGTAAGACTGAGTACATGTGTGTGAATGAAAGGGAGGGAAGTGGAACAGTAAGGTTACAGGGTGAAGAGGTGAAGAAGGTAGAGGAGTTTAAGTACTTGGGGTCAACAGTCCAGAGTAATGGAGAGTGTGGGAAAGAGGTAAAGAAGCGAGTGCAGGCAGGTTGGAATGGGTGGAGAAAGGTGTCGGGAGTTCTGTGTGATAGGAAAATATCAGCGAGAATCAAGGGGAAGGTGTACAGGACAGTGGTGAGACCGGCCATGCTGTATGGTTTAGAGACAGTGTCACTGAGGAAGAGACAGGAGTCAGAGCTAGAGGTAGCAGAGCTGAAGATGTTGAGGTTCTCTTTGGGAGTGACAAGATTGGACAGGATTAGGAACGAGTACATCAGAGGGACAGCTCATGTTGGACGTTTGGGGGACAAAGTTAGGGAGGCCAGATTAAGATGGTTTGGACATGTTCAGAGGAGGGAGAGTGAGTATATTGGTAGGAGAATGTTGGACATGAAGCTGCCAGGCAGGAGGCAAAGAGGAAGGCCAAAGAGGAGGTATATGGATGGAATTAATGAGGATATGAAGCTAGTGGGTGCAAGTGTTGAGGATGCAGAAGATAGGGATAGGTGGAGAGAGATGATTCGCTGTGGCAACCCCTGAAGGGAAAAGCCGAAAGAAGAAGAAGATCTGACAGTCATGCCAGCTGTAATTCAATTCACAAATTAATATTAATACACTTATTTTAATATATTATAGTTTCTATAGTAACAGCTCTATTCCTTTTGAAAACACACCCTGCCATAGTTTATCCCTTGCCTATTATATGGTGTTAAGTTTTGAAGGTCTGTATCTGTTTGTTGCACCTCTCACATAGAACCCTGCCATTCACTATTGTGTCCTGTGCTCTGTCCTGCCCCCTAAGTGGAGAATACTGAATTTCCTCCAGATGCACACATGATATGCTCATAAACATGTGAACAATGCTGCAATGGTGTGCTCATAGCTACACCTTCACATTCAGATTAAAGCCAAAGTCCACTAACTGCAGTGGTAACAGCAGTATTAAAAACACCACTATAACCTAATTGCATATGAAATCTTTAGTGTATATATGTGTACATTGATGAGCTTGTATCAGCTGCACATTTAAAGGTACTGTGTGGCTGCAGAGTGGAATTATGATTATGAGCTGAACTCCACTGAGGCTTCATATAAATTCCCCTTCAAAATAGCACAATCCTCAGCATACACACATCAATGGCGACACCTTGTGGCTGTTTTTAGCAGCTTCCTTGTAGCCGCTTTGACTAAATCTCCTCTAATCCTGCATGGGCTGTGGGATGTTATCACTGGCGGTGTTGTAAGCAGGGCTTAAGACTTTAAGGCTGTACTTACCTTAAGGACAGCAGCAACTGTCTCCTGAGAAGCATGTCTCATGTCCTCTCCATCCACAGACAGGATCTGGTCTCCCTGCATGAGCCTGCCGTCCACATCAGCTGCACCACCTTTAACCACGTCAGAGATGAAGACACCTGTGCCGTTCCTGCAGAGATGAGAGGGGAGATGGAGTAAACAGGTGAAATCATGTAACAATGCAGTTTCTTCATTGCAGTACAATGTTTTATGATTCTAATAAGCTTACCATAAAACAATGTTACTTGTTAATAAAAACAAGAGAAACAGAAAGAATGGAAAAATATAAAAGAAAATAATTTTACATTTTTAAATATTCAGTACAAAAATGTTACATCAAATCAGCTGTTTCCATTAAGAGTTTGTCATTGCTTACCCCAATGTACTATGCATTTGCTCTAACATCACTGCATCATGTGTTTCATCACACAGGCTTGAATGAGGAAAACCCAAAAGTGCTAATGGGGTTTCCAGAACTAAGATGTTAAGTAACAGATCTACTTAAATGTGATAGTCAAACTGAGCTCTATCATTTATACTAATCCCTAAGAATGGAGTGGAGCTAACCTCTGAAAGCATAGCCACAAACCTTTTGCCCACGATGCTGAGGCCAAGGCCACGGCCGCTCTTCTTTTGCAGTTCCACAGAGAAAACGTCCAGGTTTTCCTCATCGCGGTACTGTGCTTCATCTCGCAGAACCGTCAGACGCACTTTAGCAGGAGTCTGTCTCAGAGCTGCAATGGCATCCTCATGAGCTACACTGCGCAGATCCACACCGTTCACCTACAGGGGACGACACAGAGCATTACCAAGAGACCCTCAGATAATACAAAATATTTAGCCTTTTACATATCACAGTATGTAGTGGATTAATGATGACAATAGAAATTATAAAAACAGCTTGTTTTTGTTTGAATAAAGAACATAAAAAGTAAAAAAAAAGACAGTAGCTGTGATATCTGCCATCATAGCTATAGACAGGTTAGGGCTATACAGCATCTGTGGAAACATTTGCCTTTAATACACCTGACATCCTGGGACCTGAAACCAGGCTGCAGTACTAATTTTATCCAGCAGATGGAAGCACTTCCTCAGTCTGTAGCAGATAAAATGTGGCTCAGTGAGAGTTTGTTTGCAGGTTTGCTTTCAAACAGTCAAATTCCTTTATTCTTTAAGGACCTGTGTTTATGCAATGACCGGCTTTCTGCTTCTCCATCTCTCTCTCAGTGAACTGACTGTCTTCCAGAGACAAAACTGGAAGGTTCTCATCACTGTAGTTTTCATTCCTCTCTCGGTCTCTCTGTCTCTCTCTCACCTCCAGTATCTGGTCTCCAGCCCACAGTCGGCCATCCCGTGCTGCTGCTCCCTCCTCATATACCTCATGGATCACTATAGCGTCCTGGAGAGAAAGAGAGAGAGAAACATTGATTATTGTGCAAGGCTTATAACCCTCAGCTCTGTCCTTAGAGTTAATATATTAACCTGTCATTATCCTTTTACTTTTCATTTTAAACCATTCAAAATGAATAAAAAATAATAAAATTGCCTCACACATTTTTAAATGGCGAAGAAACTACTAAAACTCGCTCAGTCACAGGTAAAGACGAGAAGGATTTCAGTATTAGATCCTCATATTCAGTGATTTATTTAATAGTAGCCAAAGCTGCAGAAAAACAATCAATTATAATTATTACTTTTTTATTACTTTTTTCCCACTAACATCAGCTCATTAAGATTTGCAGGTGCAGGTTCTGTTGCTAGGTTTCGATGTTTAATCATCCACTGATCATTATTATTTCAAGCATGATTGACTTGAATTAGATTAGACGGTATGATAGCACTTTTTCTTTTCTCAAACTGATTCCGATACTGAAACCATGAGGATCAGCTCATACTCATCTGATATTGTTTTCTATAACTGAAGCACTTCACATAATTGTTCCAATTCCAAATCATATTCTCAAGATCTGTTACAAGATCAGAATTTTTATGATTTCTCTGATATCTGATGCAACATTTGTTGTTGATACCAGTCCAAAACCAGTCCTGGATATAGGAATCTGAGCGGTGTCTAGTTTATTACTTTATTTCTGTTTGACATTGATACCAATCTGTATAATCTGAATCAATGGTTCAAATAGAGGTAACCATGCAAACAATAACATTTTGCGATCAGGGTTTGGATAAAAAAAAGAGAAATAAAAGAGACATAAATTAAGACAGCCAGAAAATTTCCACTTTCAGAGAAATGCCCACTTCAAAGAGAACTAGCTGTAAAAAAAAAAAAAAAAAAAAAAAAAAAAAAAAAAAAAAAAGAAAGAAACAAACAGTTTCACTTTTTCCAGATGAGATGGTCTGAATACCTGGGGGCTTGTTCTGTCAGATCAGAGCAGGTACTCTGCAAGGCCAGCTGGCCACTTAGCTGGAATGAGCTGAATAATGATTGCAGCTCAGTGACTGTGTGCCACTAAAAGCCTGAGGCACATGTACAGTACATGTACAGCAACGGCTTCACAGGATAGTTCTGGACAAACAAAACCTACCTGCGAGGTTTATATAGATAGAAATGAATGCAGCTGGAGACTCTATACATAACTCAAGGTGAAGCAGAAACCGAAAGCTGGTCTGATAACTGCTGTGTTATCCATTTACTCCTCTTTGGTAACCTTTTCTTCCGGGTCAGACTAATTCACTCCTATGGACAATTTTGTCACTAATCCAACATACAGGCATGTTTTTGGGATGTGGGATGAAACCACATAACCCAGAGGAAACCCACACTGACATGGGGAGAACATGTGCAATGCCTCAGACTGTAAGCTGAACTGAAGACTGAAACTGGAAGCCTGGAGCTGTGAGGCGGCAATGCTAACCACTCCACCAAGTGCTAAAAAATCCCTGTGATAAAATAAAACAGTGAAGGATATTAGTGTTGAACACTGCTTTAGACTAGATGTTGGCTTTATAATGGGATTTCGTGTGACTGTAAAAGATTTCACCTACTCGTTCATCCAAAACAAATGGTGAACAGGTTGATGAAATCTGCACACTATCAGCAATTTAAGTCCAAAAATTAAAAAATAAATCTGGATATGCCATTGCATGTTGTTTCAATTGAAACTGTGTGCTCTGTTTTTACTTCTCATACTAACTGTCAACGGTTCTCATCTGTGAGCATCCAGATTTGCTCTGGTTTGCTGAACGTTTTTTTTTGGCGGGGGGGATAATCTTCATTTGCATCTAAAACTAGCCAGAAATGCATATCAGGGCATTATTTATGGATGCTGTGGGTTTTTTTTTTTTTTAATTTTTGGCCAAAATAAAGACCCAATAAAGCCATTGATTATCTGGATCTGGGTAAAAGCTGAATACTGCACAAATACAGTAAAAAATACTATGAATTTGCAGGTCAGGTGTGTCTCATACCAGTTGTGTGTCTTTGCCTCCGACTATACTGAGACCGAGTCCAGAGCGGCCCTTAGAGATCTCTATCACAGTCTCCTGCCCTGGTACTATGGGACATGTAGCAGGGTCTGCAAACAAAGGAGAAAGTGAGGTAGAACAGTGAAGACAAGAAAAAAAGTTAGCAAGAGAGATAATCCAAGTATGGAAATGTCTACTTGTACTAGATGTCACAGTAGAGAAAGCAATCTTATCTTCTGAGATACTAAAGCAACCAGTGATTAACAGGTTTAAGAAATCAATAACAAATGTGTATATTTCCCATTTCAGCAGCATAGAGACTAAAACATAAACATAAGAGACATACATAATGATGTACTGTTGAGACACAGGGGTTGTGTTTATGTATAAGGAACTAAAATAAACGATTCAATTAAACATGCAGACCAGCCCAGTGGCTTAAAACCTAAATGTAAACTTTAAGATTTAAGATTCAAAATGTGTTTTGCAAAGTAAGAGAAACATTTTATTACTGTGCAAAAATAATACCTAATTTATTAAAGGAGAAGTTCACTTCCAGAAAAAAAATCTACAAATAATTTACCCTGAGTTTTTTGAGGAAAATATATCAGGACTTTTCTCCATATAGTGGACGTCTATGGTGCCCACAAGTTTGAACTTCCAAAATGCAGTTAACATGGTCACGCGTGACATAGGTGGAACTACAGACCCGGTGTTTACAAAGCGAACGTGTAAAGACCAAGGAAGAGCAAATAAGTCAAATGCTCTTTACCAACCAAAAGGTACAACGAGAATGTATGGGTGTGTTGATATCCAGGTGCAGAGCGAGCAACCACAACTTCAATCGCTCAGTACGTAGCGTCGCAGACACACATCCCAGATTATGTAGTACGTAGCATCGCGGACGCACATCAAAGGGCTAGTGCTAGATGAGCTTTTGTGGTTAAAAAGTATAAAATTGTTAATTTTTCTAAGAAAATGACCGATCGCTTCGTTAGATAAGACCCTTCTTCCTCGGCTGGGATCATTTTGGAAGTTCATGGAGAAAAATCTTGAAATGTTTTCCTCAAAAAACAATTTCTTCACGACTAAAGAAAGAAAGACATGCAATCTTGCTTGACAAGGGGGTGAGTAAATTATTTGTTGATTTTTGTTCTGCAAGTGAACTACTACTTTAATCTATTAGTAATGTTTACTTCACCCAAACCAAACTAAACATTTTTGCCAGATTTATACAAATTTAGGAGTAGCACATTTCCTTAACAGTTTCTTTTCTCAAGCCATCAGACTCCTTAGCACTCACTGGATTGACACTGACACACACACACACACACCCCTACATATCTTTGCACTCAGTCCACAATTTTTGCACACTATTTTTATCTTTTATCTTCTTAAATGCTGCTACAAACTGAATTTTTTCTTTGCACATTACATCTCTTCTTCAATGCTACAACTTTTTTTTTTTTTGCACACCAGCAGACCTTTTGCTGATCGGCATTCTCCTTATGTATCTGTCTTGTAGTTTATTATATTGTCTGTTTGCACTGTTTCTTGTCTTGCACTGGTTGCACAAGGTTACACACAAGCACATTATGTCCATAGACAATTTTTTCTTTTCACTCTTTAGCCCCTATTTCTGTGCTGTCTTATGTAGCTCTGTGTTGTATATAGCACCAGGGTCCTGGAAGAGCGCTGTTTCACTGTATACTTCATCAGCTCTATATGGTTGAAATGCCAATAAAAGCCTGACTTGAATTGTATGTTGATAAATGTCATTCATAATCATAAACTTGAAATTACAAGTGAAAGGCAAAAATAAAGTTTTTTGGTAAACAGACGCATGTTATTTTGACTCATATCTATAGCCATAAAAATATAGATTATTTAACAGAGTAACAGCAGCTGAAAATCAAAGAATCTGGAGCCAAATTCTGGAAATGGTGAATTAAATGTGAATTAAGTGACATGAAATTAGTGTTTTGACATGAACCTTTACTGTTCCCTGGTGATCATAGGCACACAGCACATCACACAGAGAAACCGCTATGTTTATTTGCTTATTTAACTCAAAGTTAAGCGACACATTGACTCTGTGCAATGCCATGAGACAAAAGAGGAAGTCAATGTGTGTGCAGGAAGCAAATGGTCCACAGCACACTAGGGAATATATGACACATTACAACTTCAAACACACCAAATCAGTCCCTTATCTGTCTCTTAGTGCTGGCTCTAATAAAACATTGCACAGCATTAAAAGAAGGTCCTGTGGCAAATGGAAGCAAAATACACACCACATGAGCACATCCTGCTTTGATACAGAAGCATTCCTAACTGAATAGCTGGGTCTTATTTGTCTTAATTTATAGATTCAATATTGACTTTCTTTATGTTTTTCACATTTATTTCCTTTAACATGGGACTAGCATGAGCAAAAATACACAACCACTAAACATGATGGTGTAATCCGTATATAAGCGTGCAGTAACACTGAGATTTATATGATTTGAAGCTGATTAATTGTAAATTTAGACAAGCTTCAAAACAAGTATAATATGATCATTTTCCTAAAATTATACGATTTTCATGAATACCAAATTTCTTGTGTAAATTTATGAATAAATCATTTTGTATGCAGCCAAGGCTCATCAAAACAATAATAAAAATAATAAAATCAGAAAAAGACTTTCTGACTTTTCAAACATTAGATTTGTGACCTACAAAATGAACATACTGAATGTTTATTCCACATTTCAAATCAGAGTTTTTTTTAAAGCCAGCCTGAAATGCAGTGTGGACAATGCTTCACTGGTGGCTTTATTTTTCTATTATTTATATAAGCCTTGTAGCACAAAACTAAAGAGGTTTTGCCTTTGGATTTCAGGAGAAAAGTGTGCATTTTTTAATTTAGACTAAATTCGTACCTTTGCTGCAGCACTCAAAGTCAGGGCTGGTGGAGGTAAGAGGCACTGGAGGTAAGAGTGCTGCCACATCCACAGAAGTTGATGGAAGCTTGTTGGAGTTTCTCAGGCTTTTGGCAAGACTAGCAGTCTATAGACAGACAGACAGACAGACACATTTGATGTGCTTTTCTATCACCAATATCCCAGTAATTATTCCAATATTCCATCTAAACATTCATCACATTCTCACTTTGAACACCAGAGCCATCACCCTAAAGCAATCCTGCTTTGTTTCTCCCTTTCTCTCTCACACAGGGTTTTGATGTGAGTTTCACACTGCTAAAATTACCCGACCCCAATATCCCATCTGAACGCACTATCCCAGTATCCCATTTCCATACTTTGAACACCACAGGCATGCTTTGCCTTCTTATTCAATCTCACTTTCATTTCCCTCTCTCCCTCTCTCTCTCTCTCTCTCTCTCTCTCTCTCTCTCTCTCACACACACACACACACACACACACACACATTTAAAAATGCATTTCCATTGTAATAACTTATTAAACGATTTAGCATTAGAACACACTGTAATATTAATACACCTATCATATTATACTGCACACTGACAGAGGAAGCTGTAGCCATGCTACACAGGAGCTAAAAAATGATAATGCAGTTTTTCAGAGATGCTTTTATATTTCCACAGGAATGATTTCTAGACACTGCTATTTAGACTAGATTTAATATGTAGGCAACCTAAGAGTCATGTTCAATTTTACTGTCTTCAATACACCTTCAATCAGGACCATTTCCTTGTGCCTCCAATGCACACTAAAGTTAAACCCCAGTCTTAATGCTTCAGTCATGTCTAGAAATATTGTTATTTTACTGTCTACTTCAACTTATAGGAGTTGGTATGCTAATCATAGCACTTATAGCAAACAACTTCTCACCTATTAGAATAGAGAATTTTACCAAAAACAAAAAAAACGGACTTTAGTAAATGCTTGAAGAAAGTGTCAACTGTTTACATGCTACGTAATTTACAGCACAATTTGTTCACTGTTTTTTAATTATTAAAATTGACACATAATTGAATTATTAAATGTATTAAGTAAGTAAGTTGCTTTCAGCTGCTCCCAGTTCGGGGTCGCCACAGCGGACCAACTGGTCTGCACAACAATTTTGCACAGGTTTTACGCCGGATGCCCTTCCTGATGCAACCCTCCCCTTTTTTTCCTGGGCTTGGGACCAGCACTGCACCCAGTGGCTGGGGTTTGGGCATTGGCTGGGACTTGAACCCGGGCCTTCCGCATGGTAGGCGAGAAACCTACCACTGAGCCACCAATGCCTGAATTATTAAAAGTATTAAAATGAATAAATTACAAAAAAAATGCTGTAGTGATATACATAATTTCTTTTCCGAGCCTCTTTGCCAGTAGCAAGCAGTTCACTTATCAAAAATGTTTAGGAATTGTGTATTTTGAGTTATTTTGCACAATTAATAGTGTATCAGGGAAATGTAAACATTTAAAACTCACACCTTTTCAAATGGAGGTCTGGAAACATCCTCACCCACAGTCTCTAACGCTCTTTCTGAAGACTTTAGCTTCTATAAAAGAATGGTAAATAAGAGCTCCACAAATTCATGTACAACACAAAGACGAGTATAGTACAGCATTTACGTTGTTTGTCAAGGTGAAGATGTTAATTAAAGAAAACATCACTCACTTTAGAGGCAGCCTCGCCGTCCTTTAGGCTCTTGTCCACCACCTCTGCAGACACTGAGCTCTCAGGAGTGACCTCACTCAAATGCTCCGGGCTCTGGAGACAAAATAAAACAGCAGTGACTCCTCTTACACTCACAACTGAGTCAGTTCTCTATCTCTATATAAATTTCTAGTAATCTTACTACAAATGCTGAATTTTTCATATTTTTAATAAATTATTATTACAATGTAAACAAATAATACAGTATTAATGCTTACTAATAATAGCTAATAAGGAATAAGTAAACATCATTATATTGTTAGAAATGCAATAATCTCCCACTACTATTAACTAACAGACTTAACAGTAATGCTGGAGGTCATCCTCTAAAATCTAACAAATATTAAACTAGAAAATCATTCATAGAATGTTTTGGTATATAAACTTGGTACAAAAACATATTCCTGGTCTACACTACAAAAATCCACAATATTGATCCTGTTCTCTGTGTAGAAAACATCGGCACTATTAGAGCTAACTCAACTAACTCAACTTTAACACAACTGCAGCTGACGTTCAGTTACCATGGACAACTACTCCAACATGCGCTGAAAAACCAACACAAAACCTTTCCATTGAGAATCTAAAGTCAGTTGCTGGAGAAATCAACACATTATTTTGTAAAATGTTGTATAAAATGAGTAATTCTCAGTTTAAAGTTGTGAATTAAGTGTAATCTTGTTGGACTTTTCAAAGGCTTCAATTATTTAGGTTTTCAGTTCTTCTCTCATTTTGAGGAAATGTCAATTCTTTGTCTGTGGTCTCACACACACTACAAATGCAGGGGACAGAAATTAGTTTACAAACAGAAGTATTCCTTTAAGACGGGCTTTAAATTTTTTATAGTCACTCGCTTAACAGTGGAAAAAAAAAAAAAAAATCACTGACACGGATGCCATCAGTACAGATGTATTAAACATTTAAGCACGGCATTTAAATGTGCACACTAGTAGTTACTGGAGCCAGTGGAGTTTTTGTAATGTGTCTGAACTTTCCACCCATGGAATACAATGTTATTATTAATAGATTATAGCGATGGCACTGACGTGAAACTCAGAAGCCATATCGGACTTACAACAGCAAAAAACGGTGGATCGGATATTACAGAAAAAAAAGAATTTCATCAGATCTTGTAATGAATTTGTTTGTGTGAGGTTTGGGCTAGTCATGTTTTAGTTATGTATATGCTCCTGTACTTTTTTTTTTTTTTTTCCTGTAATTGAAATAACATTCTAAAACCGAAGAGTCTTCGAAGAAAAATATGAATATCGATATTGGATGATACTGAAGGTTTCGTAATCACTGTCATACCATTTCTATTAGACAAGCATTAGATCTAAGTCGACTTTAAAGTCATAATGACTGCAATATTAGTGGGTTGTTCTTTTTGCCAGTGTAATAAAATACATACAGAACCTTAAGAACCATGGCTTTAAAGCACATAAGCACCGGATGTTATCATGTTCTTATACATCTTGTGGGATTTTCTGTAATGTTAGCCACTGCAGCAGAAAGAAAACAAAGAGTTAAAAGAATGAACTTGTCTAACCTGGCTCAGCAGGGGCTCTGGGAGACACTCCGGGGGTTGCGGCTTCTCTGCAGGTATCACAGGTTCTGGGAGGCTCGGATGAATCTGAAATCCATGATCTGACTTCAGTTATGGTGCTTCATTAAAATGAAGAAAAAACCCCCAACAAATCCTAACTTGCTGCAATCTCTAGGTTCCAGTTCTGGTAGCAGGCAATGGCTCCATCTCTGACTATATGATGGCAGAGCATATTCATCATTGTCAATTCAGTGGCTGTCAATGCTGTAACAATAATTCATGCGGAGCTCCACTGATGTTTCCTTCAAAACTGCTACGTTTGTATTATTATAAATACAGCCTGCTGGATTTCAAACTGGTGAAATGTTCAAGCAGAGAGCCTGGGGTGTGCATGTAGTCTTCATCTCAAATTCTCATGCAGTGAAACACTTTCTACAGGCATTATCTGCTCCAAAAGACTACAAGTACAACATGATGAAAGAGAGATAAAATTATACTACACCTCATTTAAGGAGAGAAAGGAAGGCTGGAAGGGGAAAGGTGGAACTGCCATTTGATTGATAGCATCTTCATTCCTGTGCAAGAGATACAACATATCTATTAACCTCAATGACTGTATGCATTCATATATACTACTATACAGTACTGAATAATCAGCAGGTCTAGAGAATAAACAGTGTGGTCATTCTTCGCTGATCTCCTCTGTAAACATCCTGCAGTACCTCCACTCAAAGCATGCTTTTTTGTTTTTTGCACCACTCTGAGTAAACTCTAAAGACTGTGTGCGAAATTCCCAATTTCTAAAATTCTCAAACCAGTCCATTCAACCAGCACCAACATCCATCACAATCCATGCCAAGTCATAGAGCTCACACTTTTCCTTCAATCTGATGTTTGATGTAAAGATTAACTGAAGCTTTTGTACCTGCATGATTTTATGCACTGTGCAGCTGCTGGATGATTAAGTGACTGCATGAATGCCTAAGTGGACAGGTGTTCCTAATAAAGTGGATTGTGAGTGGATAATATTTTTAAAAAAACATTTCATTACTTTTAAAAGCATTGTTACTTTACATAATTTGCTGTTTGAAATCCATCTAAAAAACAAGAAAGGTATTATTGGTTTGCTGAACATGCTTTGTGAAGGGAGATTCAATTTCCTTCTCCAAACTATGACTGAGAATCAAGTGACTCAGTAAAAGTTCAGAACAATGATGCTCCACTATGAAATACACCGATCAGGCATAAAATAATGAGCAGTGACAGGTGAAATGAATAAAACTGATTATCTCCTCATCATGGCACCTGTTAGTGGGTGGGACATATTAGGCAGCAAGTGAACATTTTGTCCTCAAAGTTGATTTGTTAGAAGCAGGAAAAATGGGCAAGCGTAAGGATTTGAGCGAGCTTGTGATGGCTAGACGACTGGTTTAGAGCATCTCCAAAACTGCAGCTCTTGTGGGGTGTTCCCGGTCTGCAGTGGTCAGTATCTATCAAAAGTGGTCAAAGGAAGGAACAGTGATGAACCTGTGACAGGGTCATGGATGGCCAAGCCTCATTGACGCACATGGGGAGTGAAGGCTGGCCCGTGTGATCCGATTCAACAGACGAGCTACTGTTGCTCAAATTGCTGAAGAAGTTAATGCTGGTTCTGATAGAAAGGTGTCAGAATACACAATGCATGATGGGTCAGGGCTGTTCTGGCAGCAAAAGAAGACCAACAAAATATTAGGCAGGTGGTCATAATGTTATGACTGATCTGTGTATAACAAACTGACTGGTAGCACAAGTGGTTAAGGATCTGGGTTGTTGATTGGAAGGTCAGGGTTCACGCCACAGCACTACCAAGCTTTCACTGTTGGGAAATTGAGCAAGGCACTTAACCCTCTCTGCTGCATCATAGCGGCCCCTGCTTCATAGCTCCCCCAAACTTCCTCAACTGGAATATGCAAAGAAACTTCCACTGTGCTATAATGTATGTGTGGGGATAATAAAGGCTTCTTCTTCCTCTAAACTGACTGAAGCAATGGTTACATTAAAACATATTCATGAAAATGTTGGACAAGAGAGAGTAAAAATTCATACACTGCTATGTCTTAGTGCTCACTGAAATCAAAGGCAAATTTTTTGACAGATTGCAAAATGTCCTTGTGATTAGTAACAGCTTTAAGCTGTACTGTATGCAACAAACGGTTGGGGAAAACAAATCTCATCTGTCATGTTCTCACCAAGTGCATGCACAAATATCACCCTCTCACTCATAATCCAAAATCCATGTCGCACATTTAGTCAGCTGTCATTCATGTACACTGTCCCAGTTTACACATCCCAGTATCTGTGTCTCTATCTGTCTCTCTCTGTTCCATATGCTCAGGACAAGCTTTCTGAAGCCTAGCTAAACACAGAGGCAGCTGCTAATGATGTCTCTGGTTGTGCAGAGAATCAAAGGAGCCCCAAAAAACAGTGCTGCAGCTCTATAGAGCCTCCACTGAGACTATGTCAAATATCTGAGCAGCCTCAAAACATGGCACAAGGGAACAGGCTGTGACAGAATTTTGAAATGAATTGTTGTGATGTAAATAATGTAATGTTCATGAGCTGTTTATTTAGCCATTTGAACTTTCTATACAGTAACAGCTATAGTTCTTGTTTCTAAAGTCACAGATCAGCTGCATAACCTTGAAAAGAATTGAAATAAACAGATTAAACAAATGTGCGGTTATTTAACAAAATTTTTTTTATTAATGCTACATATCATTATCATATCATCTGCAAAGGAGACAATTATGTAGCATTTTATTAGCAGTCTAGAGTGTTAGTGCTTGGCAAATGTGAAGCTGTAACTTCAGGAGAAAGACTTCAGCATAAAAAAAGTGTGATTCAGCATTAACATGACAAACTGCAGTTTTTGGTTTTATTACTAGAGATGGCATGATGGCACTTTCTTTTCTGATACCAATACTGATACTGAAACCATGGCGTATCAGGTGATGTTTATACATCAACATTTTTTCCTTCTTTCCTTTCCTTCTTTTTTTTTTAATCTGCCCAAGCCCAAAT
Organism: Hemibagrus guttatus; assembly: GCA_033459395.1. Lineage (NCBI taxonomy): Eukaryota > Metazoa > Chordata > Actinopteri > Siluriformes > Bagridae > Hemibagrus > Hemibagrus guttatus. The sequence goes on along the minus strand of JAUCMX010000010.1, from coordinate 11,559,678 downwards.
CTGGGTATCCCATCAGTGCCATCTCTATTTATTAGCTTTAAGAGAAAAAATGATTTATGAATACATTATTAATAAATGATTGATAACGTTTATAACATAAGTAATAACAGGAAACAGAAGTATAAGAGAAATTAAACACTTCAAGTTGATAACAGTATCTCTGTTAAATCACACCATTTTCTTAGCAGCACATCCCCAAGAGTTTTATTCCTTACTCGCTGTACGTCTTTCTCTTGCCACACGATTAAGTCCCCAGTCTGGAAGGATGAAGGCACAAAATGAAAAGCAGCTACAGCATCTTTTCCCCAGGCCACTCACACAAAACTGGTGGACAGCTTAGCACACTGGGAGCAGAGCCATGATAAATGATAAAGTAGATGCCCAGACTAAGCTGGTTGTATTGACACAGAGGTGAAGCCTGGCATCCATCCTGGCTTCCCTGAGCTCACGGCCAAGTGCACGCTGAAACCCCAACCACGGCAGTGGTGAGGTTTGTTACCTACAAATGCTATAAAAGCATAATAAGATTCTTATTATTTTATGAATCTTACTACTGCATGCCTCCATGCATCTTGTATTTATTACACTATTCCAGAAAGACAGAGCTCATTTTGCCCATTTGCATATTTCTAATGGTATAAATTATAAAGCTATCAGCTTCCATACAGGCTCCTCCAACAAAGCACACCAAAATAAATAGATAATTCAGAAGGTATAATTATAATAATAAAATCTCTCTCAACCTCCGTCTTCTCCTCCAGTGTGTATGCTTTTCTAAGACTCATTGATTTCTTCTTAATGGACTGTAAACATTTTGTAGAAGTGCTTCATTATCACAATGAGAAAACCCCAAATGAACACAGTGTAACAAAATATCTGCTTGACTCTGTGTCTTTCTGAAAGTTGGTCCTTCTCTTGCTTATGTTGTGGTTGCCCTTTAACTGACCCTTTTCCAATTACTGTTAATCTGTTTTCTGTCAAGGTGATCCAAGGAGAGGTAAATGCTCAGGGCTTTGAACATTTGGAATTGAGAAATGTAACCTCTGTCTCATCTTTCTGTAGGACTTCCAGCAGAGCAAACAGCTCTTTCTGACACTGAGGCAGTGCTTTTGCTCCTGTAGCAAACTGGGGTGTTTATGGTTGTCTGTGCTCATCATTTTTCTCTGATTTCTTCAAAATGTAATTTCTTAAATTATCTCTGAGTGTGGTCAGGCAGGTTGCTATGCTCCAATAGTGTTCTTGATTCATGTGAATGAACTGTTGATTTGCGCTCTCCTTCTGGTTTGCCTCTGACATTTCAGCCTGTGATTTTATTTCAGCCTTATGATTGCCTGCTTTAATGCCATTAACATTTACAAAGAGGCAAAACCTAGAAAGTACAAAAGTGAAAGCTACATTTGTTCCAAAATGTCTACAATTGTAATGTTGTTAAGGCATAAAAACACTTGAATTAAAACTTTGGTAGAATTTATCCATATAGCCACTGGTTTATTGAAAATCCATTACGGCAATGGCATGAGTTCTCAAACCTTTTCTCCATCATTTTAATAGGAAAATAAAACACACACACACACACACACACACACACACACACACACACACACACACACACACACACACACACACAAACTTACTGACTCACACTCACCCTCACTCACTCACCCACACACTCTCACCCACCCACACACTCTCACCCACCCACACTCTCTCACCCACCCACACACTCTCACCCACCCACACACTCTCACCCACCCACACTCTCTCACCCACCCACACTCTCTCACCCACCCACACACTCTCACCCACCCACACTCTCTCACCCACCCACACACTCTCACCCACCCACACTCTCTCACCCACCCACACTCTCTCACTCACCCACACTCTCTCACCCACCCACACACTCTCACTCACCCACACTCACTCACTCACCCACACTCACTCACCCACACTCACCCACCCACACTCACTCACCCACACTCTCTCACTCACTCACACTCACTCACCCACCCACCCACACTCACTCACACTCTCTCACTCACCCACACTCTCTCATCCACTCACTCACCCACACTCACTCACTCACCCACTCTCACTCACCCACACACTCTCACTCACACTCTCTCACTCACCCACACTCTCTCACCCACCCACACTCACTCACCCACACTCTCTCACCCACCCACTCACTCTCTCACTCACCCACTCACTCACTCTCTCACCCACCCAAACTCACTCACCCACACTCACTCACCCACCCACACTCACCCACCCACTCACTCTCTCAAGCACCCACACTCAATCACTCTCACACTCACCCACTCACTCACACACTCACCCACACTCTCTCACTCACCCACTCACTCACACTCTCTCACTCACCCACACTCACTCGCACTCACTCTCTCACCCACTCACACTCACTCTCTCACCCACACTCTCTCACTCACCCACTCACCCACACTCTCTCACTCACCCACACTCTCTCACTCACCCACACTCACTCACTCACCCACACTCACTCACTCACCCACACTCACTCACCCACCCACACTCACTCACCCACCCACACTCACTCACCCACACTCACTCACCCACCCACACTCACTCACCCACACTCACTCACACACCCACACTCACTCGCACACCCACACTCACTCGCACACTTTCACTCACTCGCACATTCTCACTCACTCGCACATTCTCACTCACACACACACACACTCTCTCACTCACCCACTCACACTCACTCACCCACACCTAGTGGCAATTTAGACCATCCAGTCACCACATGCACCTGAAGTCAAGGGCCAAGACCAAACCCTGGGCCCTGCGGCTATAATTCAACAAACTAACCTGTTACACCACCATGCCATTTAGTTCCAGTGTGTTCCGTAAGTAATGCTGTGTAACAGGTTAACCTCAGTTAAACAGAGTTTTCATCTCAGAGTTATCCCTCATGTTGAAGTGCAACATGATCTGATCATCAGTGGCACTCCAGGGTGCAGCAAGGTGACATTTTAGCATTAGTGCTCTAAACAAAAGCTTTTTCTTCCTTTCTGTTGCTCACTATTGTTTCCATGGCAATGCCCCCTTTTTCCCGCCATGATACTGAACCAGAGCTGACAAATGACCTTTGATACAAGAAAACATCATTCACACAGGTTTATGCTGCCTTCACAACATTGAAAACTTTTGTGAAAGCCAAGCTGCCATGCTGGAGGAACTGTTTTTGACCAGAACTATCGAAACAACCCAGAGAAATGAACCAATAAATAAACACACATTGTTTAATGGCAATGCAGCAGACTGCTAGTTCATGTTTAAAGAACAGAGTAATGTCTCATGCCAAATATTTTGGATTTTATGAAACATTTTATGAAAGGGTGAAAAAACAACATGGCAGTAACATAACTGTTGAGTGGTCAAATTGATCATATTTGAATCTCATTAAGTTTATGAATGCGCTCAGTAATTATTACCATCACAGGATAAAGGACTATTTATTTGCCTTAAGGCTTTTTAGCACCTCTGCTGGGTTCCAGCTCTGTGCTATCATATTACCACTGCAATTAAACTTAGTGGAGTGGTGCATGTGATAACGTGTATGATAGGTGAATTATAGAGAAATAAAGTACAGGAACACACAGTAAAGTCTTCACAGAATATCAGTTCAACAATGACGCCACCTTTTGGATTTGGAATAAAAAAGAAGATTAATTGCCTTACTCCTGAAATATGTAACAATCATATTTTAGGTTTCTTTCTGCTCTCCCTCTGTTGAAAGGTGTTCACAAGTGCAGAGCTACCTGATTGTCAATTCTAGATTAAAATCTTTTAACTGAGTAGCACTGAATCTTATTAGAAATATAGCTCTTTTGTTTGACAGGCTTCATAGCTGGACATCATCTCCTGCATGTATGACTGCAAAAGCTGCCTAAAGACTTTTTAAAAAAAAATAATGGTACTGCTTATTGTCTAAAAACGTGGCTTTTCTTTTGCAGCTTCTCAGATGGATATCAATATTTTAATATTGAAATACTGATGGAGTAGATGTGTATTGGAATATTCCTGCACAGCCCTGAGTGACATCCTCCTTCTGAAATAACTGCATTTCAATAATAAAATCTTTTCCATTTAACAAGGCATGGACTGACCAGTGATGGCTCCTATAACACTATTTTATCAGCTGGTAGATGATATAAAAATATTTCATAACGCTGCAGAGGTATTACCCACCTGTCATTTCCAGGGAGCTCACATCAATCCTCTTTAAAAGTTCCACATGCTCTAATATTCACTTAGCACATTACAATGCCTGATCCTCTACTGCTCTCTCAATCACTTTATCCTCTTAAGGTGTGTCAACAGCTGATCTGGAAGCAGTTTTGCAAGGCTGATTAGTGACTCAGTAACAGATAGATAAGCAGTGAGGTGAGCTGTGTCCAGAGCTCTTGGCTAAGCACAATACTCAGGCTAAACACAATATACTGCTGGAAACATGCGGTTCAGCCTCATCACACAGACACAACTTCAGACTGACTGTTTTTAACAATTAACCACATTAAAGTAAAAAAAAAAATTCTGTATAAAATTTATTCTACAGATCTATCGGATCTATCAGAGCCCAGGAACCAACTACAGCAGTGTACTTGAGCTGAAATACAGAGGTCTGATTTAGCAAGATTAGTGTTACTTAAGGGACTAGCTTGTGATAACACTGCAGTGGGACAAGGACAAATGGCTAATGTCACATGAAGATGCAAATTAATCAGAGGCTATAAGTGCCTTCGAAAGATTCCTCGAGTTAAAAATGCATTAGTCAAATTAGATGACTTCTTTCTTACTTGCATAAATAATCTGGAGTGTATGCAGAAAAAAATAGTTTCAGCAATAGCCCCAGCACAAGTGTACTGTATTAAAACATGTATGAAAACATGGATTGGACTTCCTGGCTTGTTTTCATGTCATTGTTTTATAGTCAAAAAGGGTTAATGATGCAGAATCTGGGACTTATACAACACAGCCAGATACTTTTACTGTGTTTACTGTGAATAATGAACATATCATGCTTCCAAAAAGTATAACAAATAGAATAATCATTGCTAGTGCTTTTCCACAATGGTAGAACTTATTACTGGCAAATAGGATGAAGCTGGATGTGGAATTAGCAACACTGCTTGTGGTCAGGCATGTAATCACAACCTGCATTAAGTGTTGGACTGTTTAAATAGTTTTACATAATAAATCAAAAGACACATCTTTCTCACAGAGAGACAGTTAACGTAAAGTTTGGAATGAACCGCCATCATAGAAATGGAGGTAATGCTAGAAAAAATGTGCATTGTTGGACTTTACCTCTTAAAAGGAGAAGCAGAGCTGAAATCCTGACTAATCATATGTCACATTAATGCAAAACACTTGAATGACAATGTAAAATGGAAACATGCTTATTAAACAGTAATGCATTACAATCAGACTGTAATAGGTTTAAACAAGCAGCCATAGACACAGAAATTTATGCCTGCATTCAACAGACTATACAGGCCATCATCTGTTATGTAGACTACCCAATTACTGAAGGCAGTATAGAGGGAACACCAGCCACTGCGGCAAAAACGAATCACCACACCACTGCTATCTGTTCTGCGATCTCTCTTTTACAAACTGCAACAGTCATGTCGCACACAACAGCATAATTATTCACTCTAGCAATCTGCATAAAGTACAGTATGTCCCCCAGAAAAACTCACATAAACATAACAGCTGAATAACAAAATGAATAACATAAAATGGACTCAATTTAAGCTGCTCGCATATTATTAGAAATAGTCTAATTTGCAAATGCATATAGAATGATATTGCTTACAAATGTTTAATTTGACAGTGTAGAACAAAATGACACAAAGAGACAGATAACAAGTACAGATCAGTGTGAGCACTGAGGCATAATCCTACAGTGCCTTTCAAAAGTATTCCCTTCTACCCCTTTCATATCGTTCCCATTATGCTGCAGTCCAACCTGGAATTAAAATGGATTTTTACTTGGGTTTCATGTAATGGACCTAACCAGTAGCCCAAATTGTTGAAGAGGAATGAAACAAAATGGTGTGTTAAAAATAAATAAATAAATAAATAAATACATAAATGAAAACTGAAGGGGGGCACGGTGGCTTAGTGGTTAGCACGTTTGCCTCACACCTCCAAGGTTGGGGGTTCGATTCCCGCCTCTGCCGTGTGTGTGGAGTTTGCATGTTCTCCCCGTGCCTCAGGGGTTTCCTCCGGGTACTCTGGTTTCCTCCCCCGGTCCAAAGACATGCATTGTAGGTTGATTGGCATCTCTAAATTGTCCGTAGTGTGTGTGATTGCGTGAGTGAATGAGAGTGTGTGTGCCCTGTGATGGGTTCGCACTCCATCCAGGGTGTATCCTGCCTTGATGTCCAATGATGCCTGAGATAGGCACAAGCACCCCGTGACCTGAATATAGATCGGATAAGCGATAGACAATGAATGAATGAATGAAAACTGAAAAGTTGTGAGTGCATATGTATTCACTCCCTTTACTATGACCACTGCATGGTCCAAACAATTAACTTTACATAAATCAGTTGATTAAAGTCCACCTGTGTGCAATCAGGGTGCAATCTGTCAAGATCGGTCACATAATGTCAGTGTAAATACGTTTGTTCTGAAAAGCCCCGGAGTCTGCAACCCAGCTAACCAAGCAACATCATAGCCAAGGAGCTGTAGAGAAGTATTGCTCAGGACTGGGTTTAAAAAAAATTCCAACATACATTTACATTTCTGGCATTTAGCAGACGCCCTTATCCAGAATGACTTACAGTTGTGTTCAAAATAATAGCAGTCCAACATTACGAACCAGATCAATCACTGTTTTTGGTACAAATTATATCTCTAAATGGCAAATATTTTACTAGTAGGTGTAGTAGAGTAATAGAAAACCAACAGACCCAACAGTAATGACATGCATGCTTCTGATTCTGTGTAACTGAATCATTAATTGAAAAGGGTGTGTTCAAAATAATAGCAGTGTGGAGTTCAATTAGAGAGGTAAATTAGTCTGTGAAAAAACTGGTGTCAAACAAGTGTCCCTTATTTAAGGTCGAAGGCAGCAAATGTTGTACTGTGCATTTCTCTCTGAAAATCGGAGGTAAATGGGTCGTTCCAGACATTGTTCAGAAGGACAGCATACTTTGATTAAAAAGTTGATTAGAGAGGGGAAAACAAAAAGTGCAGAAAATGATATCAAATGCTTTAAAATGGCAAATAAAACCAGAAAGTTGTAGAAGAAAACGGAAAACTACCATTCAAATGGATCGAAGAATAGCTAAAACGGCAAAGACTCAGCCAATGATCAGCTCCAGGGTGATCAAAGAAAGTCTAAAGTTACCTCTGAGTACTGTAACAATTGGAAGACGTCTATGTGAAGCCAAGCTATCGGCAAGAAGCCCCCGCAAAGTGCCACTGCTGAAAAAACGACACGAAACGACATGCTGAAGAGGTTACAATTTGCCAAAGAACACATTGACTGGCCTAAAGAGAAATGGCGCAATATTTTGTGGACTGATGAAAGCAAGATTGGCCGCAGACAGTTTATTAGACAACCCCCAAACACTGAGTACACTGTGAAGACAGTGAAGTGTGGTGGTGCAAGCATCATGATATGGGGATGTTTGTCATACTACGGTGTTGGGCCTATTTATCGTATTCCAGGGATCATGGATCAGTTTGAGTACATTAAAATACTTAAAGAGGCCATGTTGCCTTATGCCAAAGAGGAAATGCCCTTGAAATGACCCCAAACACACCAGTAATCAAGCAGCATCTTGGTTCCAGACCAACAAGATTAACATTATGGAGTGGCCAGCCCAATCCCCGGACCTTTATCGTCAAGCATTTTTCAGTTCATACAGTAAATGTTTGACTTTGTAAAGAAACATGCAGACACTGCTATTTTTTTGAACAGCCTAATATTCTTTTTTCTTCACTTTCTGTAATTTTCTTTCTTTAGTTTCTTCGTGTTTTCATTCAAAATTGAATGTGCAGTGTTTCCAATGCATTTGCGTGTATTGAAATAAAAGTTATTATAAGGATTTTGAGCTTTACTCACTTTTTTTAAACACACTGCTATACACAACTGTACATTTATCTAAATTTTTTGTACAATATATTGAATAATTGAGGGTTAAGGGCCTTGCTCAGGGGCCCAGCAGCAGCTTGGTGGCTCTGGGATTTGAACGCATAACCTTCTGATCATTAGTCCAACACCTTAACCAGTGAGCTACCACATCCCCCATAGTGCAAAGTATTTTTTATTCTGTGACACAAAGTGGTATTGTGTGAAACACCACTTTTGGGGCTAGGGAGCAGGTACTCTGCCATTAGTGTAATTAAATGCATTATAGTACTATAAAAAGGTCAATGGAGATGCAAAAACTTTTGCTACTGCTTTATTTTCCACAAGGGGATCACTGGGTTTAAGTTCGTGTACTTTTCTGCAGTCTAAATGCAATCATAAAAAATACTTTCAGTGTCTTTCAAATGCTTTGTAGTGGTGAAGTCCTGTTATATGAACAAATCAGTTTTTCTGGTCACTTGCGAATCCAACCCACCAGTCAGCTCTCCCAGTCAGATAGCTGTGCCATTGTCGGGATTTGAACTCAATGGTGGGATAATGACCCTGAATTTCTATCTATGACATGGACTTGGCTTTTCTCAGAATCTATTTTAATATTTGGAGTACATTTTCTTTGAAATGTTAACATTTTTTCTCTATGAAAAAATAGACTGTATAATGGTGTTAGATTAGAAAAAAAGAAAAGAAAAAACAAGCCAAGCTACCTGTGCAGGATGAGAGCAGGTCTATGTGTGTTGCAGGTCTATGACGTGTGTGTGTGTGTGTGTGTTTGACAGATTTTCTCACCTGAGCAGCACCAACTTCACCTTGGATGCAGAGCTCTTTATTATGGCTGATGCATTTTGGTGGCTCCGCCCATAAAGCACCTGGTTATTGATCTAAAAGTCAAAAGAAGGAAAAGTAAATATCATCATAATTCTATATACCGCTGTATAACAAGGCACTGTTGAATTCTCAAATCTTACTAATGTTTTCGATATCAGCAGCTCTGATAGTACTGGCTGTAATTGAAATCCCAGGTTTTATATTATAAATATAAATATGTGCTCATGCTAATATGATAGCTTTTATAGTATGGTAGATGTTTTACATAAATCTAATAAAAACAGATTAAACAATTAGAACTCAACACCAACAATGTTGACAATAAAGTCTAATCATTCTCGGTTCTAAAGTGTATGCCTGAAAATCCTATAAAGTATACTTCACACAGGAAGAAGGCTACTCAAGAAATACTGTTTTAGACATTTGACCTTGCTGTGACCTTGACCCTGTCTGGATCAATCCCAAAATTTAATCTAGTTACAATGATGATTTCACATAAATCTCAAATACATTTAACCGATTCTTCTTGAGACTTCAGGCTAACAATAATCTTGGACAGATGTATGGACAGACGCACAACCTGAAAACATAATGTCTAAACTTATTAGTGGAAGGAGTCTCCAAGAGGGCTTTGTGGTTTTTTTTTTAAATCAACAAAAGTGAATAGCCCATATAATAATTAACAGAAGATCATGAAGTGTTTGTGGTGTTTATGCAGAGAAGTACTAAAAACACAAATGCAGAGATACAGAGCAACTGAGTTACATTATAATAAAGGAATAAAACATAAGAAAAATCAGCATCGCTGCAGTGAGAATAAACACAGCAGATCAAAAGACTTGCATGGACTTATAATTCAAACACTCTGACTCTTGAAGACGTGCTATATAATTACATGTCCATTCATCTGTGACAGAATCGCTTGGCAGAGAGCATGCCTAATGCAGTGCTGTGTGTTAATCTAATGGAAACACATTTCAGCAAGCTGCAATTGCTCCTCCAGTAACAGTGTCTTTTAATGCCCATTTCATTCTGATCCTAAAAACACAGTGTATCTTTAAACAATGGTGGTTTAGAGAGAAGCTTTAAAGGACAAAATGTGTTTTACAATCTAATTTCTGATATTTTACACCTTTTGTGAATGAACAAAGTCAGAGAAAATGTTTTTTGTGAAACGCTTTCATAAATTCTTCAAAGTCACAAATTAAGCTTTAAAAGTGTTTAGACATGGGACTACATTTTTAGAATGAAGGATTTGCGGTTATGTAAAAGTAAAGCCATTGTGTGGGTTTGAATGTTTAGGGTTTCAGCAAGTCTAAGACTTTATCTCATGTCTTCATGTCAGTCTGCTCCCAGCACCTTTACTATAGGTATACAGTGATTTAACTGTTCATGTAATCAAAGTCTGTCCTGTGCTCATCCCAGGACTCTTATTCACAATATACTATAACAATGTACTGTTTGCTTTTACTCTTCTATACCTGTATGACTGTAATGATTTATAATGCTTACAACATGGCCATCAACACCCTCCTCCTGCCTCCCCCCTACCGTTCCTCAGCCGGTACTCAAGATCTGTGAAGATGATGTACGCAAAGTCTTCAGCAAACAGAAGATAAGGAAAGCCAAAGGCCCAGACGGTGTCTCTCCAGCCTGCCTCAAAACCTGCACTGTCCAGCTATCATCCATCTTCACATTGATCTTCAACAGATCACTGGAGCTGTGCAAAGTCCATTCCTGCTTCAAACGGTCCGCCATCATCCCTGTACCCAAGAAACCAAAAATCACAGGACTAAATGACTACAGACCCATTGCTTTAATGTCTGTGGTCATGAAGTTATTTGAGAGGCTGGTGTTGGCCTACTTGAAGGACATCACTGGACCTCTGCAGTTTGCTTACCGAGCAAACAGGTCTATGGATGATGCAGTCAACATGGGACTGCACTACATCCTTCAACAAACCAGGGACTTATGCAAGGATCCTGTTTGTGGACTTTAGCTCCGCCTTCAACACCATCATCCCAGGTATCCTCCTGATTAAACTGGACAGCTCTCTATACCCACCTCCATCTGTCAGTGGATCACCAGCTTCCTGACAGACAGGCAGCAGCGAGTGAGGCTGGGAAACCTCACATCAACACCCACACCATCAGCACTGGAGCTCCTCAGGGCTGCGTTCTCTCCCCACTGCTTTTCTCTCTCTACACAAATGACTGCAACTCTAAACACCCCAGTGTCAAGCTCCTGAAATTTGCAGATGACACTACAGTCATTGGTCTCATCCAGGATGGAGACGAGTCTGCATACAGACAAGAGGTTGAGCAGCTGGCTGTCTGGTGCAGTCACAACAACCTGGAGCTGAACACGCTCAAAACTGTGGAGATGATAGTAGACTTCAGGAGAAACCCCCCTGTTCTCCCCCCACTCACTATCATGGACAGCACTGTGGCTGCAGTGGAGTCATTCAAGTTCCTGGGAACCACCATCTCCCAGGACCTGAAGTGGGACATTCAAATTGACTCCATTGTGAAAAAGGCCCAGCAGAGGTTGTACTTCCTACGTCAACTGAAAACGTTCAACCTGCCACAGGTGCAGATGAGACAGTTTTACTCAGCTGTTATTGAGTCAGTTCTGTGCTCTTCTATAACTGTTTGGTTTGGGTCAGCCAGCAAATCGGACTATATTATTATTATTATTATTATTAGGATTATTGGTGTACACCTGCCCAACCTTCAGGACTTGTACAACTCTAGAGTGAAGAAACGGGCAAGTAACATCACAGACCCCTCTCACCCCGGCCACAACCTGTTTGCACTTCTCCCTTCAGGAAGACGCTACAGATCTATGTGCACTAAAACATCTAAGCACAGAAAGAGTTCTTTGCCCCCATGCCATCTCCAGCTTAAACAGCTAATACAGGGATCATTACCTGTGTTCTGTAATTCATTTCTGTAATTCATTCTACATCTCTAATTACTGCCTCTTTCTCAAGTACTATGTAAATACATATGCATATCTCTTTTATTTATACAGCTGTATATAGAGTATATAATGCACAAATCTGCACATAAATCCTTTGTTCCGGATACATCTCATGCCAGATATGTATATATGTATGTATGTACCAAGAGCACCTTAAAAACCACAACAAATTCCTTGTGTCTGCGCACACTTGGCGAATAAAGCTGATTCTGATAATGCTGCTATGCAGCTTCACTCAGAAGACAAATGGCTCCCTTTTGAATCAGTTTCCTCTCAGACATTCCTCCTCATGTCATCTGAGCGAACGTTTCCATTGATGCCATCGCCTCTGGTTTGTTCATCAGCAATCTAAACTTACATCCTGCAAAGTTGCTCTGTGACAATGTCTATGGTAATCACACTATACAAATAAATAAAGCTTTGTGTAATTTAAAAAGACATTACAGGGAAATGTGTTCACGCATACGCTACAGATTAGATAGAAAAACACCTGGATATCCCTTTAACTAACATGATTGGTCAAAAGGTTGATTCATTATTAGAAGATACTATTGGGTTTATTAAAAAATTTGAGGACATCCAGTGTGTTTGTGTGTCCTGGACAACAGCTTCAGTACAGTGTTCCATAAGCAAAGCAGTATTGGTAACATTAATCTTTCATGTTTGCAGTTACGTGACTGGAACAAAAATGACCTGGTCTTTGGAGGTGAAGGTTAGATGAAAAAGGAATGGGGGAGAGGAAGAGAAACAGAGAGAGAAAATGCAATAATGAATAATGTGCTAAGATGTTAAGGATAAATTTAATGACATTAACATTTTTGAACAGGGGGCACGGTGGCTTAGTGGTTAGCACGTTTGCCTCACACCTCCAGGGTTGGGGGTTCGATTCCATGTGTGTGTGGAGTTTGCATGTTCTCCCCGTGCCTCGGGGGTTTCCTCCGGGTACTCCGGTTTCCTCCCCCGGTCCAAAGATATGTGTGGTAGGTTGATTGGCATCTCTAAATTGTCCATAGTGTGTGTTTGGGGAGTGAATGAGTGTGTGTGCCCTGCGATGGGTTGGCACTCCGTCCAGGGTGTATCCTGCCTTGATGCCCAATGACGCCTGAGATAGGCACAGGCTCCCCGTGACCAGAGTATAGATCGGATAAGGGGTTAGACAATGAATGAATGAACATTTTTGAACCAGCATTTCATTTTAAACTAGACAGAGAAATCTGAAATGGAGAATCCTGGATCAGAGCGAGTAACCCCAATTTCCCCAAGGTCTCCCTTGCAACAAATCAATGAAAACTGGAACCTGTCTGCACATGCTCTGATATAGAAATATAGAAGATACACAATGTAAATGAAAAATGCTTTAGTATATTAGGTGTAAAATTAGAACACGTAATACAGAAACATGGCTAGATGACAACATTTTCTAATGTGATCTCTAACAAAATTGCCATTATGATGCACAGAAAGAGGTTTTTAAACCCTCTGGCTCTCAGAAGTCTGAAAATAGGCTAACTGACTGCAGAAGAAGAGAAAAGCTCATCTTTTCTCACTACTGATCTCAAATTTCTCATCAGTCTGACAAAATTGATGCACTGCCATCAGTGGATACGTGCAGTATTCATGTTCATATTTATTTTATTTATTTACTTACTTGGAATAAGTGCAATATTTGCACTGACCTTAACTGCACCTATGCTGCTCATGCCTTTAGGATTTTTACACTTTATACTGTATATTTTGTACTTGTATTTGATATTTTATATCATTAATTTTCCTTGTAAACATGAGTGAACTGACCTATACTTATATATTGAAATAATATACACAGATGGAGGCTGATACATTTGCGATTTCTCTGTGCTTGCATAATGACAACAAAGTTCTTATTGATTCTCGATCTTCATTGAATGCTTTATTCTGCTGAGAGCCCAGAGGAACACTGAGAATGAGGCTGGACTGCAGGGTGGGAATCCAAATGTTTTTGGATAGAATCACATCGGGGTGCTTTCAGAATTGGCATTTTAATTCAACTACTCTTTGTTGCAGAACAAAAAGTCCAAGAGGTTAATTTGGACCTGATTCAGCTCCATCTACCCGAATCAAACCAAAAGTCTGAGGGTTAGTCCTAGGGTTAAGTGGATCCGGTACAGCTCCACACCCTGGACCTTTGGTTCTGCACCAGTGATGGTCTGTTTTTTCCCCTCAACGCCAATACTCAAGGAGAACAACTGAGCAAAACAAACAAAATTCTGATGAAAATGTAGTCTTGTTAGTTAGCAAAGATTTATGACATACACCTGAAGTCTGTAAAGATGCAGATAGTCTGCAACCTACACATTAGGTTCAGGACATAAATGAGTGGCTTAATGATTGAGAGCACTAGTAATTACACCAGGTATTTATTCTGAAATCTTCTCAAGCTCCTGAGTTGCAGCATCAGCAAGAAAAAAAACAGCAGAGAAATGAACTGAATGGCTTGAGTGATTTCTCCAGAATTGGATTGACCTTGCTGACCCTCTTAGCCAGAACACCTCTCAAGTCTTTACACTGAGAAAAGAGGACATTTTTTAAACCAAAGGGCATGAGTGCATTTATATGAGTGAGAGAGAGAGAGAGAGAGAGAGAGAGAGAGATGAAGCACAGAATGAAAATGACAGTGATGAGAACCTCTCATTTTGCCTCTGGATGACAGTCGGCTCAAAATGAAGAGACTATAACTATGAGAGAGAGGAGAGAAAGAGAGAGAGAGAGAGAGAGAGAGAGAGAGAGAGAGAGAGAGAGAGATGGCACACACTGATGGTAGTGATGAAGTCTACGTGCATGAACTGAGAATGTTCACAGAGTAACTGACAGTGCAAATGTCATACATGAACCCCTGGTGTAGGTATACGTGTATGTGCGTTTGTGTGTGTGTTCGCACGCGCATATGCTCACCTCCAGTAACTCATCACCAACCCGGATGCATCCATCGCGGCTGGCTGGTCCTCCGGGGTTGATGCCCACCACAAAGATGCTCATGCAGGAGCGGTCTCTGTTTCCGGCCAGACTCAGACCCAAACCCTGTCGATCCTTCTCCAACTCCACCACTAGCAGCTCCCCCTGTAGCTCGCTGTACTTCTGCCTGATGTCCTCTGAAAATGAACACAAACACATAAGCATGTCATACAGCTTATACTGTAAAAGGCATGGTGTGCACAGATTTCTGAAATCATCCTTGCCTGGTCCAGCATTACCTACTCCATAAACCCTTTATCCTCTCCCAATCTATCTGCATCATATCTTACAACAATACTGATTGTTTACAGTGCAGAGTTTTTGTCTGCCCTTTCACTTTCCCTTAGCCTTTATTATTGTGAATATTGATTAGATTAGATGTAAAAATCGAATTATTTAATTGTGTTTTATAATATCTTGGTGGCTGCAGAATATTCTAGGCCACCCCCCACCTCGCCAAAAAAATACAGGTGGAATTTTCAACCCAAAACCTCATTCCAAAGCTACAGCAAGTCATTTTTATGTGATTTCAATATATACTCAGCTTGAAGTGGAGGAATTGGAAGTGTAACATTTTAGTTTTTTTGCAAAGCCAATGGGACTTAGCTAGCTTATTAAACTGTTTGGCTTTCTTTGAGGAGTGTGACGTGTGCAGATTGCAAACAGAACCACAGCCAGGCAAATCTAAATTTGTAAGTAAAACAATAAAAAAGGTGTTAATATCTTAACAGCGCCATAATATTATTTTTGGACATAATAGAGTATAGAGAAACCTCTGTTGTGTCTGAGTAATAACCGTTGATGACCGTATTGTCAAGTTGTAAGTTTACTGAAGCATGATGTCTGGGATTAATCCTGAGCTGCATTCAGAGTAGTGCAAGTGAGAACATATACACATGCACCGCAGGACCACGCTACCTCTGCCTGACCCTTTTAGAATAATCACCCAAGGCTCTATGGTGAAGCTCAATATCTGCTTTCAAATAAATGCAACTGTCAACATTTTTTTTTTACTGCTGTAAAGGTACTGAGGAGCTTTTCAGGCTGCTCATGTCCATATCTTGCATAACACTGAAAATAACTACTATTCCTGTACACTTCTTATACTGGCTATATTTCTTGTACTCTTCAACAGCAGACAGATGAAGTAAGACAAAGTCGTCTCATTTTAACCTCATTTATTTTTGGACATTCCTGACTCCTAAGTCTTTTATATATTGCAAATAAATAAATAAAAGTTTATTATAATGTCTAAAGTGTTTGTTTTGCACAAGGATAATATTGTGCTATGTTTCAAGGCTTCATTGATTTTAATTACAGCACATTGTTTTTATTTAATTTTTTACAATATCAAATTAGTCTACAGCATCAGAGACATCCTAAACTCAGTTTGTTGCTTGACTGTTTTCTACTTGTGCCTCTGGGTTTTCTGGTTTTCCTGCAACTCCCAAAAAACATGCTGGTAGGTGGACTGGATAAATTGGTTGATTTAAGATAAAGTGACTCTACTGTAGGTGTGGAATGTGTGTCTGCATGGTGTCCTGAAATGCTCTGGCATCCCTTCCAGGATAAATTTCTTGCAGTCAGAACATTTCACTGACCTGCATGCAATTTCATGATGATGAATGAATGAATTTTAAACATGAACATTAAAATAAATAAGCTTCACAGTAGGAGGCTTTGAACATCGTGCACAGGAATCCTTTTTGAGCAAAGTCATACTGCTTGCAGTGGATGAGTGGATAATACTGTCAATTTTCACCTGTACCACACAGTTGCTCAAATAGAAGCTGAACTTAGCGCCCAGATGTCAAGGGCTCTGTCACAGAGTCTGCACAGTGTGAGGGGAATGTTTATTATGAGTGAAGTGGAGATGACTTCTGCTAAAATCATTTCAGCCGGGAGTGTAGAATACACTGTCCATCTGTTCCAGCTGATTTGCTAGAGATAAAGGTTTTTCAGGACAGATCAAAATGATATCTGATGCTGGATTTTTGGTGTTTTTCAGAGGAACAGGTCCCATATGGAGTCATCAAGCTGAGGAGAAATATACTTGATTTCTGCATATGAGGAATTCTCATTTGACGGTTGTGCTTTAAGGCAGGGTTTTAAAGTGGGACTAACATTTTAGGCTGGAATTCATGCTACCTGCTGATTTTTTTCCCCCTCTGCATGAAGAATAAAAGGAAACCTATAGCAAGAAAGCTTCAGGCATAGGCTCCTGTCTCGAGTATTGTGCAACCATAGAAAAAGATGATATTTTGATGTAAAGGGAAAATTTGAAAGAGAAAAAAGGTGAAAATATATGCTACCAAAATGACCTACAAAAATGTCATTTTCCTCCACACTTCCCAAAAATGGCACATATTCTCTCACTCACTTGAAGGATTATACAAGATTTAAGGAAGCAAGCTTTATTCCTGCTGAAATAGCAGCCTTTGAAGCCTTTCCTGAAGCCTCTGAATCCCACTGCAGTGATTTGAAGTTTTCTTGGATAATCCTTAAAGGCTTTTATTTTTATAAGGGGTGGTGGTAGCTCAAGTGGTTAAGGCTCTGGGTCGTTGGCCGGAAGATCAGGGGTTCAAGCCCCAGCGCCACCAAACTGCCACTGTTGGGGGCTTGAGCAAGGCCCCCAACCCACCCTGGTCCAGGGGCGCTGTATCATGCGCAGGGGGCGCTGTATCATGCGCTCCGACCCCAACCCCCAAGGATGGGATATGCGAAGAAAAGAATTTCACTATGCAGTAATGTATATGTGAAAACCTACAGAATCTGTTCACAATCTCAATTAAGTTTAAAAAGAAATCTTTTAATTTCAGAATTTGGTTCAGGTAAAAAATAAAATAAATTTAAGAACAACTATAAAATATTTCTTAAAAATAGAGGTCTTGATATTGAAACAAAGAGATAACTCTGGTCGATGTCCTGTTCCGTTGAACTCATCTCTGTTTACACAAATCTCTGCCATTACAAGATTCCCCAGTGCTGGAGGGCCGGAAACTTTATTAGAAATGCTTGGGCTTAAAATACAGTGGTGCTAAAGTGCTAAAATACTGAAATAGAGGGGGCAATGAGCTATAGCCCTAAACTTGTGTGTTCGAATCCCACCACTAACAAGCTGCCACTCCTGGACCCTTAAACAATGGCCTCAAGTGCTCAGTTGTATGAATGAGATGCAAGTCGCTTTTGTAAGTAAGGGCATCTGCCAAACGGTGTAAATGTAAGGATTGAAAATAAACTCCCATTGATTTTGAAGAGAATCTGAACATTTTCAAATGCAAATAGGTCTTTTTGCACTTAAGCAATTATGTTCTACTTCTTTTATATTTAATAATACTAACAATAATGTTGTTTTTCTTGAATCTTTTTTAATTATTATCTATAATCATATCTTTCATTATAACAGTCTTTAGGTCTTGGTAAAGCACTGTATAAGAAAGTTCTGCTATACAAAAAGACTTTGCCTTCACAGGAGCCAATACTGATCATATTTTGATAATCCAGCTAAAAAAAGAGAAAATTTGGCCAGAAAACGCTAGCATATGTATAAAATGGCTATATTGTATTTTTAGCTAGATATCGGAGATAACAAGTAGAAATTGATGCCAGTGATGTTGATGGGAATGCTAACACCACCACCAGAGCCAAAATTATTACTTTTAAACAGATAAAGTTGGCATGAAGAGAAAGTAATCACTATTAGATGCAAATGCACCTTTTCTATCAGGTGAACAGAATAGAGTTTTCAGCTAGTTCCTGTGTGACCATTGAAAGGGCTCAATAATTGTAAACACATCACAGATGCAAAACATAGATGTTGACATGTCAACTAACAGCTTTCAACACTTACTTTTCAACATCTTATTGTCTCAGACATAAGTAGGGAGGTGCCAATATCAGCAATGTTTCAGATTAAATCTGCAGTAATAATTGTATCAGAGCATGCGGAATTGGGAGAAAAGGCTAGCTGTGACCTTTCCCACTATGACAGCGTATTGCTGTTTTCATTTTCAATTTCCTTTTACTGCAGGGGAGCTCTTTACTGCTGCCAGCAAGTGAGTGGAGTAATTAAAAGCCCCACGAGTCACATGAAACTACCGGGAATGAAGAGAGACGGCGAGTGAGTGAGAGATAGCAGGAACGGGGAGATATACAGTACAGACTCACTATACAAACAGGTTCTGCATCTGTGTGATAACCAGCATGCATAATTAAACATAGCTTAGACTATTTTACTGTTTGTTTGTAATCATGGCTAGGCTGCTCACTGAGATATATAATATACAACATGAATTCTTTAATTGCATATTAATCTAATTAAACAGTTTATATTAAAGCAGTGAAACATATTGATTCTAGTCCTAGTCCTAATCCTAGATCATCTGTTTCTTGAATTAGCGGTATAAAAACTCCAATTGTCCATTTTTATTTGACACTGCTCAAAAGAACTAGGCACTAAATAGATTATTCTCAACTTTAGCATACAGAGATGCACCATCCACTTTATTTGAAATGACTACACCTTCATATTCATGTAGTTATCTAATCAGCTAGTCAAATGGCAGCAGCACAATGCTAATTAACCAATCATGTAGATACAGGTCAAGATCTTCAGTTAAAAAAAGAAGTGTGATCTCTGTGACTGAGCCATGGAGGATGTTCATAACATTGGCTGGTTTGTGTATTTCAGAAACTGCTGATCTCCTGGGAATTTCACACACAACAGTCTCTAGAGTTCACACAGAATGGTGTTAAAAACATCCTGCAGTCTGCAATGCCTTGTTAATCAGAGGAGACTCAAAAAACACTCTTTACAACAGTGATGAGCAGAAAAGCATCTCAGAATGCACCTTAAACCTTGAAGTATATGGGCTGCAACACTGAAAGACCCCTCAGGTTATACTCCTGTCATGTTCCATTCCAGAGAGGAAAAAGCCCAAATGAATGTTTTCTCCTTATCTTTAACCTCCTTCAACAACCCCGTTTTGATGAGTTCTGTGTTCTTGATCGCCTCCGATTTCTTTTTTTGGCTCAGTGTGGTCTTCTGCTGTTGTACGTCATCCATCACCGGGTTTGATGTACTGTGCAAGCTTTTATCGCCACAGTTATAAAGAATGAGAGTTACTATATTCTTCCTGGCAGCTTGAACCAATCTGGCCATTTTCCTCTGATCTCTCTCATCAACACAGATTTTCACCTCACAGAACTGCCACTCATTTTTGTGATTTTATTTATCATAAGTGAAATGAAATCATCCAGCCTGACCCTAGATCAGCTTTTCCACTCACACATTCTTTACTACAGGTCATTCTACACAACGGATAGCTTGGTGTTAAGTATAGAGCAGGTCTGTGATGCCTGGTAGGAGCTGCCTGGTTCACAGGAACAGCATCTGGGCACAATCGCAATCAGCTCTGTAGTGACAGATGGCTGCACCCCGCTCACCCGATCCACCCTTTTCAAGCCGTAATCAGCGGCTTTATGTCATTCACAATATGAAACTGCCTAATTAACATAACCTTCAAATCAGCATGTGCAAGCCCATTTTAACTCTGACCGAGGGAAGAACCACAAGCCCTCAGCTACTGTGATTATAACCTCAGACATTCCTGCTTTGTATCCTGTATCAATCTTCTGCCACTGCTCTTTAATCCTTGTGTCCTGTTAGGGTCAAAATGAACTGTTTTAGATTCTTAAAGCAGAACTACCTCCTTGTAGGAGCACCTGCCACATCAGTAGAGTGACTTTAAATTGTGTGTTTGTACTGGTAGTTATTTCAAATATTATTTTCTGTAGCTGTATTAACTGAAAAATCCTCCATTACTAAGTACAGGACAGAACACAAGCCTTAAAGAAATACTACTGTTCCAATCCTACATGGTGAGAAAGGTATCAAGATCTTTTTTCTACCTTGAAACTATCTCCACCTAACCAAATAAAGGATAACCACCCCACTGGCATTCCTCAGGGATCATTTCATGGTCCATTGCTCTTTTTCATACGCACAAAACCAGAAGGCTGTGTAATGACTTCACCTGGCTTCTTATAACATTACTGAATTCTCTCATCTACTAGGAAAAACCCCTAAATTATGTGAGCTCTGGATCACTACCCATGGTCTAATTGTTTATCCATCTTGCATTTGCCCTTGTAGCCACTTTATACTCAACACCTCTCAATAAATAACATCTATTACTAAAGTCAGCTGGGTATTTCTGTACATGATCAGCTCAATATAACACTTCCTGAGCAGTTAGAGGTCATCACTGTCTCCCTCTGGCCAAATATTCAACAGTTTACTGTTAACAACACAGTAGAATTACATTAGAACATTCTTTTCCACAGCTCTCCAGCTACAGACAGTAGAAAACTATAAAGGAAGCACGCAATTAATGTTCTAAAAAGTTCTTTAAAAATGTAAGAAAAAAAATCTGTTCGAATTTATTCTGATCTGTTAGAATTAATAAAAACTATGGACGAATGTGTTATTGTTTTTATTGTATGAGTGCACTATTAAATCACTTACACCAAATGGTAATAGAAGAATTTAACGCTAGATGGGTTTTAAAAATAATGCAACAAAAAGCTGTCTGTAAGTGTGCATTAAGATATTAACAGTAAATCAGTCAAAAACAAAATGCATGTTTTTTTTTTGTGCATATATATCCACTAGAAATAAAGTTCTAGCGTTTTAAAATCTGGTAACATACAGAATTGAAGAAAAAGGATAAAAGCGCACTTTTTCTACTCTAGATGCAGCACAGGAGCATTATGGACATTTTGACTGGCATAAGCTGTCATTACTGACGTTGGTTGACACACAATCAAACAACTTGATTAAGTCCGCCACTCACTGTGTGAAGAAATCGCACTTAGCTAGCAAGATAGAACGCGTATTTACATCTCGATGGATTGTTTGTACCACCACTTTTGTTAAACTGACTCCTGACACATCATGATCTTGGCAGGAAGACATCTTATGTGAGATTAAAAACTACATAAAACAAATACATTCCCATGTAATTTGGGCAAACATTTTATGACTTCTTAAACCTGAGCTGTCAGAGTAAGTCAGAATGCAAATTTTGATGCTTTTAACCAGAATTCAGCTACAGACATTTGATGAGTTTTCCTAGACCACCACATGTATAACTATGACATCGTGCTAAAGCTGTAATATCATCATCATCCTGTTCCTCAGTGATCAAAAAAGCAGTCATAGTGTTTGTTAGTAAGGGTTATAAAGGTAATAACTGGCATGTTTTATTATTGTTAAATATATGTACCATTATACATAAACCACTGTGCAGGTCAAGTGCAGGCTTGCATGAGTATGTAATTAGTGTGTACTGGAAAAAAATATTGATGCAATAAAGTCATACACACCACAGTGCAGCTGAATTCTAGTGTGCTGATTGGTCGAAAAGTATTAATTATTTTTCTATATCAGACAGTAGATCTAGCTGTAATTCATATCACAATACTATAGTAACAGCTCATTCACAGGGATTTCATGATGATCTACATAGTGTATGCTGGTCTAATAAACAGATTAAAAAGCATGTTTTGAGCTAACAAAAATGTATAATCAATACTCTGATGTTTTCTGTAAGAAGGTTTATTTAGCATTTACCAAAGGAATCTCAGTGTCAGTAAGTTCTCCAGCACAGAAAGACTCAGTGCTGAAAATGCTCGACTACTGATCAGAAGGTTGTGAGTTTGAATCCCAGGACCAAAAAGTTGTCACTTCTGAGCCCTTGAGCAAGCCCCTTTAAAACCCTCAACTGCTTGGTTGTATAAAGGAGATAAACCTCTGTCGCTCTGGATAAGGGCATCTGCAAAATGCTGTAAATGCTATAATGCAAGTAAAACAGGAACCTTTCTTGCAAATGTTCCACTACATTAAATGTTGCTATAAATGGATTAAAAGAAGTTGCAGAATCGTTCATTTTTTTTTTACTGTTTAAAACATTACATTCTGCCTGAACACATCATCTCAGCATCAGACTATGAATTTCATTAGTAGTGCTATAATGGGGGAAACATTAAACTCCCTTGATTTGAAGCTACTTATGACTGAACAAATGAAGGATTGCTGACAAAAAAAATGAATGAGAGAAAGAAAACAATTCCAACTACAATAGCAGTACCTAATTCTCAAAGCTCATGCCAATACTGCACTTTAAATTGGGAATGTTGCCATGTGCTCAAAAAACGGAAAGCTAATGATGTTCATTTCTTTTCGTGCATGATTAATATACATTAGGTGAAACCCCGGCACACGCAACCTTCTCCTGCTTGAATACATTTTTAGAATTACAGTACAAAATACCTCAAATTACATAAACTGTAATTACACCCATTTTGAAAATGGAGACATGTTGTAAAAGCTTGCTCTGGTACGCACTCTTGTGAGCAAACAGGTGCCAGGATTACAAGTGGAGAATTACTTTAGTGTCAGATCTAAATCCTAACAAATATAAACTAAAACAGATGTTAACAGTGAGTGAGACTTGATACCATTACCAGAATCTATCATAATTGCTTTTTATTTGTCTATGTAGCTAATAAGAGCTTATTTTTAGTTGTTATTACATCATCATGTAAACCACTCATCATGCTATATAACATCCGAGAGATTAAGAATATCATTGATACAATCAGTAGCTAAAATCAGTGTGTGATTTGAAGCAGACGTCTTTTTCTTTTCTGAATTCATCTCGGACTTTTACTGGCACAGCTGAAGTGAGTTTCTACTTTAACTCGAGTGTAATATGTGAAGCAGCACTTCAGCTTTTATCACTTATTATAGATGAGTAGTTGCACTTTTCCTTCAGTAAAAAATGTAGCTACTTTTACAACCTCTGAAGGTAGAACACTGTCCTGATAAGCCCCCAAGCCCCCCCAACCAAAAAAAAATTATTAGGCTTCACACACAGTGTATGGAACAAGTACTAGAATGAACAAGTCTTTAAGAAGGCATGCATTTAGCTAATCAGCCTGAGATGGTAGTAGTATCCCACATAATATGAAACTTAACTCCACCATCATCCTCCATTTGTTTGGATATTTGTCTTTTTGTGTTATTAGCAATTCACAGACTCATCAGAGCCCGAAAAGAAGATAAGAAAACAGAAAAACAGAAAACATATCTGTTTAGCAAAGAGCTGTACAAAGTACAATTTTAAACAAATATTTTCCACCCACAATAACTCACAATGGAAATGGAATAAAAGTATGCTTTGACTTGCAAAGGGACAGAAGAAGCATGTCTGAGGTGTGCTGATAAGACTTCACCAGAGCCTTTCTCTTTTATTCAGGAGTGAAGAACAGTCAGCGGTTTCTGTGTGGTGGTTTCTGAAAGGTCTCTACAAGCAGTGTGTAGCTAATTTATTACCCACTCTGAATATGACACTATTCCAGCACACAGAGGCGATCAGCTGCAGCACCTCTCTGGGAGCAAAAAGCAAGACACGGCAGCTCTGCTAGAGCAGCATGGATTCACTTCCCCCTCACCTAAATCCAGCCTCAATACAGCTCTAAGTCCTGCTAACAGAGATCACGGCATGTATTTCTGTCCCTTTTCATGGCTGTTGCCTCTGAATCAATCATATCCCATTATACCATTTTAGGTGCCTCTGGCTGCCTGCACACAGATCACAATCTCCTTTAAGTCATTGCTGCCTGCTTCATTCTGCTTCTTTCCTTTTCTTGTCTCTCTTCATCAGCCTATCTTACTTTCTTGATCTTTTTCTCTCTCTCTCTGTATCACTTTGCTTCATGTGACAGATCATTTCCTTCCGTGTCACAGATTAGTACTGAGGTCCTCCTAATAATGGTTAAAGGTTAGATTTGGTAAAGATTTTCTTGGAGTTCAGTGTCCACTTCACACTCAGGAATATTAAAATGCTTCATCCATCGCAATATTAGTGTGTGTGACAGCCACAATAATAGACAAAGGTTGGAGCAATGCAAAACATATACAATCCATCTTTCTCTTCCTATCTCTCTCTCTCTCTCACACACACACAGATGTGAAGCAGGCAGGTTAGCTGCTGTTAGTTTAATTAGAAACCCGGGAAGGGAGGGGTGGATGAGAAGAGGACTGCACGGTGGGGACGGAAAACCAATCACGCCTTTCTACCAAGCATGAGGTGCAGCTTGGCAAAAATAACCGTAATCCTTCACATTGTAGCCAATTCCTCTGCTGTCCTTGGTTGGAATTTGGTTTTGCCCAAGTACCATGCAAGCCAAGCCAGGACGTATGGCCTGAGCTAAAAAATAGAGCCAAATACACAGTCAGACAGGAATCATGATTAAATGTTCCTCTCCCAAGTGATCTTTTGACATTTTTTAATTTACAAACTAATGTTTTCCTATTGCTATATAACGTCATCTTAAAGCTCTTACCCATGATCCAAACAAAATCTGCCAAACTCCACATGGCCCTGGAATATCCAGTTATTCACTTTCTCTGTGCTGTGTGTATTATCTACACAACAGAAGCCTCATGCACAGTGCAGAAACACATTTGGGAGTCAACCACAGATGCACAGATTGTTGTTGTTTTGACTTTTAACCATAGTACATTTTTATCATTCATTAAACATTAAGGAACTGGCACAATCGTGTTCAAAGGCTTGAACATCCATTAAAACAAACTGCATGTCTCGTGCTTAGTACTTCACTTGAAGAAGAGAAAACCCTGCATTTTCATCTCAAAAGACCGACATCTGGTTTCTTTTCAAAATTAG
Source organism: Hemibagrus guttatus (assembly GCA_033459395.1). Classification (NCBI taxonomy): domain Eukaryota; kingdom Metazoa; phylum Chordata; class Actinopteri; order Siluriformes; family Bagridae; genus Hemibagrus; species Hemibagrus guttatus. The sequence goes on along the minus strand of JAUCMX010000010.1, from coordinate 11,533,968 downwards.
TTCCTTTGCATTTCACATCTATATATAGCAGACTATATATTCAAGCCACCACCTGGCTGTCACTAGTAGAGTTATGTGATGGAAAAGTGGGCAGTTGGAGATTGAAATGAAGCCATTTTTTTGTGTGACATACATGAATTTGAGCTAGAAAACAGGGAATAAAACCTGGCTGCCTCCATGTTTGTCTTTTCTTAGTAAAAAATAGCTGTGATGAGTGACGTATAATTTCTTAATGAAAAGCAAACTGTATAGTTAATATTATAGATTTAACAAGCTAATATGTCACTATGTTTATTTAATCTGAATCAAATATTTGTATATAACGTAATGAAAAGATATGATGTGCTACTTTGTTTACAGCTTATGTGCGAGGTTGATTTGATGTCTCTTGGTTGCACAAAAGAAAGGAAATTGTTTACATTTATGTTATTTAACATATAGTGTTACCCAAATGAGGACAGTTCCCTTCTGAACCTGGTTGCTCTCAAGGTTTCTTCCTCATATCATCTCAGGGAGTTTTTACTTGCTATCGTTGCCTCAGGCTTGCTCATTTGGGATAAATGTTAGAGATAAATAGAAACTTAATTTTACACTTTAGAATTTTTACTGTTTAATGTTTCTATACTTCTGTTAAGCTGCATGGAGAAAATGTCTATTGTTATAAGCGCTATATAAATAAATTGAATTGAACTGAGAGAAACTCTGTCTTGTAGAGACAATACTGGGATCCTGAGCAGGCATTTTGAACTACAGAGGTGTTTTATTTTGGTTTTCCTTGGCAGAGGTCAGGAAATATGAGTATGACCTCAAGACGAATGCAGCATTTACCCGGGGCTGATGGTGTTCTGAAAATGGCAATAAAACACACAATGGTACACAGATGGAAGAGGCTAGTATTTTTCCTGTGATTATTTGGAATTTATTTGGATGGAATGTTTCTGTAGCGTCTATGATAATGTCATTTCAGAACGACACGCTTCTGATGTCAAAGATTATCATGACATCCCAGTTCGTTCTGTCTGATAAGCAGGAACATCACATCATCTAATTAAAATGCAAAAGAAGATGCGAAACCTGGGTTATCTTAATTCGTGACTGGAGGATTCAGTCACATGGCTAATTTGTGCAAATGTATAAAGAAGCTTCCATTTTCAGAAAAGACAGAAAGGAGGAAGAAAAGCCAGAGCTCCACTCTCTCACAAACACAGAGCTGAAAGTGATTAGCGACTCTCAGTTTCTCTTTTTCCAGTTAAGCCTTAAAAAGAGGTCCTGTATATCAATTTTCAGTTTTGTTTGAATAAATGTGACGAGGCATTTAAGAAAGTATTTATTTTTCCTCATCCAGAAATCCTTGCTCAAGGGCAAACCAGGGAGAATACTTAACATTCATATTTGTTCATTCAGCAGACATTTTTTTACTAAGTCAGTTCTAACTGCTTGCATGACACCATCCAAGCATGCAGCTGATGCTTAAGGACCTTGCTCAAAGGTTAAACACTGGCTCTCTGACAGTCCTGAGATTTGAACTTGTACAAGTTCAGCCCCTAATTCCCAACTACACTGGTACATCATCACAGCCCAGTGCTCATGCTGAGTGCCAATCGCTGCTGGCCCACTCGCAAGCCTTCGAGGTTTTCAGGGAAATAAAATGATGTAAATTGAGTTGGAGTGATCCAGGTCTTGGCCGTAGCTTTGAAACACATTTGTCAGAGGGTCTTTTGTGCAGCCAGTGAAAAAAGTGTTAGGACTTGCTGACTAACATATAAAACAGCAGTTCTTAATCAAGGTACTAGAAAGCTGGCTCTGCACATTTTTTTCCATCTTTACTGGTTCATCACACCGCATTCTGCTCATCGAGTACGTGTCAAGTGCTTTCCTAAGCTGAGTCAGGTGTGTTGAAAAAAAAGTAAAATGTGTTAAACCATAAACTTATTAAATAAAGCTTGCAAGTGTGTGCATGAAAATATAAATAAACACAAAAGAGATTAGTGTATGTATTTGCATAGAGAAGATAAATTAAGCTTGCTTACTTACTTACACACCCACACGCTCTAGTTTGGATGCTTCAATTAATTTAGCATGTTGTCTGCTTCTAATGCTAAACATGAAAAACATACCCGTCTAAACACGCCCGCTCACAGTCACAGATGCCCTAAACACACACACACACACACACACACACACACACACAATGAGAGGACACAGCAGACCTCACTTGTCCTGTCTTGCCTTACTTATCTGAATGACAACTGAAAGAAAAAACATGGAAAAATACACAAATACACCACTTTTCTGATTCATAACTTGGAGTCATATGCATCAGGACCTCTATGCTTTCTGTGTCATATACAGTTATGAAGTTGTGTTACACCTGTGAGCATCAGGAGCATGTCAGTGTAGGCATGCTGTACCACCTGTCCTTATATAAGCACACACACACACCCCCACCCCAGGCTAACCAAACTGTGCCAGAAACATTAGTGCATTCATTTACACATTACAGACAGATCGGGAGTCTTGATTTTCAGGTGATGACACCACAGTGCAATCTGAAGTTAGGAAAATGCATGTGGAAGCTCTTCATTCCACATTTCCAGCTCCCGGCATAATGCAGGTGCACAGCTTTACAAGATGTTGGGTTAGGGTTAGGGTTTGAAGTCTTCAAAGCTAAAACACCTTAGATAAGCTGCACCTTACAGTCCAACAACAACAACAACAGCTGGCAAGGAAATATTCCAAAATAATCTACTTTAATAACTGAGAGTGGACAAATCATAAGCCTGGACTTCTGGAGCAGCAGATTTTGTGTAAGGGGCGTTTGTGTTTTATGTATAGTTGCTTAGCGGACATTCAGGAAAAAAAAGGAATAAGGAACATGCAAGTAAGTGGAAACACTGATGAAACAGAGTAAAATAAGCATTAAGCTGTTCTATAACTCCTGCTTACTACACACCCTCACCTCACAAACACTCAGAGAAAATTAAGACACCAGCAACATTAAAATAATATTTAAAAAAAAACAAAAAACCCACAAACACAGACATTATGTGTAATGAAATAAGAGATCACAGAATGCAATAAAGTGGCTCAAAATCTATAAATATTTAAATTCATTAACACTAGAAAGGTTTTGGGGTGAACATAAATGAGGAAGTAATTTGTTAATGCAGTATTTATAGTTGAATTAGGAACTATTCACATTAATTCCCTGAGTTCCCTGAACTCGTGTACTAGTTTGGTTATCTTTTTGGTACAAGGTTGCAGAGATCATTACAGAGGTGTCGTGATTCTGCTTCTGATTCATTTTGGACTGGGAGTCTGATTAGAATTTGAATGTGGTACTGAGGACTCGGACAAAACCTCAGGCTATATGTTCAAACTTACAGGCCAATAAAAGCTGCAGATTTAATCTGACTTAAAGTTGACCAAAAAAAAAAAAAAAAATCAGTAAATGAATAAATAAAACATCAGTTTTACTTATACCTATAAGTAGAGCTAGTCAACAAGCAAACACAAAACGTGTGCTCATTCAGTTCGTGGCAGGTGTGTGAGATTGTGTACACACAATCCAATTTATGGGGGCGGAGAGGACTGTAATCAAGAGGGACGTGCAGGTGCAGCTCACGTAATTCAATATTTGCCCCTCAGATTGAATTGTGCCAAGGCAATTGCAATGACCTGATGGGCTCGATCTTGATATGCTGAAGGAGAGGAGGAAGATGAGATGTGAAGGAGGGTGTCAATGGAAAGACACGTATACACAAACACACGCCATTAGTCGGTAAACGCAGAGGTGAAAAATAAGCATTTCCTGCTTGTAAGTGGTGTTTTCCCATCATTAGGGAATCTGCATCCTTTATGCAGATATGTGAGTAACCTGTCCCTAAGATGCACTTTACATCACCTGATTTCCATCACATCATTCTAAATTCTAGCAAACCAGAAAGTGATTTAATACTTTAATGCATTTAGAAGGATGTACTATTACTACTAGCTCAACAGTGAAAGACCTGGGTGTAATATTAGACAACTTGTCCTTTGAAAATCATATTTCCAATATTACAAAAACAGCCTTCTTCCACCTTAGAAATATTGCCAAGCTTAGGAACATTTATCTGTATCTGATGCAGAGAAGCTAGTTCATGCATTCATGACCTCCAGACTGGACTATTGTAATACATTGCTAGGTGGTTGTCCTGCATCTTCAATAAACAAGCTACAGTTAGTCCAGAATGCAGCAGAGTTCTTACCAGGTCAAGAAAGTATGAACATATAACCCCAATATTATCATCCCTGCACTGGTTAACTAACTTACCTACTACGTTTAGAATTGATTACAAACTATCGCTACTTACGTACAAGACCCGAAATGGTTTAGCTCCCATGTATCTAGCCAGTCTTGTAACCCGTTACAATCCATCACGCTCCTCAAGATGACAAAACTCTGGACTTCTGGTAGTTCCCAGAATATCAAAGTCTACAAAAGGAGGTAGAGCATTTGCATATTTAGCGCCTAAACTTTGGAATAGCTTTCCTGACAGTGTTTGGGGCTCAGACACAGTCTCCCAGTTTAAACGTAGATTAAAGATTATATCTCTTTAGCCAGGCATACACATAATACATCCCATAACCTTGTACTCCAGTTTATCTGATCAAATGCTTGCTAATATTATGAACAGCAGCTCTGCTAATTCCTTTCCACTTGTTTCCATTTTCCTACCCATCCCGAGGCATCTAGAGATTGTACCAGCTCCAGTAGACCTTCAGTGAGAAGAGTCCAACCCTGTGAGGATCCTGAGGCATCCAGAAATGGACCAGCTTCTGCTGGGTTCTGCTTCATGAGGATTTGGGTATTCAAAGCAACGCTGCCAACCCTATGTGGACTTTGAGGACAACAACAAACTCCCAATTAATACACACACACTAACCTTCTGCATATGCTGTATCTGCATCACACAACTGACTGTACATAACTGCAGAAAGGACATTGTTCATAATCACACTGTTTGGTGTTTAGAATAATTTATAATCACACTCTCCGGTGTCACCCAAATGAGGATGGGTTCCTTTTTGAGTCTGGTTCCTCTCAAGGTTTCTTCCTCATACCACCTAAGGGAGTTTTTCCTTGCCACAGTCACATCAGGCTTGCTCACTAGGGATGATTTTGTCTAACATCTAGGACTTTTTGATGTTTTTTGTTTCTTATGTACTGTAAAGCTGCTTTGAGACAATGTCCATTGTTAAAAGCGCTATACAAATAAGATTTAATTAAACTTTAATGCTGAACACAACTCAGACTGCTATACTGCACCTTCTTACTTCAAACTGTAAGCATTTGCTCTGGTCCACTTTTGCACATTCTGAATTAATATACAGTTAATGTTTCTAATTTTATTTTCTTTAATTATTTATATTTTTTGTTTATACTCAGTTTATAGCTTATAGTTTCTTTATGTTTATGCTTCTTTGCTTCATCAATATGCATCAGTACACTAAGAAATTCCGTGTAAGTTTAAACCCATGGTACTTGGCAATAAAGATGATTGATTCTGAAGCTGATGTACAACATACTGGCTCCACATGTATATTGTCTGGATGTCCTACATCTCCATTTACTATCTAAAGTGAACTAGATATGAAATAAATAACTAAAGGGCCCTGAAAGGAAAACTATCATTCAGTTTACCTCAACGAATCCCAACTGCTAAACTTTATACAACAAAGATGGGAGGAAACCCTACAAGAGATCAAGGAGCCATATACTTATTTATGAGGAACGCTTCAAGTCAGGTTTCTATTAGGTAAGGAATAAAACTCATGGCGCTGTTATAGGAAAGTAATCAAAGCTGGGGAGCTGTCGTGACACCTCTGTAGTGCAGTTAACTTTACCAACTCCAACAGCACATCCCAATGTGTTTTATTCCTCTTACACCACAGTCATTTGTGCCACACTTACATTTTTTATTTATTAAAGACTGATGCCATATTTCTGTTTATAGTTACAATAAATAATGCAGAATGTCTGTGAAACAAGTCCGTTCCTGTTATCATTTATCATCAGGTTGTAGCAGCGATAAACAGTCATTCCATAACAATCCTTTTGTCTCTCTTGAAGTTAAGATATAAAATGCAGCATGGCATGTTATTGAGGAATCACAAAAAAGCCTTCTGTTCTGAAGAGTTTCCTGTGCTGGATAAGATACAATAAACAGCTAGTGAAATCAGAAGAAAGAAGACAAGGAAAAATGTCTGACAGGGATTCATACCTTGAACTATCAGAGCTGACGGCAAATAAGAAACTTTGCAATATCCAAAGTCTTGAACCAATCAGGTAAGACCTTGTGCCTGAACTGTGAGTTCAAATAAAGCCCTTTGCTGTAGTGTAGAGCCCCCATCATTCTAACTAAAACATGTCCCACTTGTAGAAAGGTGATTTCATCAACACAGACCTTACTGCATTAAATGTCTGCTCCCTCCTTCGGTCGAGCATGTATCTGCTAAAGTCAACAGCTAATTACATAGCAATTACGGACAGTTTGTTTCTGCTTACATTACTGCACTGATGAGTCTGACTGAGCATAGAGTGAGGGACTGTGTGTGCGCGTGTGTGTGCATGTTTTGGAGCACGGGGTGTAGAGCATTTCCTCCTGATGTGCAGGAAATCTCTGCATTGTGACTGCAGTACGGCACAAGCACACTAGGCTGAGCGCTCCTCATAAACTGTTAATTGTGAACATGTATGTGGAAAAGGAAGACAACTACAGTACACTCAGTGTATCATTAATATCCTGTTAACACAAGACAGACACACAGGTGTGTATACATACATAAGCAAGAAAATGAACCTGAAGATAATGAGTTTAATCCAACATCATTAAACTGGATGTAAAATGAAACCTGGAAAAAGTCTGAATATGTCTCTAATTCACTTCATCTAAATCAAACTGCACTAATATGCAGCCCAGAAAGTGGACAGAGGGATAAAATGCTGTTCCAACAAATCCTGAGTGCAATAACCTTCACACCTGTCATTTGTATCAGCATCTGACTGCACCTGCATGACAGGTTATTAAGCTTACAGTGACAAATTCCTTCAGAGAGGACCGGCATTTTAGCCTCATAATCACAACCCTATGTACACAGTTTTGCTATTCATGAATGTTTGAACTTACATTTAGTAAATCACAATGCCATAAAGCATAAAAAGAGAGATGAGTGTGTATGTGTGAGAGAGGAGGGGGGCACAGACAGAGAGGTGACCCCTGGAAGAGTGTCTTTAGCACAATGTTATACCAAGAAGCCCGAATCACAACTGTTCCCCATGCAACAGGGCTGGAAACAGAGCAGCAGAGAAAAGAGAACAAACAGGGAGAGTGAAAATATCCCTTCCAAAGGAATTTTTTTACTTTGCCTCCCAAGTGTTGAGAGAAACATCTAAAATGCTCCGTATTTCTGATTAATTAGCATTACTGCTCAAACAAACATAAAATATCCCGCTCACATTCACACACAGAAACAGCACCAAGCATGTGAGTCTCCTTTGCCGGCTGGTGCCGAGAGCGATACGCACGTAGGATCTGTACTGACCTGGCAACATGGTCCATCCTTCACTCCCCCACCATTCCACAGCTGCTGAGGATATCCATATGTGTGTGCATGCGTACACGTTTCTGTGCACGTATGTTTGTCTTGTCAGCAATGCTGGAAAAGCTGAGAAATCATGGTGTTGTTTGTGTGTATGTGTGTGTGTGTGTGTGTGTGTCAGTGAATGAGAGAGAGAGAGAGAGAGAGAGAGAGAGAGAGAGAGAGAGAGTGAGAGAGAGAGAGAGAGAGATTTTAAGGGAGAGAGAGAGAGATTTTAAGAGAGAGAAACAGAGCTGGTGCAGGAGCTTAACTGAACCCTCGGAGTCCGCGAGAAGAGAGGCACTGAATTTGTGTGTGTGTTTGAGCGTGTATGTGAGTGAGAGAGAGAGAGAGCGAGAGAGAGGCTGCAGAAAGGCTGAGCACATGCTTCTACTCTTCAATATGTCTTGTTTACACTCACCCTCCTCCCTCTTTCATATACATAAAAACAAAGAATACACAACTCTCTCAATATAATTTTTTTCTATAAAATAAAATGACAAGTCTGTAAATAGCTGAAGAATGGTGTGTGAGAGCATACATGTGAGCATAGCTGCGTTGTGCAGTCATTACACACACACTGAATTTACCTGTATATAGGAGTATGAGTGGGGTGTGAGAGAATCAGGAGTTGTTTTCCAATATGCTGATACGTCTCTGCTCTCTTGTGTACATAGCATAATAATGTATTGATCAGAAGCCAAAACCCACTGTGTTCATCCAGTGTAGAGCACAGCTGTGTAACACAGTCCTCAGGCACAGACTTATCCCTCTACTGACTCCAAACCTGAGTGAACACGCAGAGAAAACACAGACTGCTAATTCTCCTCAGAATCATAGCTCAGGCCATGTCCTGGTCAAGGTTATAGTAGACATGTAAAGAATAGGAGTATTGTATTCAGAATATATGAACTGATCATTCTTAGCAGATACAGTTACAAATAAGTAGCACACTATTTTTTAAAGAAAGCTTGGACACACAGTAACTGAACTGGGATCCTGTGAGATGCAAAAGGATTTCATGAAGCTGAACAGGTAGATATTAAGCTTGCAGAAAAAAGAAAGACAATCGGCTCATTAATGTGAATGTGATCGGGCTGTAGTCAAGACAGCAACAAAGGAGCAACTCATCAACTGCATCATTACTGTAGCCAGTGCTTCATAGCACACATGTAATCATTGTGAGATTGTTTGGAAATCGCACTGAATGCTGACGCTCTCTACAGTTAACCTAATGCATAATGTTGATGCTGGAACTGCACAAACAAAAACAGCTGCTTTTCATAGCAGCATCTGTCATTCTCACCTCTCATTCATTTACAGGTTTCTTTAGCAGACTACATGTTTGAAACAGTCCACAGCGGTTCATGAGATGTGAGTCACAGGTTATTTCTATGAGAAAATAAATACAGCAGAAGACCAAAGTCAAAGAAACTTTATTGTCACTTCAACCATATATATCTGATGCAGTACATGGTGAAATGAGACAACGTTCCTCTTGGACCAGAGGTGCTACACATAACAAAAACAAAATACAGGGTGACGCAGACAAACATGAAGTTAAACTAAGGTGCAAAATTTTTAAACTAAACATACAACATAAGTGCAGGGAATGACTAGAGAGTGCAGACAAAGAAGACAACACTGACTGTGTGCAAAAAAAGAAGTGTAGTATGGTGAGTGCAAAGAACGGTGTTGTACAGTGAGTGCAAGAATAGCAGCAGAGATATTGTTATAGTACAACATTAAAGTGACATGTGCATGTAATCAATAACAGGTGTGTGTGTGTTCTGTTCAGTTCAGCTCTCAGTTCAGAGTGTGTGTGTGTGTGTGTGTGTGTGTGTTCATGTTCCTCAGTTTAGTTCAGTTCTCTGTTGAGACACCAGACTGCCTGAGGGAAGTAGCTGTTCAGCAGTCTGGATGTATGGGCCCGAATGCTATGGTACCTCTTTCCAGGTGGCAGGAGGGTGAATAGTGTGTGTGAGGGGTGTGTGGGGTCATCCACAATGCTGTTGGCTTTGCAGATGCAGCGTGTGGAGTAAATGTCCATAACAGAGGAAAGAGAGACTCCAATGATCTCAGCTGTCCTCACTATCTGCTGCAGGGTCTCCCGGTCCAACATGGTTGCAATTCCTGAACCAGGCAGTGATGCAGCTGCTCAGGATGCTCTTGATGGTCCCTCTGTAGAAGGTGGTCAGAATGAGAGGTGGAAGATGAGCCTTCCTCAGCCTTCGCAGGAAGTAGACACTCTGCTGGGCTTTCTTGATGATTGAGCTGGTGTTGAGCGACCAGGTGAGGTCCTCCACCAGGTGAACTCTGAGGAATTTGGTGGTCTTAACGATCTCCACGTTGGACCCATTGATGTTCAGTGGAGAATGGTTACTCTGTGCTCTCCTGAAGTCAACAACCATCTCTCTTGTTTTCTCCACGTTCAGAGACAGATTGTTGGCTTTACACCAGGCTGTTAGCCGCTGCACCTCCTCTCTGTATGCGGACTCGTCGTTCTTGCTGATGAGACTCGCCACGGTCATGTCATCGGCAAACTTAACAATGTGGTTGGAGCTGTGCATTGCTGCACAGTCGTGAGTCAGCAGGGTGAATAGCAGTGGACTGAGCACGCAGCCCTGAGGAGCTCCTGTGTTCAGTGTGGTGGCGCTGGAGGTGCTGTTCCCGATCCGGACTGACTGAGGTCTCCCAGTCAGGAAGTCCAGGATCCAGTTGCAGAGGGACGTGTTGATGCCCAGCAGACTCAGCTTCTCAGTCAGGTGCTGAGGGATGATTGTGTTGAATGCTGAACTATAGTCGATGAACAGCATTCGAACGTATGAGTCCTTATTGTCCAGGTGGGTGAGGGCCAGATGGAGGGTTGTGGTGATGGCATCGACCATGGAGCGATTTGGATGACACGCAAACTGCATGGGGTCTAGTGATGGTGGCAGCAGGTCCTTGATTTGCCTCATGACGAGCCTCTCGAAGCACTTCATGATGATGGGTGTGAGTGCAACGGGACAGTAGTCATTGTGACAGGACACTGCAGACTTCTTCGGCATGGGGATGACGGTGGTGGTCTTTAGGCACGTTGGGACAACAGTGCTGCTCAGAGAGATGTTAAAGATGTCAGTGAAGACATCTGCTAGCTGTTCTGCACATTCCCTGAGCACTCTGGAATGTTGTCTGGTCCAGCAGAATTCCGGGGGTTAACTCTGCATAGAGTTTTGGGGGCATTGGTGGCTCAGTGGTAGGTTTCTCGCCTATCATGCAGAAGGCCTGGGTTCGATTCCCAGCCAATGCCTCAACCCCAGCCACTAAATGCAGTGCTGGTCCCAAGCCCGGAAAAATGGGTGGGTTGCGTCAGGAAGGGCATCCGGCATAAAACATTTGCCAAGTTGCCAAGTATCCTCCTTCTCTTTATCATCCTCATCAACCTGATCCTCCTCCTCATAATCCGCTTCCTCCTCCCCATTATCATCCTCATCCTCCTCTGCCCTGGTGGTCCAGTGGCAGGCTCCCGCATTTTCACTGCTGTGGGTTCACTCTCAGTGCCAATCCCAACCCTGAACAAACTGGGACAGCTGCATCAGTAAGGGCATTTGCCAAATCAAATACGTGGATCAGATGATCTACTGTGATGGCCCAATCAGGGATCAGCCGGAGTATGGCAACATAATCATCATTATTATTATTATTATTATTATTATTATTATTATTATTATTATTATATATTGTGAGTGCTAATGTTTTCTGCTATTGTACCCTAGGCTCAAATTCCAGCAATATAATGCTGCTTTTTACACCCACAGCAATGCAATACAAAAAGGTGTTTTCCAGTCTCCAATTGAAACCTTAAAATGACAGTCCCATTTCTTACAACCAAGTTCTTTGAATTTGAACCATTTATTTCAGCGCAGTTCAGCCTTTGCTCAACCACAAATCATGTAACTGAAATATTTCCAGTAGCAAATAAGAAATAACTTGGGTCTACTAAATGTCAGATAGCTGTCATGTCATCATACACAGAATATTAAATAATATACAGAATTCTCTAACAAAATTAATGAAACAGCACTTACCATGTTACTGCTTTCAGAGATTTAGCTCTACGTCCTTCAAGAGGAAAAAAGTTCTAGATGGATATATCTGAGTGAACTTAATCTAAATGTGCTTTTGTATGTTCAGTCAGCCAGTTGCATATTTCTATAAGTGAAATCGAATCATTACAAAAATGTCAGGGCACTGAGGCACTGATACTCATCGAGAGGAGCTGATTTGATTGGATTTTCAGCAGCATGTCTTACCACACCTCCTGATGACACATTAATTAAAACAAAAGTCTTTTTTAAAAATCATTACACTGCTCTTTGTCAGGTTATGGCCTACATTAATGCAACAAAAATACTACAAATATTTCCCTCAAGGCCAGGTGTTCCAGCACTCTTTACATTTATGTCCATGGCTACTCTTTTCTCACAATCTCATCAGTCAGAACAAATCAAAAAAGCAAAAGGTCCACATTTGTTTCTAGACTGCTCATATTTCTAAAGAGAAATAAGGTCAGTTTTCCACCCTTTCAGCATGTGCAGTCCCAAAATTATCACACTTCAACAAGCCAAGCATTCAAAAGGAGTCGCACAGAATGTATCAATGGTGGAAGCAGCTGGTTTCAACCCCTCAGGCCCACAGCATCAGCACTGGGCAGCAATTCAAACACACAAATTCATAATTAGATTCAGAGCCAGGCTCATTTTCACTATGACCACCCGGTTTGCTTACATCTAAAATCGACCACCTAGCCTTTACACTGCCCAAGGCTTTAATTCAGTACATGAATTTGAATCATGGACAAACAGCAAAGCAATGAAACTGATCACTAGTAGTGATGATCATGCCCGAGATAACAAAAGAGAGGAAGCACAACTCATGCATTAGCTCTAGAGCTTTTAGTGATTCAGTCAGGTGTACAATGAAGCTCAGCGTGAGGAAGACCCTGAAGGCAAAAACAAATCAACCAAGATGACGGGTGAGGAGTTAAATAGCTAAAAAATGATTGGTTCTCTGAGCTCCATCATTTAAGCAGCTAGCAGATATACAAAGTGTGGTATTAAGATGATACTGCATCATAAATCATAAACATCATGTAAATATCATTCAAGTTAAGGAAAGAACATTTACAGTATATGATTTTATACATTGTAATGTGTATCTACACACGCACACACACACCAAGACTGTCACATCTACATACGCGGAGCACCTGATCTACACAGGAAACCTTTTCCTATTGTTCTAAAGACTCATTCTCAGGAATCTAATTAACATAAAACACTCTAGAGTGAGTCTACTCACCCTGCCATGAAATCCATCGAGTCTCTCCCATGAGAAATTCTAGTCTTTATACATTTCAAAGAGGCTCAAGGGTTTAAAAACAAGTATGCATCATCACTGATTCTATTCCTGCTACATGGTCCATTGACTAAGTTCTCTTTGTTTTTACTCTCTGTATATTGTCTATTTGTCTTTTGTGAAATAAACACATTTATATTATACATATCGGTTACATTAAATTATAATGTATTATACACCAATCAGGCATTACATTCTGAGCACTGACAGGTGAAGTGAATAACACTGATTATCTCATCATGGCACCTGTTAGTGGGTGGGATGTGTTAGAAGCAGGAAAAATGGGCAGGTGTAAGGATTTGAGCAAGCTTGACAAGGGCCAAATTGTGATGGCTAGATGTCTGGATCAGAGCATCTCCAAAATTGCAGCTCTTGTGTGGTGTTCCCGGTCTGCAGTGGTCAATATCTATCAAAAGTGGCCCAAGGAAGGAACAGTGGTGAACCGGCGACAGGGTCGTGGGCGGCCAAGGCTCATTGATACATGTGGGGACCGGAGGCTGGTCTGTGTGGCTATGTGACAGACGAGCTACTGTTGCTCAAAGAAAAAAAAAAAAAAAAAAAATTAATGCTGGTTCTGATAGAAAGATGTCAATACACAGTGCATCGCAGTATGTGATGTAAGGGGCTGCATAGCCGCAAACCAGTCAGGGTGCCCATGCTGACCCCAGTGCAACACCGAAAGTGGCAACAATGGGCACGTGAGCATCAGAAATGGACCATGTAGCAATGGGAGAAGGTGGCCTGGTCTGATGAATCAAGTTTTCTGTTACAACACGTGAATGGCCTTAACGGGTCAGAGCTGTTTTGGCACCAAAAGGGGGACCAACACAACATTAGGCAGGTGGTCATAATGTTATGCCTGATCAGTGTATACAATAGTTTAATATAGTATAATAAATTGCAGTCAGATAATAAATTAAATGTGGCAGTCAGATTTAACCTTCGGCTGCACCTATTTCTGTCTTTGGTCACAGAAAATCAGTCTGCTGGTCTAATGCATACCCTATGCTTTATTTTCAGGTAGCTCAGACTGAAGCCAAACCACTGTGGGAATGCCAAAGCTCTGCCTCACCCCTGGACCCTTGCCAGCCACCTGCTGCCCTCAGCTCTTGCTGGCCTTGGCCGCAGCCACGGAGAGGACCTTGGCCTCCCCTAACCAACGCCCCCTCAGGGAAGAACAGCCTTAGTTAACTCCTTTTGCTATTTTCCGTTCTCCTTTCTCTCTTGCCCAAGTTCACCTTCCCTGCCTTAAGTTCTGCTTTACTAAGCAATTAAAGCTCGGTGTTCGACTTGCTCCCTGACTCTGTGTGGTGTTCTGTGTCCCTCACTAAGTGCGCTACACTGGTAGAGGATGCAGGCAGAGGACACAGAACAGACCCCCGGGGTCAGCCGGGAGCACATCCTGAAGCATCTGCTGGAGACAAGCATTCACCAGCAGGCCACTTCTCAGGAGCTGACCCAGAGCCTGACTATGGCCACCAAAGAGCTGCAGGAGCTCTGTAGCAGCCCCCAAGCTGCGGCTCAATGCCTCCTCACTAAGATGACGGCAGAGGATGACGTGGAGGCCTTTCTCGAGACCTTCGAGCGGATGGCTGAGCGTGAGGACTGGCCACAGCGAGACTGGGCCAACATGCTAGCCCCTCTTCTCACAGGAGATTACGCACAGGTCCGCATCCGGGGCCCGGCCGGTGAGTGGCCCGTCATCGCAGGTGTAAATCAAAACCTTCCGGCCCCCGTGTTGCTCGGATGTGACTGGCCGGGGTTCTCCACCACAATGAAGGCCCCCACCCAGGCGAGGTGGCCTCCGAAACCCAGAGCCTGAACCAAGCCGATGTGCATGGCCTGTGGGGCCCAGGAGGCCGGGCCCTCCTCCCCAGATGAGTTTGAGGCTAACCCCCTATCTTCCTTATCTCAGCAGGTCACCAGGGAAGGGAGTTTTGGACAAGAACAGAAGGAGGACGACCGGCAGAAGCACTGCTAGGGCCAGGTTCTGCAAGTGGAGGGAGTGAACACCCACCTGGGGAACCCACTCCCCACGGCGTACTTCCTCATCAAAGGGGGGTTGCTGTACTACCACAGTGAATGCTGGGGAGAGCCTTGTGATTTGTTAGTGGTCCCTCACCCCCGAACTGCCCTTCTCCTGCACCTGGCCCACACACACCCGCTGGGGGGCCACCCGGGTCTGCACAACACCCTAGAGAAGCTGAAGGACCGTTTCACCTGGCCCGAAATGCAGGCAGAGGTCCACCTGTTTGGACCACCTGTTCCACCTGAAGGAGGTGCTGAGCGGCCTCCAAAAGGCAGGGCTCACGGCCAACCCCTGTAAGTGCCACCTTGGGCTGACCGAGGCACAGTACCTGGGCTATTACATCGGTCGTGGGTTGCTGCGTCCACAAGAGAAAAAGTTGGAGGCCATCAGAGGTTACCCCCCAACCTACCACCAAAAAGCAGGTACGTTCCCTTCTTGGGTTTGGCGAGTTATTATAGACAATTTGTCCCTAACTTCTCCTCTCTGGAGAACCCTCAGTCAGATCTCACCAGGAAAGGCCAACCGGACCGGGTTCTCTGGACGGGAGAAACTGAGCAGGCCTTTCAGCAGCTGAAAATGGTGCTCACCAGCCACCCGGTGCTCCAAAATCCTGACTTTAACCTCCACTTCATCCTTCACACCGACACCTCTGAGACGTGGCTCAGAGCCATCCTATCACAGGTATTTGGAAAAGAGCACCCGGTCCTCTACACCTTGAGGAAGCTGACCCCTGCACAGAAGAACTACGCCGCAGTCGAACGAGAAGCCCTGGTGATAAAATGGGCCGTCAAGGATCTGTGTTATTATCTGGTGGGGCGACACTTCACCTTGGTCACTGACCATGCCCCCCTGCAATTGATGGCCAAGGCCAAGGATTCTAATGCACGGGTAACTCAATGGTTTCTCGTTACAGGACTTCGCATTCCAGGTCCAGCACAGATCGGGGAGCCAGCACGGAAACGCGGATGGTCTGTCCCTCGCTTACACCCTCTGGGCTCAAAGACCGCCGGGTGGGTAGGGGCTCAGAGCTAAGGGGGGGGCCCTTTGA
This sequence comes from Hemibagrus guttatus, assembly GCA_033459395.1. Lineage (NCBI taxonomy): Eukaryota > Metazoa > Chordata > Actinopteri > Siluriformes > Bagridae > Hemibagrus > Hemibagrus guttatus. The sequence goes on along the minus strand of JAUCMX010000010.1, from coordinate 11,517,868 downwards.
TGATGCTGCACACACCGCCGCACATATATGGAAGAAAACCGCTCTTCGCCCACTCTCCCCCCCGCCAAGACACAAGCAGCGGTCGTTCAGCACCTCGGATAGTGGCGCCAGCACGGAGCGGAGGAGAATCAGCACTGTGGCCAGCGCCGCTAAATTAGAGTGCAGGGCGGAGCAGGAGAAAGCACGCCAAAATGCTCTGGACCAATCTGGAGCGCCGCTAAACTCTTCACCCTCCGGGTGAGAGCCAGGCTCCACCGGCCACACAGGGTAAGGGGGGGGCCCCCTGCTGGTCTAATGCATACCCTATGCTTTATTTTCAGGTAGCTCAGACTGAAGCCAAACCACTGTGTGATAGCCGAAGCACTGTCTCACCCCTGGACCCTCACCAGCCGCCTGCTGCCCTCAGCTCTTGCCGGCCTCAGCCGCAGCCACGGAGAGGACCTTGGCCTCCCCTAACCAACGCCCCCTCAGGGAAGAACAGCCTTAGATAACTCCTTTTGCTATTTTCCGTTCTCCTTTCTCTCGTGTTCAACTTCCCTGCCTTAAGTTCTGCTTAACTAAGCAATTAAAGCTCGGTGTTCAACTTGCTCCCTGACTCTGTGTGTTGTTCTGTGTAACTCGCTAAGTGCACTACAGTGTGTATAATTCATTCAGTTTGCTCCCTGACAACTTTCAAAATGTATTAAATATCAACATCACAATCTGTTAGCTGTCCATGAAACAAGTCAGTTCCTGTTATCATGTACATTATAACAGCTATAAACAGTTGTTTCCTTAACAGTCTTCCTTCTTTTCTCTCCTGAAGCTAAAGAGACGAATGTCATATTGTCAAGAAACCACCAACCCCTCCATTCTAAAGACTTTCCTATTGTGGAAAACTTTACCTATGACTGCTATAAAATACTGGAGACTCCTTCCGTAAAAGGTAAACAAGCATTTCCTCTCGGATAGATATTCCATATCAACATAACATAGATTTTATTCAATGCAGCTGCCATACAAATCCCTGCAAATAGGTTGTTACTGTAGAAATGGCATTTGAATAATCATATGACTATGGTCTTCTGATCAGCTGCTGTTAGAGAAAATTAATCAACATTGCCTGACCAATCAAATAACAGATCCAAAGGAGCTGTGTGGGGAAGTTGAACTCAATATTTAATTTTGAATGGAGTAAAAGCTTTGTAACCTTGAAAGCTCTGAAACAACAAATGGCCTTTAAAAGCATCTTTGAAGCTGAAAATGAGACACAGAGAATTCGATTTTTTTCAGTGCAATTTCACTATAGCTGTGTGTTGAAACCTGTCTAGCATAAATGTGGAAGCCTTATTACAGCACAACCGAGCTCTCAATCTATTCAATATACTGATGTGCACACACACACACACACACTTATTTCTTGATTTTCTGGTTATATTTTCTAAATCACAAATAGTCCAATACTAAAAACTATAATATATTGTTCCATCAGACATGCAAAGCAATAGTCTGTCTGACAATTACAGAAATATGTCTACATACACACAAAAGAGGGGAAGATGAAGAGAGAAAGCCATGACTCAGGTTAACAGATATATCAATGCACTTTACAAAGCAATAACATTTATTTGTATGCTTGGATATTTTTGCTCTGCTTTGTGTTAGCTAAAGAAATGCACAGGCAGTTTAGTGAGTCATGAGGGAGATGGAGCTGGACTGGGTCAGGAGGAACAGACAGGCCACTTTAAATCAGGACACTGAGAAGGAGAACATGATGAAGGGCAATCAAATCACCCAGACACTTTTATACAACTTGCTTACTGTGTGAATGTGTGTGCACATGTGTGTAAGTGTGTGCGTGTGTGTGTGTGTGCACGCGCACATGTGTATGTGTGTGTGTGTTTGAGAAATGGCAAAAATTGTGGGCTAGATCTCAGGAGAACAATTTATCATATTGAAGCTAAAAGTATTCAGTCAAACTGGCATTATTAAGTCACAGCAAATCATTGCTGTATTCCACAAACTGGAAGAAAGGAAATGGAATAATGATTATCCAGTAACATAGATTCAAAATTTTTTGGAATGTGATAATTAGAGAATAAAACATTTGGTGGCATTGCAAGAAACCCTGACACTGGAGACTCCTTGCAAAAAAAAAAAAGTCCACTACAATCTATTCACAGAAAACTGATCCAAATATCAGGCATTTTTCGTTGTTAAATAACAAGCAGTGTGACATGCATGTCCGTGCTAAGAAGTCTAGTACTTGTCATTAATAGCTTGTATATCAGAAATGACCTTAAATATACATCAAAAAGAAAAAAAACCTATTATTTCAAACATTTGACCTTGTTGTGACCTTGAATCTGCTCGTATCCGTCCACCTGAATCACAGCACAGTGACTTGTGGTGGAATTGTAATGATGGATAAAGAATGTGTATGAATTAAACAAAAGCACACTAACACAACCAGAAGACAAACAGATCTGACCCTGATTGAGGAAGATGTGTGTCGTGTCTTAAAGCAACAGATTAGAAACTAAGAACTGATCTCCCTCCATGGCCAGCCTGCTGTATCCTTTTCTGTCATTTCCACAAACGATCTTTATGTGATACATCTTAAATCCCTAAAGTCTGTTCCTAACAGGTATCTGTGGATGAAATGCAGGATCTCGGCCTGTATACCAGCAGCTCAAGTAAGTAGGGCAGTGCCGGTGAAGCACAGTACTATAATAAACAGGGCTGAAGAGCTTGGGATTCATGCTTATTTTCTGGAACAATGGCCTTAGCCTCAATGATTCAGGGGAAGGTGTCCTAAATGCACACATCTCAGTACTGAGGCTCTACACAGAGGCATCTGAATCTCACATATTGCAATGAGTTACTTGGTCAGTGATCTTTTCAGTTGCTGGTCCAATTGTTGATGACATTTGGCAAATTTCTCCACAAACTCAGACAGCTGTCAGTAGAAGATCTGCTCAGTGAAGAAAAACTCCCGTCTCTGAATACGCCTGTAAGCTCAGAAATTCCCTTTTTTGACTTCTGTTTAAAAGTTCTGGTTTAGGGTTGGGGCTTTGATGTAGTTTTTATCAAAATCACTGACTTAAATTTTAGTGTTCATGAGCAAAATCAATCTATTTGAGGAATAAAACATTTAGGGTTGTGCTATTCCAGGAAAATGACGAGAAAGTAGAGTTAATGTTAGCACCACAAAGCACATTCAGAAGTGCTTTAACACCACAACAATTTGCCAATATTTGCAATTTTTTATTTATTAATGAAAGACAAATCATGCTTTTTTTAAAAATCAATTTACTGCCAGTTTTAATGTTAGAAAATGTCTGCAAGATAAGTTATTACTTACATTACAGCAGCTATTAACAGTCATTTCTCCTCTAGCCTCTCTTTTAAACTCTCTCTTGGATTTAAAAGAAATAAAATGCAGCTTAACATGTTATAAAGAATGTGTAAAGCCTTCAGGCCTGAAGACATTCCTGAGGCGAAAAACATAATGACATGATAAGTGCTGGCAATGTTATGTTCCCTGTTAAATACCAACATGTTTACTTCATACATACTAGATTATGTTGTACAATTTCCTGTGAATCTTGATTATAAAAATTATACACTAAGAGAACTAGAAGCCTCCTGGTGGTTCAGCGGCAGGATCCCGTGCTCTCATTGCAGCGGCCCGGGTTCAATTCCCAAGCCCGGGTTAAATGGGAGGGTTGCATCAGGAAGGGCATCCGGCATAAAACCTGTGCCAAATCCAAACATGCGGACCAAATGATCCGCTCTAGCGGCCCCAAATAGAGAGCAGCCAAAAGAAAATCATACACTATTAGAACTAGTGCACTGATGTAAACTTAAATTATAAGAATTGAATTATAACTTGAATTATAACCAGCACTACTGCCAGAGCTGCTGTACAGGAAATTAATCTATACCCTTTGCCCAATCAGATTTGAGAATTCAGCAGTGTAGCAGAACAAAGAATAACAATGTGCGCTATTTTGACATTAATATTCATTCATTCATTCATTCATTCATTGTCTGCCGCTTATCCGATCTATTCTCGGGTCACGGGGAGCCTGTGCCTATCTCAGTCATCATTGGGCATCAAGGCAGGATACACCCTGGACGGAGTGCCAACCCATCGCAGGGCACACAGACTCTCTTTCACTCACGCAAAATCACACACTACGGACAATTTAGAGATGCCAATCAACCTACAATGCATGTCTTTGGACTGAGGGAGGAAACCGGAGTACCCGGAGGAAACCCCCGAGGCATGTGGAGAACATGAAAACTCCACACACACATGGCGGAGGCGGGAAAAAGCAGTGAAGAGATGAACGAGAATTTTTAAATGCCATTTTAGCAAAATGAATGAACAACTGAGTCAAATAAACACATTTTAGTCTTTAGCTTTGTAACATTATAAAGGTAGAACTAAAGGGTACTTCACTTGGAGCAAGTACCTAACACCAAAATTACCATTAACCTGTGCTACAAATCACTAAGAGGCCCAGGGCTCGTATACATCACACTGATTCACACCCCTGTCAGCATGGGCAGACCTCATATCAGATCTTACACACTGAAGGGCATTTTGGTTAAGGCCATTTCAAACACAAATGTTTGTTTCTCTACAAAAGAAAAAACTTGCTTTTCAGTCATATAAACACAGAAAATGGTGAAAGCTAAAATACGACAGCAGCTATGAAGGGGAAGTGGGGGTTCAGGGGGTATTGATTAAGACATGTTCTAGCTTGATGTAGTTCTGAATCAGAGCTTTTCATCAGAGAATGAAGAGTGTATAATGTGTGTGTGCAACATACATATACATATACACACACATATACATATACAGTGGGGCAAAAAAGTATTAGTCAGCCACCAATTGTGCAAGTTCTCCCACTTAAAAAGATAAGAGAGGCCTGTAATTTTCATCATAGGTACACTTCAACTATGAGAGACAGAATGAGAAAAAAAAATCCAAAAAATCACATTGTCTGATTTTTAAAGAATTTATTTGCAAATTATGGTGCAAAATAAGTATTTGGTCACCTACAAAAAAGCAAGATTTCTGGCTCTCACAGACCTGTAACTTCTTCTTTAAGAGGCTCCTCTGTCCTCCACTCGTTACCTGTATTAATGGCACCTGTTTGAACTCGTTATCAGTATAAAAGACACCTGTCCACAACCTCAAACAGTCAGACTCCAAACTCCACTATGGCCAAGACCAAAGAGCTGTCAAAGGACACCAGAAACAAAATTGTAGACCTGCACCAGGCTGGGAAGGCTGAATCTGCAATAGGTAAGCAGCTTGGTGTGAAGAAATCAACTGTGGGAGCAATTATTAGAAAATGGAAGACATACAAGACCACTGATAATCTCCCTCGATCTGGGGCTCCACGCAAGATCTCACCCCGTGGGGTCAAAATGATCACAAGAACGGTGAGCAAAAATCCCAGAACCACACGGGGGGACCTAGTGAATGACCTGCAGAGAGCTGGGACCAAAGTAACAAAGGCTACCATCAGTAACACACTACGCCGCCAGGGACTCAAATCCTGCAGTGCCAGACGTGTCCCCCTGCTTAAGCCAGTACATGTCCGGGCCCGTCTGAAGTTTGCTAGAGAGCATTTGGACGATCCAGAAGAGGATTGGGAGAATGGCATATGGTCAGATGAAACCAAAATAGAACTTTTTGGTAAAAACTCAACTTGTCGTGTTTGGAGGAGAAAGAATGCTGAGTTGCATCCAAAGAACACCATACCTACTGTGAAGCATGGGGGTGGAAACATTATGCTTTGGGGCTGTTTTTCTGCAAAGGGACCAAGACGACTGATCCGTGTAAAGGAAAGAATGAATGGGGCCATGTATCGTGAGATTTTGAGTAAAAACCTCCTTCCGTCAGCAAGGACATCGAAGATGAAACGTGGCTGGGTCTTTCAGCATGACAATGATCCCAAACACACTGCCCGGGCAACGAAGGTGTGGCTTCGTAAGAAGCATTTCAAGGTCCTGGAGTGGCCTAGCCAGTCTCCAGATCTCAACCCCATAGAAAATCTTTGGAGGGAGTTGAAAATCCGTGTTGCCCAGCGACAGCCCCAAAACATCACTGCTCTAGAGGAGATCTGCATGGAGGAATGGGCCAAACTACCAGCAACAGTGTGTAAAAACCTTGTGGCGACTTACAGAAAACGTTTGACCTCTGTCATTGCCAACAAAGGGTATATAACAAAGTATTGAGATGAACTTTTGTTATTGACCAAATACTTATTTTCCACCATAACTTGCAAATAAATTCTTTAAAAATCAGACAATGTGATTTTCTGGATTTTTTTTTCCTCATTCTGTCTCTCATAGTTGAAGTGTACCTATGATGAAAATTACAGGCCTCTCTCATCTTTTTAAGTGGGAGAACTTGCACAATTGGTGGCTGACTAAATACTTTTTTCCCCACTGTATACATATAAACACACATACACACATATATACACATACACACATTATATATATATATATATATATATATATATATATATATATATATATATATATATATATATATATATATTTATATATATATATATATATATATATATATATATATATATATAATGTGTGTATATATATATATATATATATATATATATATATATATAGTGTGTATATATATATATATATATATATATATATATATATATATATATATATATATATATATATATATATATTGATATATATATATATATATATATATATATATATATATATCACACACACACACACACACACACACTATATATATATCTATATATATATATATACACATACATACACACACACATACACACACACACACACACACACACACACACACACACAAAATATACATGAGCGAGAAAATTTGAAATTTGTCTGTGTAATCAAAAAGGACTGGATGGGGTACGGGATGAGAAATGTGAGAGAGAGAGAGAGAAAGTACAATGGGCAATAGGCACTATAGAGTGGAGTGTCTCAGTCGGACATTAAGAGACCCACTACAATTACATTCCCATCTTCTGCATCTGTGTGTATGTGAGTGTGTGTCCAGCTACTGATAACTGATGGCCAGTCCAAATTGAGCGTGTGCACAGCCAGCTACAAATAAATGAGGGCCACTCCAGGTGGCAAGGAGGGATAGTGGACTCATTCATTTCACTGATGAGACCACCCACACACACACACACACACACACACACACACACACTATACACTTATAAAAAGTTCAGATAAAAGGTTTTGAGACATCAATGCAACAGTCTAACAGTCTATAGACAATCTAAACAAATATAGATCCTTTTAGCAATTTAAAGCACACATTATAGAGGCTCCATCAAGTTCTCATCCTCATTCCCATCTGGAGTGTATGTGAAATTACCACAGGCAAAACCTTTTTTTACACACATTCTTCTACTGAGAAAAGAGCAAAAACCCATTTATACTAGAACCTCACTCATAAGGGAAATCCAGGAGCACTTGCCAAAGCAGTCAATAAGTGTTAACATTTTGTAGAAGGATTCATTTATTTGTCACAGTTGGAAAGCTCAGCTCCATCATAAAGATTCTCCTGTGGCAGAAAGCATACTGACGCTGGAGACTCTTTTGTCTAAATAGCACCATATTAACAATTACTCTTTATTTTAAATAACTGCTTGTGATCAATAACAATTCTATTATGATTAGATTATTTGATAAGTCCATCATACGATACGTCACTGTAAATCAGCTGTTACTATAAAAACTATAGAAACCTGCAATTTGAAATAATCACAGCTACGATCAGAGATGCTGTTATCAAACATTAACCAGCATCATCTGACCACTCTGATTAGAGAATTTAACAGCGCTGTGGTATGATGTAACAGTTGTGTTATACTCGCACACATTTTACATGCCCATTAATCAAATTCAACAACTACTTTACAGTTCCTTTCTCAACCTATGTAAAAAAATAAAATTATGATCAATTTTTGCAGGGTTAGCACAAAGTTTGAGCTAAAAAAATCATCATAACCAAAGCTATCCACATTTCTATCAGCTGAATGACAGACTGTCTATACAAAAGAGGCTTCAGCACTGAGTTGCCACTTTGACAGTCAGTTACTATACATGAGGTAGGCTCTCCACATTCAGAACAGACCTGTCAATCAAACATCTCTGTGTGGTCTGAATTCCCAAACAGCTGCCCGAAACGCAAGCAGTCCACAATGTGAAAGACAGGTCTTATGTTCTTCAGTACACATTTGATAATAGCCTCTCTGAAACATAAAGAATGTCCAGACATGAGAACTGAATGTCTAAAAATGTTTATTACAGAGAGCTTCACTACTCTGCAAGAAATAAATACAGACGTGACGAAAAGAAACATTCAGATGCAGAAGATAAAAAGGTTTCACACAAAATATAATCTACCTCTACATTTTCAGGATGAAAGATGATTTTATGAAACGTTAGATAAGTACAGACTGAGCCAGACTGAACTGATGAATCCGGATTGGAAACAGTAGCTTAGATCAGTACCATAAAAATGACTGCAGTCCCATGATGCTGTGTTCACTGTGAGTGAACCAAGCCAGGCAGAAAACCCAGCAATAAGAGAGAAAAAGAGAGAAAAACACAACCAGAGCCTTCAGACACCAGGGAAAAGAACCCGACAAATGCATAACTAATGCGCACATTCTCTCTCTCTCTCTCTCTCTCTCTTCCCCTTTCGCGCGCTCTCAAACACACACACACCCCTAATACACCACACTGACCCACTTTACCAAGACAGACTATCGAGAGACCAGAGCCAGAATAAGCAGCAAGACGTTGTGGAATGTTCCAGATAGAGATGTTACTAACAGATCATAAACTCGTTATAACTCTATCTGAACGTTTTACAACGTGTGGCTTCAAAGCTGAACATGCCCCATCACCTTAGCCCAAAACCTCTATAGATGCCTAACTTCCAGAATAAGAATAACAGATAATATTTCAAGACAGGACTTCTTCCATGTTTTCTCCCAAACCACAGAATACTACTGAGGAATCCCTGGCCATACAACAGTCAGCTGCTCTAGCCTGCAAAAGAAAAACAGAAATATTATTTTCCACTTTCTGTGAGGGTAGAAGTAATGTCATCATTAACAACCCCACCATGACTTTCACAAAATCTTATTCATCGCTGCTGACCTTCCCTGAATGAGCACTTCACTTCACATGGCTCACTTCTTTTATGATTGGTACTCTCACAGGGGGGAAAAAGTGCTGACACTAGGCTTTTTGGTGTGACTCTTCGTGCACAAGCCATCAGTATACGGAACACTCTATTAAACCTATAAACTACTGAAATCCCACAAAGCTCACCCTACAGTCTGATACAGTCATTTATAGGCTCTAAATAGCTTAAGTAAGCTACATGTTTTGATAAATAATAAGCATTTTCTTTATTATAAACATATCCAGAGGCACCGGTCTTTGTGCCTAACACCGAGTGGATCTATATAAAGAAAAGCTAGATAAAGAAAAATAGTCTAAATAATTAATTAGATAATAAATAGCATGCTGTCACTGCTTTGGCCTACATGGTATATTCATCTCCAGCTTTGCTTATAGCATCTAATGAAAGTGAATTTTCTAGCCTCAGCAGAGAAAAAAAAAAAAACAGTAACTGGTCTGACAGGAAAAACACACAAATGGGAAGCTCATGCATTAATGCACCAGAGTTAATTAAAAAAAAAGCTGTATTACCTAATTAACTAACTTCAGCCAAGCTCACCAAAATCACACTTTATTTCATTAACTGATGAAACAAGAAGCTGTGATCTTTGCCATGATGAAATAAAATGAACTGCACCACCTAGAAACCCTGCGGTGTGTTAATTTGGAAAAAGAAAACCTTTTGAATCCTTTCTTTGTTTTTCTCTCTCTCATGCTGAAGTAGACAGAGATAACACAAATAATACTGATAGCTTAACCTGCACAATTGCATATTGATAACTGAAGTCTTATTAAAGTCTTAAATAAAGGCCAATAAAGACAGAGAGTGGCTCATTGCCAACTTGCCTCAGCCATGCATCATTATCTAAAAGCACAAAACAAAAGTAGATGGACAAGGAAATGAAGCCAAGAAAGGCCAAAGAGCTACTCCAATCACTCCAAAGCTTTGATAGTAATGAGAAATAAACTATTCATAAGAAACTGTCATCTTTGTTTTTACACACATACATGCATCATGAACAATTTTATCAGACATTTATAGAACATTTAACATGTCAGAGTGTTAAAAGTAACACTTAATAACTGAAGTGTACATCAACTTAATCTGTTTACTCATCTTTGCCATTGAAATATGGGCTTGCAGCCAGTGAAAATCTGATAAAGAAATCTAGTGAAGGAGATGTTAGCTCTCTAATCAACTGGTAGTAGCTTGGCTGTGGTAGCTCAAGTGGTTAAGGCTCTGGGTCGTTGACCAGAAGATCGGGGTTCAAGCCCCAGCACAACCAAGCTGCCACTGCTGGGCCCTTGAGCAAGGCCCCCCAACCTCCCCCTGCTCCAGGGGCGCTGCATCATAGCTGACCCTACACTCTGACCCCAACCCCCAAGGATGGGATATGCGAAGAAAATTTCACTGTGCAGTAATGTATATGACAAATAAAGGCTACTTAACTTCCTAAGCAAGATTATTGGTAAGTGCCCAGGTTTTTGCCAAATAATAGAAATGGATGAATACATGCTCAACAAGTTCAGGTTCATGGAAATGTGCTGTACAAAAAAACTTTATTGCTTCTAATGACTGATGTTCCTATGAATCATCTGATCTCCTGAGACCACACTGGTCTCAGGAGATCAGATGATCTGGTAATGACCGGACGCCCCCGCCCTATGCGGCGCTCGAACCTGGACCTCCGTGGTTGCCGCATACACACACCTGCACGCCGTGGAAGGAGACCCATACGCAGGATTCAGTGAAGCGCTGCTTTATTAACATAAACACAAGATATGGGGAAAACTAAATAAAATACTAGACATGACACTAATAAAACGAAACCTAACATACAGAAACAAGGAACATAGAGCAATGACCGACAAGGACAGGTACACAGGGATCCCTATATATAGGGCTAAAGGCTAATAGGGAACAGGTGAAACCGCGGGAACAAGAACGATAAGAAAAGGCGTGGCACAAAATACAGACGATAAAGCAGGCTCCATAGAGTCACCTGCCAGCACCCCCTCCAGGCCTGGCAGGGAACTGTCCAGCGGTTCCTGACACTCCCAGGGTAACATGAAATATTCCTGTGCAAGATCTTCATGTATAAAAGTTTTTACTCTTTTCTAAATACTTCTTCTAGTTTGAGAAATAGGGATGCAATTGAATATGAACACACTAATCGAAATGAAAATACATGTTCTAAACAGATACAAATACAGATAAAAGTTCAATGTGCACTATTCATTTTTTTGACACCTTGCCAGAACAGGTCACAGGGCACCTGATTTAGAGTAGACAAAAGAAAATGGTCAAATATAAAGCTCATGGGGGCAAAGAAAGTCTCTGCCATTAGTGTGACTGATGCATTTACAGCATTCATGTATTCATCCTTAGTAACTGCATGGCCAGGGTTATAGTAGTTTAAATTAGGCTTAAAATCAATCAATTAATAAATGAATTAATTTGCTTAAATCAATACACATAACCAAGTAGTTCATTAGAAAATGTCATGGCCAGGCAGATAAAAAAAAAAAATAACCACAGAAGCAGGATTAAAAATAAAAAAAATTCAGTTTTAGCTACTGCCACTGTGGGTTTAACTCTGAATACTGACAGACAAATGAAAACCTTGAGGCACTAAACAGCCACAGACACAAATACGTATAGTGGCATTTTATTACACCCCTACTGAATACACTGATCAATTTCTATTGTTATCTGGTGCTAACAGACAGATAATGAGTAGGTGCATATAATACAAACGAAAAACTATAAGGATCATTGTATTTTGGTTCCTAAGATACATACTGACACTGACCAGGTAAATGCAGAGCTGGCTGATTCACCTCCAAGTTCACACACAGACTATAAGCGAGATATACTGATGTTACTGTGACAGATCAGTCTGGTAGAACTAATCTTTTGGGAGATGTAAAATTTCCTTGGACCACACTAACTAAATAGGCGGAGGCTGAAATATGTAGCTGCAGTACAGCAGAGTCTGTTCTTACATAGTGTTCGGTGAAATGCAGCAATAGAGGACATGTTTTCCACAGTAGTTCAGATTGAGGCTGGATGAGGGACAAACAAAACAGGCACATGCTTGAAGCAAGAGGAGAGGCAAGACAGTGATTGGAGTGTAGGTCACTGCTTTTTGACCAATCCAATCCTCAGCTTTCACCCAGTGATACTCTCTGGGGTGAAGCACACACAGCATAGTAGAGCAGGGTTAGAACATAGAACTGGTAAAAGATGCACACACTGCAGTGAAATAACAAGGGCAATGAGGCGAATGATGGCAGCAGTGCATCAGCTATTTACAGTCATCAGAGTGAAGTGCCACAGAACCGATGGTGCCATGGCAGGCAATAAGCAAAAGGACACCGATACTGAAAATGTGAGCATGTCAATCGCGGACACACTGACAAAGCTTAGGACTAACGCTGATTCCATGCTTTTTCACTTAAGAGACAAAAAATGCTGCTTATCAAGATGAGCTGACATCTCAAGCAGCTCTAGCCCTTTAAATGATGAAAAAGATTACACATGGTCAGAAGCGGAAAATACTTAAGATTTTCTTATTGCATGACATTTGTTTAATGCAGGACATGGCATGGAAAACGACTACAGGTTTGGAAAGTGTCCATTTTATACAGCGTACGCAAGCATTAGAAAGTGCTAAAGTAAATGTATTTCATTACTATACTCTGGTGTCATTTTACTTAAATATAATCAAAATGATTTACAATTTATTCTGGTCCACTAAGCTGACTGGATAAACGATGATGCATCAGTGCTCATATTTAGTCCAACAGCGCTGGTACATTTTACTGTGTGCATCTTTCTGCATGCTTGGGTAACAACATTGCTTAAATAAATATTTGCATCCTTATTTAATTACTTTCCAAAATCTTTGTTTCTTTTTTATTTAGTACTTATATATTACTCAAAGTGCTTGTTATGAGACTCAACTTCTTATGACAGAAGGGTTCTTGGAATAAGGGTTATGACTGATTAAGCCATTTAAAATAAAAACAATTTGATTTGTGCATTATAAAACTTATTATTTAATAGTCTGGGCAAAATGTGGCCCGACTTTGTGAAGCAGCAGTGACCCAATAACAGAAAAGTGTAACTACAGCTGAGTGTCAAAGGGGGACCAAGATATTTTCTCCTGAACCTCCAACACCTGCACTTTACTGCAATCATTCCTTGCCCTTTTGTAGGTCCGTGTTACACGGGCAGTGTTTCAGATACTAATCATACTCAAAAATCCATACAAAACCCACACTGATCTTGCAGTGCTAAGCAAAATGGCTGATGCTCAGATTCAGCAGATTTGTTTAATGTGGTGTCGCACCATGCAGACAGCATAGTGAGAGAGAGAGGTTTAATATATCTGCAAATGAATCAAGTCTATTTCACATAGACACTTAAAAGTGGGAATTTAACAGCAATTAATTGTGAAGGGGTTAAGGGTGAATAGACAGGGTCAAAATCCTTGGAAGGCCAACTACATGAGACCAGACTGAACAGTTGCTTGGAAATGCAGCACTAGTGACCAGCAGACTACAAGACGCAGTGCAGCTAAACTCAAGTGTTTGAAAAATTATGTCTACCAAATCTATTTATTTCTTATAAGCCAGTTATCATATGACGGGACTTTCTTTTGAAAGTGTGCTTCCAGGTTGGGGTTCAATCAGAGCTGTGGTTGCCACTGCTTCACACCATGTAGAATAATAACAACATGACAACATACCCAGAAATTAGATTAAACAAAGAGAGAAAAGACAGATCTTCCCTTCTCTGTCATATACATAAATATACTGCATTTTCGGAAGTTCATGACAATTTTCTGCTCTGCTGTTAGTTATTATTGCTGTTATTCATTTTGTTGAAAGCTGATTTCAGTGTGTGCAAAAGATAATATTTAGCCTTGACCTCCTTTGGGATAAAGGGGCAGAAGCTCACTTAAATTCGTCATCTCCACTAATAATAATTCTGAATCCTGATCCAGGATAAATGATTTTTCCTGCACACTGTAAACTCACCCTACTGCTGCTGGAAAATGAATAACCCATCTTCAAGATCCCTCACCCTTCACGCACACAAACAATAGCCAGTCTTTGCTGGACTTCTTCAAACCGCTGCTCTTGCATCAGACTGGGACAGATGGTGGCATTCAGTCACTCTAAAGTGCACATAAATTTTTCGCTAAAATGCCAGGCCAGCATTGTGCCATGAATATGCTGTTCCATTCGAGCAGATGTAAATGGGAGATTCAAGAGACAACGGAATCACTGAAGTGTAAACACAAAACACACACATTAACGGTCTTATCTGTTTCTTTAATGATGTGTGAAATCAGACAGAAAATTAATAAGAGTCAGCAAACCCTTTATTACTGAAGTCCTACAAGGCCAGCTCTAGTAATCCCATTGTTACAAGTTTTACAAAATTTTCCCCATCTGTCTTACTCTATACACACAATGTACACAGTAGATTACTCTTATCTTAATCCAGAAGCTTCAGCATGTTTTATACAGAGGGATTAGGCAAACTGCTGACTTTCACACCCCTGGAGGCTTCTACAGTGGCTTTTCAGCCTGAACACGTAGCGTGTGTAAAGATTCATGCAGCAGTATGAGGTGAGGGTGTGTTTAGCTCAGCTTAACTATTGACTGCCGCCATTGCAGTGACTGTCATTAAGCAGGTCTGGGCCACAGACAGCTGCCTGATAAGAGCTTGAGCATCAGCACTAACAGGGCTTATCGGTCACAGAGATCCTGTCAGGCACCAGATGTGAAGTTACCGAGCCATAGCACTTTACTAGCACACCAGCCAACACAAAAACCTGTGCTTGACAATTTGTGGCAATACTTGTGCACATCAATGGTGCCGATTTTGTACTAGTCTGATAACTAGAGTTTTGAAAAAAGTTAGAAGAAAATTTTAATTTTCAGCCCTTCAGCAAGTTACAGTTGTGTCTGTGAATGTTTTCAAAACACTTAACAGTATTAAAAGTGAATGAAAAGACAAATATAATTATAAAATCACATAAAGAGCTTAAAATATAATATCATAAGAACTCAAACATAAGACATAACGCATTTAAAATTTCTAAAATAATAATTCTATTAAAACTTTGCACCATCTTCTACTAAGTCTTGCCATCTAAAAATTTTTCCTAATAAAAAAATAAATGCTTGTTTGTCTTTCAAAATTCCCTGTGTTGTATGGGTTGTTATAGAAACTAGATTTTATTTTTAATTATTATTTTAAACAGCACACAACCAAGTGTTTTACTGTGCATATACCACAACAATTTGCCAACTTTTTTTTTTTACATTCAAGAATAGGACCTTCCAAAGCCTGGTCCTGGAGGTCTGAGCTTCAGCACCTAGCATAACAGCTAAAATTACACAGCTCTGATGTTCTCAGCACAGAGCAAGGAGTCTCACAGTTCGTCCATCAGGAGTCAGTTAAGCACTGGGGACTGTCCTGATAACCTCTAATCCATTATAGAGGAGAGCTGTGGCAGTAAAACATACAGTCCATGAAGAATAAAGCTAGGCAAGAATAGTCTCATAGTCTGCTGTTTCTGTGTGATCATCCAAGACACAGCCAGAAAAAAAAAATAAATCAGTGTGAAATGAATCCAGTGGAGCTGCATTAATTAAGACATTACATAATGGCAGAAGTTGTATAAGAATTGTATAAGATAGGCAGCATTTTACAAATATGACAGGTGTGTGTAGGTCTAATTCTCTGAATGACACTGAGGGAGTGTGAAGAAGAATTAAAGTAGTAACAGGTCATGCAGAACTAAAAACTTATGATGCTTCCCAAATAGTACACTTCTTTAATTAAATAAGTTTACAAGGATATTGTTATAGTTTGCAGCGGATGTCTGAAACAGGAGGATGTTTTGAGGTAAACAAACAAAAAAGGTAAAAGTGGAGGAAAAAATAAAATGTATTAAAATAAAAATGACCAACCTCTGTCCTCCTCAGGATCTTTCTCTTCCTGCACAATGTTGGGAGGTCTGTAAGGTGGAGGGAGACGCATGGGTGGAGGCGCACTCCGTTGTGGTTTCTACCACACACACAGACACACACAAATACAAAACACAAAGATCAGAATGTTATATATCTGTACATCTTCAACTAATGAGACAGGCAAACTATTTCACACGCAGAACTGCAAGATGTTCATAGACTGGATTATTTATCTGGTATGAAAAGCTTTTAAATAAAATATATGATATTTTTTCTAAGCTGTTGCACTCTCATTACTTTCTATCAGTCTTATGCAATCCACATTCCACACATGTATTCAACCATCCTTCAATTCATCCAATTATCTAGCCAAGTACTGTATGCATCCTTCCACCCAGCCTTAAGTGCTCTTATCTATTCACCTTTACACTCACCCATCAATTCATGCACCTACTGACATGTCAACCCACCCAGTCGTGTCTAAAACTGTTGACTGGCATGCTAAAGGTTTTTTTTTTTTTTTGGAAAAAAAAAACCCTCATGAAATGACATCACCAACCTCCTCATGACACTATTTAGATAAAAAAAATAAAAAATAAAAAAAAGCAGGCTGAGAGTGCTGAAACCAAAATATAAAAAAAAATAAAAGGGAAAAAGGAAAAGATTGCTCTGACATACACTGAAGTGGAGTGCAGGAATAAAAATGTTACAAAGAGCAGAGAGATTGCTTTCTCTCCTTCCACTGCCTGCTTTGAGGTGAGAGAAAACAGTTATGCACTGAGCAGCAGCTTAAACAAGTACAGGCTAAAAGACAGTGCATTTACATGTATTCATTTAGCAAATGCTCCGAGCTGTTTACACACACTACTCACGCAGGCACACCCCCACACAAAGTGCTTGTGAAAGCTCACGTGGTCATCAGGTTGTCTAAATAAACGGGCTATTTGCTGGATATTTATTAAATAATGGTTGTGTGTAATTAATCCTATTTGCTGTTGCTGCTGCTTTGTGGGCCAGCGCTGGTGGTCTTTAAATGATCTGTTAGTATGAATCAGCCATTTGAACTGCTCGCTAATGACCTGCGGATAAAGCCACGGTGCAGAGGGAGAAGCATCCTCATGAGGGCTGAGTACCTGCTCAGACACATCAAGACTCACTTATGCCTGATTAGTACCTAATGAATGATGCAGAAGCTAAAGAGCTTCAGAATTAGCGGTTCATATTGAATCCTGCAGCCTTTCAAATCTCAAAAATAATCAAGGTCCACATCAACAACCTAATAAGGTGGCTCAAAATGTAAAGCTTCACACTTTTACAATCTTGAGTACAGCATGCTTTCTTTTGTGTGAATTTCAAAGCAACCTTCTTCTCCCGAGACTTCCACTTTTGACCTTTGTTGGTTTCTTAATCCACACAATATGTCTTTTCACTCCAGAAGACACTGAGCTTCTTTCTGGAAATGTGCTGGAATGTTAATTAAATTTCTTAGCAACTAATGAGAAGACTTGCACTGATTGGGTTGAATAATCTCTCATATCCTCAGGAGCCATGCGGCATACTAATGGATGAACGAGCAATTAGGACAATTATTGCCATTTCAATTTAATTACAAACTAAATCTGTTGTAATCAAGAATTTGGCCATTCCTGTGCTCAGTAAAAGAGATTCTCTCAGAGGAGATGACACCATTTCTTTTGAATTATCTTCTCATTTTTTCCCTCTTTCTCTGCCTTGCATTTCAATGAATTGTAGTCTTGATTTTATGTTGATTAGACTGGACAAAAAAAAACCCCACATCAAATACATGAGTTTGCCAGTGGAAACATTTTAAATTCTTCTGACTGACATAAAAACATGCAATTTACACACAGTCCACTCATTTTCACTGTGCAGTGTCTCCATTTGGGACATTTTCAGTGATTCTGAAGGGTGCACTAGATGGGTTATGTTTAGAGGAACAAGGCAATTTGATAGTGGAGGAAAATCTGCAGCTCTTTCCCTGGGGACCTGCTGCTCAATATACTTTTCCTTGTACTAGCTGATTGAAGTCCACACTGCTTAAAATTCTGATGACAGACCGTGTAAAGAAAGTAAGATGATTTTATGATTTAAAAAAAAAAAAAATCTCCAGCAACACATTACAAAGAAGTACCATAACTAAATAGGATGATGACTTACTATTCACACCACAGACGGCAAAATTATTTCAGATTGTTGGATTACCAAAGAAGTGAATCTTCATTAAGAAACCATGCAAAATATAGGTCTAAATTTTAGAGTGAGCTTTTAGAACATAAACAATGAATTACACACATGCAAGCATCAGAGCAGAGGAGAATATTTTCTACATTATTTCACCAAGCTATTTGTACTCGGTAATCTAACCATGGGGGTCACAGTCCAGTGACTTCTGTGCCGGTCCCAAGCCCAGATAAATAGAGAGGGTTGCGTCAGGAAGGGCATCCGGTGTAAAACATTGCCAAATTTAACCATGCGAATCGTCAGTACTCTGAATTTCATACCGGATCGGTCGAGGCCCGGGTTAACAACGACCGCCATCGGCACTGTTGACCTACAGGGCGCCGGTGGAAACTGGGCTACTGTTGGTCGAAGAAGTAGAGGAGGGAGGAGAGTGCACAGACAGAGAGAGAAGAGGAAAGGTAAGAGTGTAGGACTGAGAATAGGAACTCTGAATGTTGGTACTATGACAGGGAAAGGTAGAGAGCTGGCTGATATGATGGAGAGAAGGAAGGTGGATATACTGTGTGTACAGGAAACCAGGTGGAAGGGTAGCAAGGCTCGGAGTATAGGAGCAGGATTCAAGCTGTTTTATTATGGTGTGGATAGTAAGAGAAATGGGGTAGGTGTGGTCCTGAAGGAGGAGTTGGTGAGGAATGTTCTGGAGGTGAAGAGAGTGTCAGACAGGGTGATGAGTCTGAATTTAGAGATTGAAGGGGTGATGTTGAATGTTGTTAGTGGTTATGCCCCACAGGTAGGTTGTGAGTTAGAGGAGAAAGAGAGATTCTGGAGTGAATTAGATGAGGTGATGGAGATTATTCCCACGGGTGAGAGAGTGGTGATAGGAGCGGATTTTAATGGACATGTTGGTGAGGGGAACAGAGGTGATGAGGAGGTGATGGGCAAGTTTGGAGTTAAGGAAAGGAACCTAGAAGGACAGATGGTAGTGGATTTTGCTAAGAGGATGGACATGGCTGTGGTTAACACTTATTTTCAGAAGAGGGAGGAGCATAGAGTGACTTACAAGAGTGGCGGTAAGAGAACACAGGTAAACTACATCCTACGCAGAAGAAGCAATCTGAAAGAGATTAGTGACTGTAAAGTGGTAGTGGGAGAGAGTGTAGCCAGACAGCATAGGATGGTGATGTGTAGGATGACTCTGCTGGTCTGTAAGAAGAAGAGGTCAGAGATAGAGATAGAGATAGAGAAAAAACCCAAGTGGTGGAAGCTGAAAAAGGAGGAATGTTGTGAGGAATTTAGACAAAAGTTGAGGCAGGCTCTGGGTGGTCAGGTAGTGCTGCCAGATGACTGGGAAACTACAGCAGAAGTGATCAGGGAGACAGGGAGAAAGGTGCTGGGTGTGTCATCTGGAAGGAGGAAAGAAGATAAGGAGACTTGGTGGTGGAATGAGGAAGTTCAGGATAGTATCCAGAGGAAGAGGCTAGCCAAGAAGAAGTGGGACATGGACAGGACTTAAGAGAATAGACAGGAATACAAGGAGTTACAGCGCAGAGTGAAGAGGAAGGTGTCTAAGGCCAAGCAGAAGGCATATGACGAATTGTACACTAGGTTAGACACTAGAGAAGGAGAGAAGGACTTGTACAGGTTAGCTAGGCAGAGGGATCGAGATGGGAAGGACGTGCAGCAAGTTAGAGTTATTAAGGATAGAGATGGAAGGGTGCTCACAAGTGAGGAGAGTGTACAGAGGAGATGGAAGGAGTACTTTGAGGAGCTGATGAATGAGGAAAATGAGAGGGAAAAAAGAGTAGAAGGGGTGAAATCTGTGGAACAGAAAGTAGATAAGATTAGAAAGGATGAAGTCAGGAAGGCTTTGAAGAGGATGAAAAGTGGAAAGGCAGTTGGTCCTGATGACATCCCGGTGGAGGTCTGGAAGTGTCTGGGAGAGGCAGCAGTGGAATTTTTAACTAGTTTGTTCAACAGAGTTTTAGAGAGTGAGAGGATGCCTGAGGAATGGAGAAGAGGTGTGTTAGTGCCGATCTTTAAGAATAAGGGTGACATGCAGAGTTGCAGTAACTATAGGTGGATAAAGTTGATGAGCCATACAATGAAGCTATGGGAAAGAGTAGTGGAAGCTAGGTTAAGGAAGGTTTGTGAGCAGCAGTATGGCTTCATGCCCAGAAAAAGCACAACAGATGCAATTTTTGCTCTGAGAATTTTGATGGAGAAGTATAGGGATGGTCAGAGGGAGTTGCACTGTGTGTTTGTAGACTTGGAGAAAGCGTATGACAGGGTGCCAAGAGAAGAGCTGTGGTACTGTATGAGGAAGTCAGGAGTAGCAGAGAAGTATGTCAGAGTAGTGCAGGACATGTATGAGAGGAGCAGGACAGTGGTGAGGTGTGCTGTAGGTCAGACAGAGGAGTTCAATGTGGAGGTGGGACTGCATCAGGGATCGGCTCTGAGCCCCTTCCTGTTTGCTATAGTGATGGACCAGTTGTCAGAGGAGGTCAGACAGGAGTCTCCTTGGACAATGATGTTTGCAGATGACATTGTGATCTGTAGTGAGAGCAGGGAGCAGGTGGAGGAAAGCCTGGAGAGGTGGAGGTTTGCGCTGGAGAGAAGAGGAATGAAAGTCAGTCATAGTAAGACTGAGTACATGTGTGTGAATGAAAGGGAGGGAAGTGGAACAGTAAGGTTACAGGGTGAAGAGGTGATGAAGGTACAGGAGTTTAAGTACTTGGGGTCAACAGTCCAGAGTAATGGAGAGTGTGGGAAAGAGGTAAAGAAGCGAGTGCAGGCAGGTTGGAATGGGTGGAGAAAGGTGTCGGGAGTTCTGTGTGATATCAGCGAGAATCAAGGGGAAGGTGTACAGGACAGCGGTGAGACCGGCCATGCTGTATGGTTTAGAGACAGTGTCACTGAGGAAGAGACAGGAGTCAGAGCTAGAGGTAGCAGAGCTGAAGATGTTGAGGTTCTCTTTGGGAGTGACAAGATTGGACAGGATTAGGAACGAGTACATCAGAGGGACAGCTCATGTTGGACGTTTGGGGGACAAAGTTAGGGAGGCCAGATTAAGATGGTTTGGACATGTTCAGAGGAGGGAGAGTGAGTATATTGGTAGGAGAATGTTGGACATGGAGCTGCCAGGCAGAAGGCAAAGAGGAAGACCAAAGAGGAGGTATATGGATGGAATTAATGAGGATATGAAGCTAGTGGTTGCAAGTGTTGAGGATGCAGAAGATAGGGATAGGTGGAGAGAGGTGATTCTCTGTGGCGACCCCTGAAGGGAAAAGCCGAAAGAAGAAGAAAGAAGAATTTGTACTCGGTATGAAATTTAAAAAACACAACCAATTCTGTACATTTACACACAGTACAACCGATTCTTGAACGCATTTACAGTAATTATTCTGGCATCTCTCAGAAGAAGAATAAAATTGTATTGTTATTATAAGCTAATGGTTATAACTATATTATACTGTGAGTCGAGTCCTGCTTAGTGTACCCAACATCTACACAATCTCATTCTGCAGACGTAAATTCCACTAGAATTCGAGTCCTCTCTTACAAGCACTGAATACATTTAATAAAACAACAGACAAACAAGATGGAGTGATGTAAAGCTAGATTTACACAAAGTTTGAAAAAGAAAAGGGATAAAGGGAGAACAAGCTGCTCACCAGCATGCCTTTCCTCTTGGCCTTGTGCTGTCTTATACATGAGGCTGTAACTGAAACAGGCTGCACACACACACACACACACACACACACAATAAAGCAACAGACAACAAAGCAGCTCAAGTCATGCAGCAGCTGTGCTCCTGTGGTGAGCAGAATCAATCTCTCACATCAGTAAAACAGCAGAAGTAGATTTAGATCTGAAAATAGATATCAACCATGTAGTAAGGGAAAAAGTACTGAAAATGCAGTCATGTGACAAGCAGAAGACTATGCCTGTGTGAAATGGATGTTAAAGGGGTTCTTCATTCTTAAAAGCTTAATAGCTAGATATACGCATGTCACTTAACTAATACTAAAAAAATAACTTTACTCCTAGAGTACGTTGATTGCAGGACAAAGTCCAAGGAGTAAATTTTTTTTTGCCTAAAAATTTGCTTCTCATCTTTTTATACTAAAGGCACAAGGGTAATGTGGGTAAAAAAGGGTAATTGAAGATTAACTTTACTACCTTCAGTTTGCATGTGCAAGGCAACCATGCAAACTGCACAATTAAAGATCTAAAAATGCCATTTGATGAAAGTTATCTATAAAATAAATAGTGCATACGTTGGATACAGTGGCTAAAAACAGTAACAGTAGCCATCTTGAAGCTGAAATCAATTTATTCTGCATCACATAGTATAGCCTCACTCCACACCAGCATCAGACTCAGCCATGATATGTGGCCCAGATTTTAAAGTGGAGCAGTATGTTAAAAAGCAACTGAAATGATGCTGTAATACAGTACTGCTCAATTCCTGAAGCTGATGCAGTGTTTCTTCTAATGTTTTATCATTTCTGTAGTGAAAACTCAATCACAGAATGTTATAGAGTGGATGTAACACAAACAGATTTAAAAATGCATGCAATTTTTTAATTTAATCGAGGTTTCTGTCAGGAGATATTACACTATATTGCCAAAAGGAACTCTTAATGCTTCAGCATACCAAGACATTTTGGACAATTTCATGCTAGCAACTTAGTGGGAACAGTTTGGGTATGACCCCTTCCTGTTCCAACATGACTGCACAACAGTGTACAAAGCAAGGTCCATAAAGACATGGATGAGTGAGTTTGGTGTGGAGGAACTTGACTGGCCTGCAAAGTCCTAACCTCAACCTGATAGAATACCTTTGGGATGAATTAGAGTGTGAATGAATTAGTAAAGGGTGGGCCAACTCCATATTACATTCAAGTGTATATAAAAGCAGACGGCACAGTTTTGCCCTGACTCGCAGTCTCAGCTCTAATTCATCCCAAAGGTGTTCTATCGGGTTGAGGTCAGGACTCTGTGCATCCATGTCTTTATGGACCTTGCTTTGTGCACTGGTGTGCAGTCATGTTGGAATAGTCCACAAAATGTTCCCACAAAGTTGGGAGCATGAAATTGTCCAAAATGTCTTGGTATGCTAAAGCATTAAGAGTTCCTTTCACTGGAACCAAGTGGCCGAGCCCAACCCCTGAAAAGCAACACCTGAATTCAATGATTTGGAGGGGTGTCCCAAAACCTTTGGCAATATAGTGTAATTCTGGAACAAGGATCAAGTGTAAGGGAAGTAATAACATGAACTTTTTTTTGCAGACATAAGTATCAAATTTATAAAATACTATAAATGCTGTCATTTTATGATGCTATTATTTTGTGTCAGTAGTATTATTTGTGCATTTTTTCAAGCTAAAAAGTAAGCTGTTTTTTTTTTAAAAAACAAAAAACATTTCATTCGTTGGCTCAATTGAATCTTAAATGATGCTACAATATATAAAACTTTCCTCTTTAAAATCTAATTTGGTTCAAACAAACAGCTGCCAATTGCAGGATATCATTAGATAGTAAATGGAGAGGATGCACTGTGGGATCTGTAGGATCATTAGATAGTAAATGGAGATGATGCACTGTGACCATGTAGCAGACAGCTGGGGAGAAAAAAAGATTTGACAATGAAGAATTTTTAGAGATAGCCATGAGAAATACCCGAGGAGTGGATGAAAGACTCTGCACAACAAACTCTACAGGGCTCGGAGCAGTTTTTATGGCCTGCACTGCCTCCTCATGGCTGGCATTTTGCAGGTCCACACCAGCCACCTGAGGAACAGAATAGGACACTATCTCAGTTAATTGTGCAATCAATTATATCATAGCAGCAACTGCACATCTGTGTAGGAGGGACATTTTCTACCACTATTCTGTACCAACATCTTGGAAGCAGCACAGATAGTTTTTGAGAATCTGTATGCCATTATATCTAGGTTTGTGTGTGTGTGTTGCTCACCTGCAAGATCTTGTCTCCAGTTTTGAGTGCGTTTGTACGTCCTGCAGGGCTGTCTGGAAGCACCTGTTTAATGAAGATGCCTTTCAGCTCTTCTCCATTCTTCAGGCGCTTTATAACTGAACGACCGCCAACGATACTGATGCCCAGAGACTCACCAGGATCCAGCCACACCTCCACTCTGCACAAAACAAACACACTCAAACCCACACTCCAGGTTTGTTCATATCTAATTAAGCCTGCATTTTTATATACAGGATTTAAATCATTTAAAGGGTGTTTATTAAAAGAAAATTATAAGAAAACTATATCATATCATAATAAAAGAGACAAAAATAAAAATGAATCTGAAACACTGGTGTACATAAACTGTACTTCCTAGGATCAATCGTTACCTTGACTTCATGCAATGATTATTTTATTTATTTAAGCACATGCAATACACAGAAAAGTAAAATCCCAAATGACTTTGTATTCATTATCTATGCTTAGCGCACAGGTCATCACAGTCAACAACAACGTGTGGAATCTCAAATAATATTTTTTCAGCAACACTAAGAGTGTGATCAGCTGGAAAAAATGGAAACATTGACACTGTAACTACTGACTATTTGTTTTATATTTAATTTAGAAGCAAAAAAATTAGGAAGAACCTGCGTGGGGGACCCCAGTGACTGAAGATGGGTGTTTCCTCTCCCTCTCCATCCTCTCTCTCTGGTAAATCACTGATACATGCACATGTGACAGAGTTACCATATGTTCACAGTTGAAATAGGATAAAGTGTAAACTATGATGTTTGTAACAGAATCTTCAGCAGAACAGTCCCCCAAAGATTCATGATGCATTTTGTTCACTAACCTGTGTTCATGTCTCATCAGCCCCATTGCAGCCCCCTGACTTCTCTTCTTCCCTCTGACATATGAAGACAGCTGTGCAGAGCTGTGGAATGCAAGATGAAAAAAATAAATATTTTCTCTTCTCTTATACACACACAGACATGTACAGACAACCCTGTAAATTAGTGAACCATCAAAAATAATCAAGCCATCATAAATTCTGCTCAGTGTTCAACTCTGACAAGCAGATCCAACACTGGACTCAAAATCACATATAAATAAATAAAGAGAGCCGTCAAGTGAAAGGAATTTAAATAATGCATGTGATCACACAGTAGCCTGCCTATGACAATTGGATTTTTGTTTTCCTTTGGAGGTCACAGAATCTATATAGCTGCATAAAACACCTACTAAAGCCATGTGTAATTCCATTTTATTTTCAGCCAGACACTCACACAATCCTAAGAGCCTGTTGCTGATTGAAATTTTTATTAGAAACAGTCACCATGCTACATGAACGATAATGTGTATGCTTGCACAGGTATGCACAGGCACATGCTCATACATACATACATAGCTGAGCTCTTAATTCTCCATCACTCAGTGACAGCACATGCAGCTGTCAGGGTAGTAGCTGCATCACAATACAGCTTCAAGCCACTGAGGAGGCTACTCTCACATAAGCTTTTATCTCGCTCTCCCCTACTCTGACCCGGCGCTTGTTACTCTTCCCTATTTTTCATGCATTATTACCAACAGGTGCATATGTATGTAATTTTCAATCAGTTTAAAATCTAGCTACAAAAATTCTCTCTCATATCAGTTTAAACCCTTATAAAACTTTTGTACACTTTTGCTGCATACTGTTGTATTCATATTTGCGTGGCTAGTCTCTGAACTTGATAAAACTATTGAGATGATCCACATTATTATTAAACTGTGTGATTAGTGATTAGAAACAACATACAAAATAGGATTTCACAGAAATTACTGGTCACAATCGTCTTACTGGGTTTGTAAAACTAGGCTGAAATCAACAGAATTACATTACAAATCTAAACAAAGCTGTTAAAACATGACTTCACAACACAAAAGCTTGTTAGAAAGTAAAAGCAAAGCTTATAGACTAAAAAAAATAGACAATTCAAAGGAAATCTGTTTTTGTTAGCTGTGTTGTTCTGACCGCCAATGTTTACGCCAGGAAACAGAATTTCTGAACTCCATGGCATGATGAGCATTTCTACACAAAACAGTCACCTAATAAAAGGATTGATCAATTTTCGTTTGAGGCACATAGTGGTGAAGAAAATATTTTTCAGTGCACTGGCTATAAAACAAAGCGAAATTTTAACAAATACAGAAATAAAAGAAATCAAATTAATAAAACATTAAATTAAATTAAATGTATTACCCTCATAAATATACATAACAATGCAAATATAAGTCTGTTAGCAATATATAAAAAAATTCTAAATATAATAGCATTTTTATAGTACAGTGTGGTCTTGTAGTACTGGTCAAGTAGTACTGATAAACCATTGTTTGATTAAAAACATTTTTTGTCTAATTTTAATATTGCTTAAATATTGTACCCTATAAATTTGTCATCTTTGGCACCATTACTATTGTTTTTGTATCTTCAGCTACAGCACCATTTGAACATCCTTCTAGCTGCGATTACACACAGTGTGAGGGTACTGATGGACTCCTGGGTAGGACATTCTGTAAAACATTCTGTAATAATGTCTACATTCCAGTAGGTGGGGCTACAACATTACTAACAACATACACCAAACAATTCCAATTACAGATGTATAGTCACAAACACTTATTAGGAACTCCTGCACACCATATCTACTGGCAGCAGTGCAAGGCCTAAAATCATGCAATTATGGGTCAGAAGTTTCAGCTAATGTTCACATCGTCCATCAGAATGGGGTAAAATATGATCTCTGGGATTTTGACTGTGACATGATTGCTGATTTCCTTTGATTTTCAAGCACAACTGTCTCTATGGTCAGAATGGAGAAAAAGGAAACAATATCCAGTAAGAGGATAGAAGTGCCTTGTCAATGAGAGAGGTCAACTGCAGAAGAACATGTAGGGTTTGGTTTCTATCAGCTAAGAAGAGTAAGCTGAGTCTCCATTAGGCACAGACTCACTAAAACTGGAGTTTTAACACTGGAAAAATGTAGCCTGGTCTAAGAAGCTTGATTTTTGCTGAAGCACAAAGATGGCACCAACAGGATGAATCCATGGACCAACCTGCCCAGTGTCAACAGTTCAGGCTGGTGAAGGTGGTGTAATAGTGTAGGGATTGAATATTCTAATATTGCATCATCACTTGAATGCCATGACTGTTTTTGCTGGCCATGTGGCACAATTTACCCATCTTCTAATGGCTACTTCCAGCTTGATAATGCACCTTGTCTGAAAGAAAACATCTTAAACTGGTTCCATGAATGAGAACATGTCAGTGAGTTTAGTATTATTCAGTGGTCTTCCTAGGCACTGGATCTGAATCTAATCATCTTGGGATCTCAATGGGAGATTTGTAGCACAAAAGAGCACCTGAATAATCTACAGGAATTGAGTGATGCAATCATATCAGCATGGAGTAGTACAGGCCTTACCCAGTATTAGTACAGCGTTCCTAATAAAGTGCTTGGTGACTGTAGCAGTAGCGAGTGTTTTTACACATATATTTCAGGCAAAACCTTCACTACAGACTAATCCTGAGGTGTCTAATTACACTGTACAGGCAGTTTTCTATGTGCAGTTTGTTAAACATTGAGATTTAGATTGAGATTGATGTGTTACTCACTCTGTGTCTGTGTCAGTCAAAGTGAGCTCTGAGCCTTCATTCCGGGAATCTGAGTCCACCTCACTCTCTGCTAACTCCACCCATGTCCTTGCTGACTGACCTGAAACCACACCACCAGGTTTAATTACATTTGTAAGCCATGACCATTAATCTGTTTTACTTTAGTTAATAAAGCTATTCATATATACATCCATACACACAAGTGAGAGAGGTTGAGGTGGGGAGGGGGTGTAGTTAGAGATAAAGAGACTGTATTTCCAGAAGCATTTGTAATCTTCATATCCTGGGATTTATTACCATCTTTCTAGGAAATACCAAAAATACTACGCTTTACCAGTAACACGGTAACAAACAGTAAGCACACATTGGTGCTACAGAAAGATTTACTCTAAATAAACTGAATGGCTTGTCAGAAGATCAATATTTGTCTGCCTTTGGCAGTTTGTCAAGCCTAGCTTAATAAACCTGCTGTCAAAGTCAGACTGGCCAAGCAAGCCATCTGAAAACACGATGAAGGCCTGGGGCTATGAAATAAACGAGTTCCTATCTGCAAAGCAAAAGTATTAAGCAAGGAAATTATTGGTTGATATAAATAGCTTGACATTTTGACAGTGAATATTTAGTGGAAGCCAGACCATCTTATAACAGTGACATGACAGACCCGACACTGATTAGGAAGGTGTCAGCTAGCCTGCCTCCCACTGCTGTGACTATCTGGTTTGAGACATATTCATGCTGCCAAAGCTGTTCAAGCCAACACCAGCTAATTAAAAGTAGAATGGCCAATTATGATCACTAGATCATCATCATCATCATCATCATCATCATCTCCCGGGTCACAGGGGCAGCAGTCTAAGCAGGGATGCCCAGACTTCCCTCTCCCTAGACACTTCCTCCAGCTCTTCTGAAGGGATCCCGAGGTGTTCCCAGCTCATCCGAGAGAAATAGTCTCTCCAGCGTGTCCTGGGTCTTCCCCGGGGTCTCTTCCTGGTGGGGCATGCCCAAAACACCTCTCCAGGGAGACGTCCAGGAGGCATCCAAAACAGATGCCCGAGCCACCTCAACTGTCCCCTTTCAATGTGGAGGAGCATCGGCTCTACGCCGAGCGCCTCCCGGGTGACAGAGCTCCTTAGCGTATCTCTAGGGGAGCGCCCCGCCACCCTATGGAGAAAGCTCATTTCGGCCACTTGTATCTGGGATCTTATCCTTTCAGTCATGGCCCAAAGCTCATGACCATAGGTGAGAGTAGGAACGTAGATTGACTGGTAAATCGAGAGCTTCGCCTTCTGGCTCAGCTCCTTCTTCACCACAACAGACCGGTACATAGACCGCATTACTGCTGCCGCTGCACCAATCCGTCTGTCAATCTCATGATCCATCCTTCCCTCACTCGTAAACAAGACCCCGAGATACTTAAACTCCTCCACTTGATTAAGGAACTCCCCTCCAACCTGGAGGGTGCAAGCCACCTTTATCCATGGCCTCAGATTTAGAGGTGCTAACCCTCATCCCAGCCACTTCACACTCAGTTGCAAAATGCCAACAGGACATCATCTGCAAAAAGCAGCGATGAAATCCTGTGGTCTCCAAACCGGACTCCCTCCAGCCCCTGGCTGCGCATAGAAATTCTGTCCATAAAAGCAATGAACAGAACCAATGACAAAGGACAGCCCTGCTGGAGTCCAACATGCACTGGGAACAAATCTGGCTTACAGCTGGCAATGTGAACCAAGCTCCTGCTCCGGTCATACAGAGCCACGGACCCCATACTCCCAGAGCACCTCCCACAGAATGCCAACGAGGGACATGGTCGAATGCCTTCTCCAAGTCCAAAAAACACATGTGGACTGGTTGGGCAAACTCCCACGAGCCCTCAAGCACCCTGTGGAGGGTATAGAGCTGGGACGAAAACCGCATTGTTCCTCCTGTATCCGAGGTTTGACTAATGGTCAGACTCTCCTCTTCAGTACTCTGGAATAGACTTTCCCTGGGAGGCTGAGGAGTGTGATTCCCCTATAGTTGGAACACACCCTCCGGTCCCCCTTCTTAAAAAAAGGGACCACCACCCCGGTCCAGTCCAGAGGCACTGTCCCTGAACGCCATGCTATGTTGCAGAGACATGTCAGCCAAGAAAGCCCCACAACATCCAGAGACTTAAGGTACTCAGGGCGAATCTCATCCACCCCCGGTGCCTTGCCACTGAGGAGCTGCTGAACTTCCTCAGTGACCTCAGCTTGGGTGATGAATAAATCGACCTCCTCAGCCTCTGGTTCCTCTATGGAAGGCATGTCAGTGGGATTGAGGAGATCCTCAAAGTATTCCTTCCACCGTCCGACAATATCCCCAGTCAAGGCCAGCAACTCTCCATCTCCACTTTAAACAGTGTTTGCGGAGAGCTGCTTACCCCTTCTGAGGCGCTGAACGGTCTGCCAGAATTTCCCCGAGGCCGTCCGATAGCCCTTCTCCATGGCCTCACCGAACTCCTCCCAAACCAGAGTTTTTGCTTCTGAAATGACACGGGCTGCAGCTCGCTTAGCCTGCCGGTACGCCTCAGCTGCCTCCAGGGGTCTCCTGAGCCAACCAGGCTCGATAGGACTCCTTCAGCTTGACGGCATCCCTTACTTCCAGTGCCCACCACTGGGTTCGGGGATTGCCGCCGTGACCAGCACCAGAGACCTCACGGCCACAGCTCCAGATGGTTGCGTCAACAATGGAAGAGAACATGGTCCACTCCGACTCAATCTCCCCAACCTCCCTCGGGATCTGGTTGAAACTCTGCCGGAGGTGGGAGTTGAAGACCCCCCTAACAGAGGGATCAGCAAGACGTTCCCAACAGACCCTCACAATATGTTTGGGTCTACCAAGTGTGTCTGGCATCCTCCTCCGTAAGCGGATCCAACTCACCACCAGGTGGTGATCAGTTGACAGCTCCGCCCGTCTCCGTGACTAGCACTGTGACTAGCACAGAAGCCCAACAACAGAGCACCACTCGAGTTCAGATCAGGGAGGCCGTTCCTCCCAATCATGCCCGTCCAGGTGTCACTGTCATTACCCACATGGGCGTTGAAGTCCACCAGTAAAACTATGAAGTCCCCAGTCAGAGCACCTTCCAGCACCCCTCACAGGGTCTCCAAGAAGGTCGGGTACTGCTACCCAAAACACATTGCACCGAACCCTTATGCTCCTTCCTGCGGGTGGTGGGCCTACATCACTCCTTCGGGCTGTGCCCGGCCGGGTTCCGCAGGCAAAGACTCATCTGCATGCCCCAACCCCAGGCCTGGCTCCAGGG
The DNA here is from genome assembly GCA_033459395.1 of Hemibagrus guttatus. Lineage (NCBI taxonomy): Eukaryota > Metazoa > Chordata > Actinopteri > Siluriformes > Bagridae > Hemibagrus > Hemibagrus guttatus. The sequence continues at coordinate 11,486,512 of JAUCMX010000010.1, read as the reverse complement.
TGGGGCCCCGGTGACGCCAATACGGGCAATATAACAGTCCTTGATATTCTTTTAATCATAAGGGAATTTGAACTGCTCTTAGTCTGACCTGTCACCTAGAACCCGTTTGCCTTGGGAGACCCTACCAGGAGCACTAGGCCCTCGACAACATGGCTCCTAGGTTCATTCAGGTACTCAAACCCCTCCACCACAATAAGGTGGCAGTTCAAGGAGGGGCTAGGTTAATACTTACTAGACCATTCACTGGCTTTCAAATGCTTTGAAACTGAAGAGCGTGCCTGACCTGACTTCAGTTTCTTTCTTTTTACATATACACACACACACACACATATACATACATACATATACATATATATATATAAATATATACATATATATATATAAATATATACATATATACATATATATATATATATATACATATATACACACACATACACACACACACATACATATACATATATAAAACACACACACACACACACACACATATACATACACACACTCACACGCACTGTGAGCTGTGATAACTACTGTACACAAGCTAACCTATTCAGTGAAATTTCTGTTCCTTTTATCCGCACAGATTAAGAAAAATGTCTGTGGCTCCAGATAATTCAAATATTGCATAGACAAACACAAAGCAGCAATTGAAACGCACAGCTCACTGAAAGCACACACACACTCACTGAGGGGATGCTGATGGAGATTCAGGTTTGACTCCATGTCTGTTTGAAAGTATTCTTCAATTGCAGCATTGTCCTCCTCCACCTTCCAGAGGCATACAAGATAAGAGAAGAAAAAAAACATTTGGTTGTGGTTGTATTGACAATTTAATTGTGGAATAAAGCATGCTACTCGGTGTAGTTCATCAGTCTCAAGGGATATGAAATATTGTTCCAAAAAATATTCGAAAGGGGGAAAATTGGCAGACAAACATTATGGCTGAAGCAATATCCATAAATGTCATAATATAAAAGAATTGTTTTCTTAGTAGTGTTTTAGTAACGAATATTACGCTAACATTTGACAATGCTTAAAATAATCTAGCCCTGGTAGGTTTAAGGACTGTCAAGTGAGCTTTATGGCATGAATGTGTGTGTGTGCTCATGGTGCCCACTGATGGACTGGCAACCCATTCAAGATATAATCCTGCCTCACACTGTTTTCCCTGGATCCACCATGGCCTTGACCAGGATAAAGCAGTTACTGAAGATATATGAATTAATTACTGAAGGAATGAATGAATACAATATTGCATTGTACTTTATTGACTCACAAGAGCTACATAATGTTGGTGGCTGCAGATACTTTTTTAAACACTAAATCATTTCAGAATGGACACCCAACCCATGCCAGACACACATCTGCAGACCTACTGCCCCAAAAGCTCTCTTTCTAAGTACAATAATATTAAAGTGTTTCTCTAATAATTTGTCTTACTTAACACTTTCTTCTTCCAAAACATTGAATTAAGGTTCTTTTCTTTTGCACAAACCTGCTCAAGGGGTTGAAACATGTCAGTTTTACGGCTCACACAGTCTTACCTGCTGCTGTATTTCAGTATGGGTAAAGGTCTGGTAGGGGTTTGACAATGCTTCCTCTTCCCTGAAGGGTGACTGCTCCCTGTAGTATAACAGTGGACTCTCCCTATTACTTCTCAAACTGTTTCTTTCCTCCTCATCATCTTCCTCCTCCTCCTCCTCCTCCTCCTCCTCATCCACAGCCATCTCTCGCTCTTCGCCTGGCAGGAGCTCCGGGGTAATTAGAGGTTTGGCATAACGGATTGTATTATCCAGAATCAGCTCTGGGTCATCATCAATGTCTTCTGGAAGGACAGAGTCATCCCTAAAGCCCTGCTGCAGACAAACAGATCATTAGCACTTTTTTATTAGACAATTCTATCACCCAGATACAGAGAGAGACATTGCAATGGAATCTGATGAAGTATAAAGAGCAGTTTCATTCTAGCCAAACAAATAATGGCAGATATGTGAAAAGATTCATGGGATTTACTGCTTTCTGGTTTTGAGCTTAAAAGTTCCTCTATCTTGGATGTATTTTACAGCACAATATGTACATTTACAAAAGAGAGACCCCGTTATTAATGGATCCAGTTTTTAAAAGCACTCTGGAGCTATAGATTACACGAAATGTAATTATAGCATAATGAAAAGTGCCCACATAAAAATTGGAGAGATTCATACAAGCAAACCGAGCACAACGTCAAAATGTTTCAAGAGTGTTAAAATGGTATTTTAATGTGAACTATGAATTTATAGCCTGGTGCACTGTGATCAACTTCATTAGATCTGTGTGTCATTAACTGATTTTTATTTCAAATCACTCACTCCGTTTTTCCTGCCAGACAGTGACTTAATCTGTGTCTACAACCCACACTTCATTTTAGTTTATATTAACTTCTTTACGTTTGGGTGACAGTTGAAACCTGAGAAGAATCTGAACTAAATGCTGCACAGTCTGAATTTGACAGTGAAAGCCTAGCTTTTAGCAAACAATCTGAGCACCAGACTGAACATATTGAATTAAATTGTTCTGGGTTGGTTTTTAAGTAATATTGGGTTGCTTCATTCAAGATGTATGAAAACTTGAGATATGAAAAGCTCTCCATCTCCCATGTCTACCTGTGAGCTGATCACACACATTTATGGTTAATACTAGAACAGTCTGAACATGACCTAAACCCTTCAACACACTCTCCTCCAACTGTCTGCATTTCTATCAGTAACTGAACGAAAGTTAGTTATGACTCTTGTTTGTTGGTCACAAAAGAGCAGGCCTTCATCTCAGCAACAGGGTTCCTGCTTGTCCTCCTTTGCCTGTAACATGCACATACACACTCTCTTAAAGATCATAAGAGCTGAAAGTGCACTTTTCCCCATGCTGCTCTCTCATCAGCCGATTCAGCACCTTTCACACCCCTCTCCTCATACAGCCCAGAACCAATTTACCATGAAAAATGTGCAGAGTCTAAAATCTTAATGGCGCAATTAGTCTCGTTTTGGGTAGATTTACGGCAGCACTTGACTCTGGTGCTTCAACTACATCTTTGCTAAAAATTCAAGGATAACTCGGTCATGCGTCTGAAAAGCTCACAGACAATGAACTAGGCATCACCTTTAAAAGTTCCTCATCTTGAGGACTAGTGGTCTGTGCTTGCTTACTCAATCCTTTATTTTTAATCATTTACATCTTTTTAGAGAAACCCCTCTCTATCTCGCTTTTTCCCCTCGGTCTACTTTCTCCTTCTCCTCTTTTACAGTCAAGTGCCAGGTTTTTGCATTTGGTGATTGTGAGTCCAACAGGCTTGCACATATTGGAGGAACTGAGTGTTCTAATATAATCCATGTGCCATTCATTATGTAACTAAACTTCCAACCCTAAATAATCGCATAGTGATATAAAGCTGTTATCTACACTAATCCATCACAAGTTTAGCTTTAGTTCTCAGAGATGTCGGTACCTTAGACACAGGAAGTTCTTGCTCTTTGAGATCTTCAGGTTTCTCCACAGTGTCCCTGTCCTCTGCCTGGGTCAGACAGACACACACACACACACACACTGTACTTTACTGTTTAAAATTATATTTAGAAGACAGTAGAGATAAAAAAAAAAACCAAAGTGAGTTGGAGCAACAGCCAAACTAAATTTCTAACAAGCATAACAGCAAGAGTTAGACCCAGTATCTAATTAGTTTAAGAACCTACCTCAAGAAAACTAATAGGTCACTTACCTTAATGGTACAATTACTACAGCTTTATCATTGTAGTTTCGAATGTATTATTACAATTTGAACTATTTTAGCTACTAAGAGACTGAGATTTTGTATTTTTGATAAAAAAACAAAACACGACATACCGTAGCAAACCTTTAAACTATTACCAAATTGCATAATGTAAAGGATGGGTTAGTTAGCAGTAAGTGGACTGATTGTCATTTTTTTCACTGTAATAAATCTGCTGTACCATTCAAATTGGGCTGAATTGAAAGATTTTCAATTTGTTACGTTATGCAAGAACTGGATTCTCAAAGCCCTCAGCATATCCATAACCTACTTGAACCCATCATATCTTAAGTGTCCTGCCTGCAGCAGCCATAAATGGACGTGTGATTAATATTAATATCCATTATGACCACCATTAAGGGCTTTGCACAGGTGTGTGTGAATGAGTGTGATGTAGGAGTGTGAAACTCCATGCTTAGAAGGCCAGTGCGCTGAGTGATCATTTAATACATATGATTCAGCTCCTCAGCTAATTCACCAAGGGCTCCCTCCATGGGCAGAATTTGGTGTGCTTGAAAAGGTTGAGAAAGTTGGAGTTTGTCTGGAATCATTAAAAAAATTATGAACTGAGCTTTTTTAAATGCAACAATTAGACTTTCAATATTTAGCTATGAATGAAACTTAAAAACCTGGAAAAAGTTTGAAAACTAGAACTCTTCCTCAAAAGGCAATTCATGATGCTTACACATTTTAACATGAGGTAGGTGTTAGTTTGCTATAGGTTTTAACTGCAGTGCACCTTACAGGAAGAGGGTGATGCACAAAATTTACACAAGTACTCCTCTAACTGACCAGTATTCATTTATTAAAAATATAAATACAAAATCTTTACTTTTAATCACAACTACTTTCTAAAAAGATTAATGAAATACCTCTGTTTAAGATATGCTCTTGCAAATATTTGACCAAAGATTTACATAGTGTCTAATTTAGATTTTTTTTTTTTTTTTTACAGAAAATTTGGTGCATATTTAGCTGCGATAAACTCAAAGCCCCTATCTCAGTAAAGGCTTACCCCCAGAGGTTTCCTGATGCCCAGGTATACTGTGCCTGGTTGTACAGCCTTGAGGATATCTACAGCCTGGGATAGGGAGCATGTGTCCAGGTAGGTGTCATTAACAAAGACTAGTTGATCTCCAGGCAGCAGGCCGCCATGACTCTCTGCAACACCTTCGCTTACCAGCGATCGAATGACTATCACAGAGCGTGTAGTGTCCAGAGGGTCCTGCAGAGGGCAACAAAGACCACAGCAAACATGCTCTTACAAAACGCAAACATGTAGGATGATACAAACTCTCACACACGCACAGAGAGAGAGAGAAGTTTTAAGGCTCAAACAGCAAAGTAATAGAGTAATGTAAACCTTTACTGAGAAGCAAAGTAGTTTCTGTAGAGTTTACATACAGCTGCAGCATGTACTCTGAACCCTTACATGCATATTGTAAAAAAAAAAAATTGAGACGATAAGAAGGCCACATTCCAGCCACAAATAAAGCAGACAGCAGAGGCAGAGAGGTGAATGAACATAAAGCAAACTCCTCTCTCTCTGAGACTGCGTGTCTAGGCATCAATCACTGTCCCAGCAAGCTTATGGTGTAAAACTGCAATTCAGCTCCAATTTGATGTCTCTGACAATGTATTTGATGACCCATATGGGCAGCTTTTATGTGACAAGTGACAATATAAAAGTGATTAACACATGGTTGGTTTAGTATGAAAGCTAAGAGAGCCGGAGCTGTATCATTAGCAAGCACATTCATATCACTATGACGAGGAGAAATATTTACGACTATAATCCACTCTGAGGGAACAGGAACAGACAGCAGAGTTAGCACAAGTAAGAAATGTTTAGTCTTTTGAGGAAAGAATTTAATCTAAAACTTTGTTAATTTATTTGAGTCTATTTTACTTGATTTTGTTTTGTTCACAAAAAGCAATTACACTGTATTGTATATTTGTCAAACTTCAACTACATTTCAAACATGACACTTATTAAAATGGCAGATACAGGCAGTAGGTTTTCCTTCTGCTCTAAAGTAGCTCATACAGCTAGTACAGCAGGAAATAACGGGACACACACACACGAAACAGGGTCTGTGGAAAGCTGGCACCCTATATGACCGTATACGAATAGGTGCATTGCTGCCATAAAAATCACCTTTTTTTTTCTTTGAAAAACTACATTTTATGACCTGTAATTTCACTCATCACTGCTTCAAAGTAAAGATCAGACTGGGTGCTGAGTGCTGCAACAGTTCATTAAAAAATATATATTTGAAATGAACTAGCAGTGCATTTATAGTACGAATACTTTCCTTTCCACATCACACGAGTTTTAGTGCATCCCTATGAAAGCAATTCACATCGGAATTGTGAAGGAATATATACACAAGAACACAACACCAAGTGATACTGCACGAAATGACCTGAAAACTAAATGCAGTCCCCTGAAATATTGCCTATAAGAGTTAGTATATTTAGTTCATGCAGAGAACAGGAGACGTCTTGGTCTATAGGCAGAGCTTCAGACTGGTCAATTAGGCTCAGATTGGGTGAGTTTCACTCTGCTAGACAACAGTGGAGAACAGGAAACACCTGGCTTAGTGTCCACAGCCATTAGAGACCTCTGATTAAACAATGCAGAGGTGCTGCCGAGTAAGCAGAAGAATGATAGCAGGAGAAAATCAATATACTCAATAAACTCAAATAAGTCTGCTGAGAGAGAATAAAAACACAAAAATGAAGAAGGCAAAACAAGGGACATTAACAGAGAGAGAGAGAGAGAGAGAGAGAGAGAGAGAAGGAGAAAAACAGAGAAACAAAAAGATAGAACTTGGTGCAACAGACATAAGAAAAAAAGCAAATGGGAAAAAGTTGGAGACGGGATTTGAAGTTCCACTCCAGCTGGCCCTTTTAGAGGACACTGGCTGCATTGTCCAGCTGCTGAGTAACAGCCAAGTGCACACTTCGTTCCAAGGCCTCTCTCATCCCACATGGCCAGTGATGTCAGCGGAGCAGCTGGAAAAAAGCACGGGAAACAGAGCAGGGCTGGTGGGGCCACACTGGGACAGCGCAGGGGGCTGAACAGCACCACAGCTCGACACGCAACCAAGTGTGGCACCAGTAACAGACGGACGGCTGTGGACAAATTCACAAGCATGTCAGCTATAATGTGAGGGGGAGGGGGGGGGGGAAGAGAGCAAGAGCGAGCAAGAGAGAGAGAGAGAGCGAGCGAGCAAGCGAGCAAGCGAGAGCGAGAGAGAGAGAGAGAGAGAGAGAGAGAGAAACCCAAACAAAGAACTGAGAGCAAGAGAGAAAGCGTCTTATTTATTGTTTATGTTTCGGCCTGGTTGAAGCTTTGCAAGCTTTAACTTTAAGAGTTCGTATAAACCAGAGCTTATTACACAGTGCAGCTGCTTTCTGAGTGCAAGAGCTTTCAGGACAATGACCAATGACAACAATCCAGGCAGGAAAGCCACTGTATACAAACAAGGACACCCTCAACAGGCTGCTGCTGCTCAGAAATCCTTTTGTGTACATTTTACAATCTGTTAATTTACCTAGATAAATATAGCAACTAAACTAAGACTAAACACAAACACTCCTGCATTTTGCATGCACACAGACAGACATTCAGTCTGTACTGCACAAATGCAGACTACTAAACTAGCTCAGTGTTTTTTGGGGGGAGGGGGTAGTTAAGACTCTGTGCCATTGCTACATGCCCCAGAAGATAAAACCACCCGCTCTAAGCTGCGCCTGCTCAGTGGGCCAGCCCTGCGTGTTAAAATTCTTGTGCATTTCAAGTGGGCAGTAAATCTACAGTTTGTGCTGGAATCATCTGTGCTGTCGCTTCGCCTTATTCTTAAATCTTGCTGAACCAAATTCCAGGAACTCTTTCCATCACTTTCTCAACAGCCCTCCCCCTCCTTTTCTCTCTCTCTCTCTCTCTGCTGGTCTCTGGGGGAAGCAGAGGTCTGGATGGGACACTGTTCTCACGGCGTGGACAACTAAATGACTCGCAGTGACCGAAACTGACATCTTTCTCAAGGATCTCTCTGCTGAAGAGCCAAGATCACTGTCTGCATTATATTTCATCTACATAAAAACTTGTAAATATTGTTCATTCCATAAAATCTTTTTTGTCACAAATGATAATTGTACAAAGTACACTCGGGTATTGACAAATGAAGCGCATCAGGCTTTTCAGAGCTTTCCTGAAAATAAGGTCATTTATTAAAGGACATAGGGGTGAAAAAGAATGTGGGACATGGGAACTGTTTATAATAAAGATAGAAGATTTGATCCAGTCTTTGTAGCATGGACAATACCGAACAGTAAATGGCAGTGAATCCATCATCTTCACTGGCCTTCATCATAGACAGCATGGTGGAACTGAACACTCAGTTACAGTGAAGGAAACTGATGCAATTGCCTTCTAAAAGCATCAGGTTTTAGATTTACACTCTATATGATCAATTTCCTTTGCTGTCATGGCAATAAAATTTCCCCTCGGTCAGATTCTGGTTCTGCAGGGCCACCAGATAAATAAACAAAGAGTAAATAAATAATAAATCACAGAGATGATCTATGTCTATCTGTCAGAATATTCCCACTAAATGGTGCATTGATGTGCAGGTAAGAACATTTTGACTGCCAAAAAATGCATTCTCTTAGACTTTAACATTCTTTTTCTTGGCAGGCAGGAAGTGCTATAAATTACTTGAGCCATGAGTACAGTGGACTACATATATATAAGCTTAACACTGAAGGTTTACCAAGAAATATTCAATATTGAACACATCCTCTGTTTACTCTGGTTCTGTCTTTGTGTAAAATATACACCAGTATTAGTATATATTTCAAAAAGCAGGAAAACTTTTAACCTTTTACTTTTGCTGTAGCTCCTGCAAACAGAAGGCTATGGGGTCTGGTTAAAATACTGTATCACAGGAAAGCTCGTCAATCAATCACTCATTTTCAGAGCATTACATACATGATTTCATGCATAACATGCAGTTTTTGTCAGAGAAAGTCACTGTAATCAAATTTTAATGGTTACAAGAATCCTATCTTACTTATGGTGAATTTGCCCTGACATGACCCTTTAGATCAGGTGTTTAGCTCAAGGGGGTTTCATTAATCTCCATTAGCAGCATAGCACACATTACCAAGAGGCCATTTCACATTAATTCACAAGTTGCTGAAAACCATAGCATCATGCTTCTCACTTTGAGATCCTCCTGGAGTTCAAACTACAAAGAACAAGACCGTGGCAAAATTGTTTTATAATCGCTTTTTGGCACACTTGCTGTTAGGGGTGTCATTTAGGAGAGAAATACACCCGGAGTCCAGCTGTCAGTCTGGTGGTGGGCTCCCATCGATCAAGCTACAGTTACGGGGTTGGCTTGCATGACCTGAGACTTTGAGGTAACTTTAGCTAAACAGGTGAAAGGGGGGGGGGGGGGGGGGGGGAGTAGAAAGAGAAGGGGGGGAGGCAAGGCAAAGAATAAGAAACAGATTAAAACAGGAAAAAAGAGAAAGAAAGAAAGAGAGAAAGGAAAGGAAGGAGTAAAAATCTGAATGCCAGGGTCCATGGAGAAGCTTCTGGGATGCTGCAGGCATGTCTGCAGATTCCATTCCTGACCACTCAGCCTTACCAGCTCAAGCTTCTTACTGAAGACGCCACGGCAAAATCAATTCCCCCCTCCCCGCCTCACACGCCGGAGAACTTTGCGCTACAGCAAAATGAAAGGAAGTTTGAGAAAGAGAATAAATGAAAAAGGAAATAAGGCTCCTCTACAGGATCAATCTTTCCTTCTACTCCGTGCAATTCAGGCAATCTATTATTAAGCATACCTAATGTATAATGTAGGGATACTTCTCCAGCACTAGACATATACTGTACATTTTGCATACGCACACACACATACACACACACACACACTGTAAATAAATTCCCATAGGCTGCTCAGCTTATGCTCAGGCCTATGGGCAGAGAAGCGAAGGCAATGCGGAAGATAAGCAGTCAGACAGCACTAGGTGAGAGGGGCTCAGCTGGTGCTCAGTGGAGAGATAGTGAGTTCATGACTGAGAGGGGAGCACACAGGTCAATACGGCCTCCGTCAAAGCCCAAGATACACCAAAAACCAAATCATCTGTGACGCACACTCTACTCACTTCTCTTTGATGAGGGTTTCAGAACCAAAAATCAATATGGAAACTTATGATTGCTCTTGGGTGAATAAGGTTCAGAACAACTTGCCTGTGTTTATCTAATTTCACGATGCAAGAATGCTGACCTAGGATCAGCGTTGGATTTTTTTTTTTTTTTACTGAAGAGCACAATTCCAGACCCCAGATCACTATTTATACCACTATACAATAAATATACTTTTCCAATATGACTGCACAATTGCACATTTGAAACTTGATTTTTGGCTTCATTTGATTAACAGCGATAACTAATTACCCAACATAGTCAGCATTGTTTAACATTGGTGTTTTACATTAAGAAACAAGATACATATGTGGTGTTTATTTACTGAGATTTACTGAGTCATTTTTTACAATTCTTGTTTAGAAAGAATGTTAAGGATTAGTAATAAAAGATATCACTACTTATATGTATATGTACTACCTAGAGTCACCTATAAAAGTAATGGTCCAATAAGACAAGGTTTTTGTTTGTTTTTGTGGAAACAGTTTGGTTTAAGAACAAAAGACGAATATAAAATAACAAAATTGCAGTATTCATTTCCTAATACTTACATCTAGGCATGTTAAACATCTTAAAACATGATATCTCTGGTAGGAGACAACTCCAGAAGTATAGGACATTCATCACCAAACTGCATCACTTGCATTCTTCCTTTATGGTGCTTTTCCAGGTCTGTTCCAGAGCCTATTTCAGTTGTTTGCTCTGGAGGGGTGGGGTCTCCTCCTCTTCAGGAAATTAAATGCTGCTCAATTGGGTTAAGGTCTGGTGATTGACTTGGCCATTCTAAAACCTTCCACTTTTCTCCCCTGATGAAGTCTTTTGTTGTGTTGGCAGTTTTGAAATGAGATGTACCTTTATTAATCCCCGCAGGATTAAGTGAACATACTAAAGTACTGTTCAAGTCATTGTCTTGCTGCACGATAAAGTTAGCCCCAATTAAACTGGATGCATTTCTCTTTAAACTGGCAGACATTATTTCTGTAGACTTCTGAATCCATTTTGCTGTTACCATTGCAAGTTACATCATCAATAAAGATTGATGAGCCTGTTCCAGAAACAGCCATGCAAGTCCAAGCCCGTACACTACCTCCACTGTGCTTCTATATTTTGGATCGTGAACATTTCCTTTCCTTCTCCACACTTTGGCCTTTCCATTGATTTGGTAAATAGGTCAGTCTTGGTTCCAGAACTTGTGTTTCTCATCTCTGTACCTCTGGCTTTCTGATTCTTAATGCTGACTAGTGATTTGCATCTTCAGATATGGCTTCTATGTTTCTTTTTCAAACAATGGTGATTGTGATACCTTCACACAATGCCCTGTGGAGGCTGTTATAATGAGATCACTGTTGTTTTGGGGTTTTTTCTTCACAGCTTTCACAATGATTCTGTCATCAACTGCCGTTGTTTTCCCCGGCTGACTTGTTTGATGCCTGGTTGTTAGCACACCATTGGTTTCTTTCTTTTCCAGGACATTCCAAATTGTTGGAATGTTATTGCACAATGGCTTTGATCGATTTTGCCTCATTTTTCTCCAATATTCATCCCTCTGGTCTTCAGGTTGGTTTATCCTTTTTAACACCACATGCAGTCTTCACAGGTGAAACCCAGGGCTAAGAAATAGGTGTGTTCAATCATAAGGAGCCATGTTTTAGGTTAACACAGCTAGATTTAAGTATCAGGAAATGCTGAAAAGCTGAAATTATCTATAACCTCCAAGTCATCTTTTGACTTCAAACCTAAATATTTTCAGGTGGGTAGCAAAAACACAGAATTGGCCTTATCGTTCCAATAGTTTCAGAGGGGACTGTAGGTCTGAAATCAGTAATGTGTTACTAATTAAAGAGACCGACAGATCAATCAGCAGTCGATCAATGGCAACAGAGCAAGATCAAATGTGCTGAACAATGATGCTCAATATTAAATATTTAGAAACATAATAACACCCATTATTGTGAGGTTCTAATACCCTTTATTTAAAATGAATTTCTCTAGTGCTGAGGAGAAACATGTATTATATCCCTTTAGCCTTTTACACTTAATTAGCAAACCAAAGGCAACACAAACTACTGTGACTGCGGTTGCAATATCTTCTATACAAAAATTCTCTGAATACACTGAATCCTGATTCAGCAAATCAACTGGTCTTAATTCACACACTGGCTAAACATATGGATTGTGAGTGCCACTCCAGCAGTTCTTTTTTCTTCATTTCTCTGTCCCTCACAGAGGTGAGGAGTGAGGCTGAATTTAAGGGATCACTGCCCAGGTGACTGCTATTAAGCGCCAGTGTAATTCTGTCTATGGAAACTGCAGCACTATCACTCAGAACGGCTCCTGACAAGGAAAGAAGCATGTCTTGCCATTAAAAAGTGATTGCACTTCATTTTCCCCCATTTCATGAGCCGTGCCGATAAACCCACAAGCATTTATTATCTCCTTGACAAAATTGTGAAAGCACTGAACTTACATCTTTTCAGGTGACGGAGGGGAGTTCTGTGTAGTTTATATAAAGTGGGAGAAGCAGAGGCTTTGATTGATAAATGTAGCGGTGACCTGATTATTGCCGATTTGAGACAAGCTACTTAAGTGGGGGTTTTGTACACGGTGATTAGAGAGCTAATGAAGAGAGGATATAAAAGCAGCTTATCGCAGCAAGCGAGCAAAGCAAAGAGCTCTGATGTTTGGCCCAGTGCCAGATAAATAGTGGTAGATCTTTCCAGAGGCATATCGCAGCTTCCTTTTGTTCTCAGCCCAATGATTTGTCACATCAACACACATCTTCTGTAATAAGCATTGAGAAGAATCAAGCAGGAATAATTAAATCAGGTCAGATCTTTCACTCATCATGGAAGGTCTATTTATAGTCAACCAAAATTGATTAGTTGAAGAATGCACTTTAAAATTCTCCCCACCAACATTTTTATTTATGGAATTTTCATGGAAAAAGGTGGTGTTTATTCTTTGAGAATACAGACATAGAGGGACAAACCTGGTAATCCAGAATGCTGAACCCGAGACCTCGCTCGCCTTTCTCTAACTCCAGCACATGCACTTCTGGAGACCAGAGAGCCAACTCTCCCTCTTCATTCTCTTCATCTCCACTCTCCCTATTCTCGTCCTCCTCCCTCTCAGCAAAGCTTGGCTCTGGAGCGGTTCGCTGCTCTGCAACCTCCTTCTGGATCACTTGTGTCTGATGGAGAAGCAAACAACATTTGAGTGGAGTGTCCAACATTTGAGTTTTATTTAAACTGTGTGTAGGCGATGTTCAGCTCTGCAAAGAAGGAAAGTTGCTCTGAAAATAAATAACATTAAAGGAGCAGGTTAAGACCTAACTTCAATACAGTCAGCATTTTAGCTCTTCTGAACTATACAACATACAGTGCTGTCCACAGATATTTGAAAACCTTTTAGAGTGCACCATAGACAAAAGTCAAAGTCAGACTTACAAGAAGTACTTCTATATAATGCAAGTCTTATGTTAATAAGATTTTAATTTATTTGCTCACTGGGTATCTTCAGTGCTGATGCCCCATCAGGCCTGTAAAGGAGTATGTCCATTATGTAAAACACATGATTAATGGGAATCACACATTAATTGATACTGTACCAAGACACATTTGACCAAGAAATGAGCAGATGACAGTGTACCACATTTTGGTGCCAACTCAGATCTTTGGTTTCAGGGCCTTTCCATTACTTCCACAAAGACATACCGCTTCAAACAATAGCTAGTATAGTGCTGCTTTATATTTGTTCAGAGCAGCCTTTATTACTTGTACCTCTGGTCAGTCATTGTGTCTTCCACTTGCATACGTTTTTGGAATTCCTACAAATTTATGTCCTTTCCAATATGGAATTGTATACTATAAAGCACAGGTTCCCAACCCTGACCTGTCCTGCACAGTTTAGTGTTGCTGATGTTCTAACACAACCTGTTTAACTAATGAAGGGTTGTTATTAAGCTGATTGGTTGAATTAGGTTTATTAGAAGCAGAGAGAAACTATGTATAAGACAGAGTACTTCATGTACCCCGCGTCCATGGTTTGGGAACCTGCGCTACTGAATGTACAGACATAAAATATAAATATGCAGAATTAATTCCATCAAAATATCCTTAAATGCGTAAATAAATCCATCAATAATTTCATTCATTAATCAATGCCAAAGTTTTAAATAAAATGCAATATGTTTTATTAATAGATATATTGGCATAATTATTGAAGGATTTCTTGCTTCAACATGCAAATGGGGAATGGGCTTCCCTTAAATTAACCTCTGATTTGACAGTAGGCCTGTGTGCTGTGAGTACTATGGATGGTAATAGACCACATGAAGAATGATTTTTAAAAATGCATTGACTGATGCAGCCAGGATATGACAAATTGACAAGAAAACTAGTACTATGCAGACATTTTCATTTAAAACAAAAAAACAAATTGTTACTGATTTGTCCATGTTACCTGCTCCTGTAGGCTAGCTGTAGTGTTGCTGGAGAGCCACTCATCATCTTCATCATCATCATCAGGTTGGTATTCAGTGCCCTCTTCAATGAGGCGTCTACAGCACACAAGAGTGAAGGGAGGAGGAACCTCTCGCAGGAACGCTACCGCTTCCCGCCTTGTCTTCCCATACAACTGCACTCCATTTACCTAAACACAACATACATTATAAGCAGTTCATCCAAAGTGTTTCGTAAATGCTGTGTAATTCCATTTTTCCATTCATCGAAAGCTGTCTTAAATGGGAGGGTGAATTAATTTTTTATTTTTATTTTCTAGATATACACGTCTAACCCATCAAAACTATTTTTTGCCACTTGGTACAAGGCACTTTACATCATCAAAATTAAACCAGTCTGAAGGCAGATCCAAAAAAATGGCTCTGTTCTTGGGAAGGACTGTACCTGAGACTTCAAGAATGAAAAGATGGCTTGTCTCATTTCTTCATTTTAAAAACTCTGCAATTTTAACTGCTGTCGTTAGCAAGAAAACATTCAGAACCATGAATGGGCATTGGCCTTGTTAAAAATATATTTCACAAAATTTCTATGTCTAGATTTTGCCTGCTCTACACACACAATTACTAAACTAAAGTTGCAAGCAGGCCTACTTTCAACACTATACAGGACAAGATGCAAACAAAATACCATACAGATTACCATCATTCATTCATAAATACAGGTTGTCATATTGCTAAGAACTTCTCTATCGCCAGGCCATTTTTCTGGCGTTCACTTGGACCTAAAGGAAGCCAGGGTAGCCCTGAGCCATCTGTCCCAGACCAAGGATGCTCTAGCCCCCTTTTTGATCGCCCCAGCAACATTGTATACCACTGAGCTCACATCTGTCCATGATGTCGCTTCAGGAAGTATCCATAAGGAGTTGTTAGCAGTACAGTTGTACTGAAGTATGGCATTTCAAACATATATGTAAAAGAGCCCTTTACATACTCAATGAGCCTAGCATGGAGCCTTGAGAAACCCCATGCTCCAATGTGCCAGTGCAGTAGGTTTGTGTTCTGTCAGGTTTGCTGCCAAGAGCAACAGGCTGAGAGTACAGCAGCTCATGGCCATTGGACCAGGTGGGGCTGAAGGGACAGCGGAGGGGCAGGAAGCAGAGGCAGTGGGGGAGTCAGAGACACGGCCTGGTATGCAGATGGCCTCGGTCAGACTCAGAGGCCCTCCTGCTAAAACATCTACGTGCCAGCAGTGGTGGCAGCAGCATGCCTTCCTGGAGACCTGGGGCTAGCAGGATGCAAAGGTCACTGTGTTATTAGAGGAACAGACAGGAGCCTCACCAAAGCCCGCCAAAAAGATGATCTGTAGGCTGGCCAAGCCCTGGGACCACCTGACCATAACTCCTAACCATAATGCCAATGGGAAAATGAACAATGGTGTAAGACACTGCCAGTGAAAATGTGAATTAGTGTTCGTGTTCCTTTTTGTACCTCAAGAAGTTCATCCTCTGGGCGCAGTAAACCGTGCTTGGCCACAGGACCGTCAGGGGCCACAGTAGAAATGTAGTGGTGACCATCGAATGAATCCAGCTCCACACCCAGACGCATGGTGTGTATTGGGAGCAGCTAGAAAAAGAAAAAAAAATAAAATCACATGATTGACACCAGAGCAACAAAAATAAACCAATCAAATTTTTGCTGGCAAACAGATGTGTCAATGTGTGCACTACTATATTACCTTAGAATATTTCTGCAGCTCAGCATCATCCTCAATGACAGGATCTAGTTCAACAACCTGGAAAAAATTATTACAAACACCATTCCTTCTTTTATTTGTGAAACCAGTGATGACTACGTGCTGAGGAAGTAAAGATTTTTTTTTGGGAAAGTGTTCATTTCTTTTTCTGAATGTTGCTTTAAAAAACATTGCAGTCAAAGTTACAAGCATGAGCTGAATGTGCGTTCTTACTTAGAATTACTTTTCCCTGTTTGCTTTCCATTTTACATTCCTTACCATAACATCATACTGAGGGCCGAGTGCCTGCTCCCATTTGGTGCGCAACTCCATCTCTGTCAGTGGAATGGACTCTCGAACTATAAACAGAAAAAAGATGTGTTTCAAGCAAACAATAACTTTATTGATTTCTGGTGTCTTCAACAGTGAATGCTGCAAGGGAAAAATTTCACATGACCTTAATGATAGAAGGTTCTGCAGCATTACAGAAAGGATGTTATGTTGACTGACAAACTGTATGAGTGACAATACAGCAAAAGCACTAGGTTCTGTCCAGTATCAGACAGATACATACAGAAATTGGAGGGAAGCAGACAGGTTGAGAAGTTTATTAATGGACAAGTTGTGGAGAACACGCACCACCAAAAGTTGGGGGTAGGACTAGTACAGACAAGACAAGTGTAATAATGCTCCTACTGTAATTTAAGCCCCCTGGGATGACAAGAAACCTCCTTCCTTTACGCATGTAGTCATTCCAATCATCTCACTCTGACAACTTGGAGAGAGTGAGTGAGAGAACAAAATTAATCACACACACAAAGATGAAGGGCCCTAGCACATAGACCTGATTAAATTAGCATTTCTACACCACCACTCACAACACCATTCATCATAAGTGTTTGACTATATTAATACGGCAATGCATCGCTTTCCAGTTTAGAATATGTCAAACTCCAGCCAACATCTGCAGACCAGGTGCAGAAGCAAGAAAAGAAAGAAATGGACTTTGAAGAAATTTATGTCCTTCAGTTCTACACTTTATGGTGTGGGTCTGTAAGAAGAATAAAGAAGTCTAACTATTTGTACATGACATCATCATCCAACAGGGTTTTCAGAATTTCACAATCAGGCTATGTAGGTATTAATCATTTTAAAAATTAATTAATTAATTTTTTAAAAAACTCCCACTACTGTTTCATTTCAGTAGGTCAGGGTATAGAAGCTGAGGCAAATTCAAGCAAAAGCTGGTTGAGTGTGTAAGGAACCCAACAGACTAATCATGATTTTATCACAGGGCTGAACCCTGTTCACCATGAAGGTTGTAGCACATAACACACAGAAATGCTCTCGCTTCGAGAAACCATCCCAGCACTCACAAAGCCAAAGGTCCAAGCTGTTTCCCGCAGAGAAAACTTTCAACACGCACCTAGGTGCTCCTGTCTCATAACAGTGACATCAATTCTTTACAGCATAAAAAACAGAGGAAAAATACAATGTGAGAGCGAGATTCAATGAGAGATTGTTTTGGTTTAAGGCAGCTATCGTTTTACAAGTACTACAGTTGCCCCCACTGGGAAATAAGCCCTGACAAGCAATCATTGTTATCCAGGGCTTGTACTGCCCCACTGCAACAGAACACTTTATTTAGAAGTTTGGCAGGTACCAGGGCTTGTCTGGTTTAATTAGGTCAGAGTGTAACTCAAGCCGTTTGCTAGTTTAATGTCTCAAGCAGGATCGCTCTTCTGCTCCCAGCCTGCCTGCTTCCATATTTATAGCCACCGGCTAGCATGACCGAATCCATGCCCGATATGTAGGGGTCAGATATGAGGAAGGGAAGGGAAAAACAGAAGGGGAGGGGATGAGGGGTGCAGTGAGAATAGGAATGGCCTGAAACTGACCCCTGCCTAGAGGGAAGTATCACTGGATAAGATTTCCAAATCTCAACAGTGCCCCCACAGGCGACAGACATTCATGCAGCTATTATAGAAAAATGGTAATATACATGCAATTAGCGATAATCAGCAGCAGCAGCAGCAGCTCACCTCTTGCAGACGACTGCTGTTTGATCGCAGTCTGACTCGTGTCCACTGGCTCCATCACAGAGGCCATCTGAACATCTGCCCGGACCTTGATCTCTGCAGATCTCCTCAGAGACACTCGTGATGACTCTCTCTGGACTACACACACACACACACACACACACACACACACACACACACACCCACCACAATCAGATACAAATCTTGCCTTGGTACTTGTGCTTTAGGCTGTTACCAAGATGCTGCATTTTTTGACTGAACATAAACTAAAGGAAACTGATCTACGTTTCATTCACTATGTGGTATTTCATTCAAAGACAACAAGTTCCCTGCAAAAGACTACCTTACTCAATAATATTCTCAAAGCAAATATCACACATGCCTACACGAGTCAGATATCACAGACTAACATTTACAGTGCTGACAGTGAGAAAACAAGAATGCTATATATGAAATATATGATATATAATATGATAAATATATCACCTTGATTCAAGACAAAATTATTAGCAAAAATCTTAATTTCAAAATAGAATATAGCATGGTTTACAAATATGTGAAAAAACTGAAGAGTCAAGTGTGTCCAGGCAGAGACTATTTCCCGTTAAACATGGCAGGTAAATTAAATCATAAATGATTTTTTTTTTTTTTTTTGCTATCTTTACTGAAGTATAGTTCATCAACCAATATTTGGTGCTGGTGGACATTTGTTTCTCTGGGTTTTTAACCATACTGGCAAGACTTCATCAAAGCAGTTTGAGGCTGAAACACTTTTAGGCAAGCTCTACTACTTGTTAGCAGAAGGTTGGACCTCAAACATATCTGATAAAAGTAGAGGTAAACTGGAGAAACTGTGCCAGCTTGAGGGATTTTTTTTGCCAGACCATTCTTTTGCAAGTTAATAGGAAAAAGCAAGGCAGTGTTTCCTTAAATGCCCAAAGTGCCTGAAATCATGGTGTTTCCTTAAATGCCCAAAGTGTTTCCCTATAATCACTGTAAAACAGTATATGCACTGTTTTTTCCCCTACTTTCTAAATTATTTCCCTAAAAATGATCAGTACAGTTTTGCTCAGCATACAACAGGTCTAACGGTTTTATAGAATACATAAGAAGTGAGGCAAGGTCAATGTGTCAACTCTTCATTCATCATAATCAATACACAGCATGGTGCTTGCCTTTATCCAGAGATATCTCCACAGCAGATTTCTTAGGCGAGGCGATTTTGCGGACCAAAGTGAGGTTCACAGTCTGACCCGTCTGCCTCATAACATCCAGGACCTCCTGGCTAGTGAAGCCCTGCAGGTTAACTCCATTCAGCTGCTCAGAAAGACAGAGACAAAGAAAATATATATAAGTGCAAAACTGACTGGGATTGAGAAACATCCAGAAACAAAATGATGTCATGAGTATAACTGAATACACGAAACTGATGCCTAGCATACATTACATTAGCCTGCTCTAAAGCTCTTTATGACTTATGCCTTATCCTCTGTTCACCCCATCCTTATTAAACCCCAAATAAGGCAAGATAGAGACATCTTGCTCAGTTGGTGTCCTGAGCTGTATATGTGAGACTGTGAGCATTCATAGACATGCAGGGCTAATTAAAGAAGAGCTCATTAAAAAGTAATTAGCAGACTACCGCTATTATTCTGTCATGGACCATGATATTCCCGCACTGTTCAGCAGCACTGCCAGGGATGATGTTCTTCACAGAAACCCCTAATCCGTCTGCAAAAGGTAAGGCATAAAAAGAAGCAGAAGGCATGGAGAAAAATGAGGAAAATAATTTTAGAATTCTGTGTGGTGTCAGTTAATGCAAAGCTGCCTGGTTTATAGCCAAACGCAGTAATTATCTTCTTGTTGTTTCTTTACCGTCCGTGGTTGAAGAGTTACAGCCAACAATAGAAATTCCCAGACTCTGGCCATCTTTTTTCTTCAACGACACTTCATGAATCTCATGGCCCTCAAGGTTTAGCTGCATTAACACGAAAATCAAAGCATAAGATAATCAAAAAAAAAAAAAAAATGCCAGAGCAAAAAAATTATCAAATGAGCACAGAGAAACATTTTAGCAGCTCATAGGAAATATATTTAATGTACAACTACAACCTGAGAAGTTTCCACTGGCTGATAAAATCAATTAATATTAAGACAGAACTCAGATTAAACTGCATATATTGACTCTTTAAACCTTCTTTTGTGAAATTCCTGAATGTGATGATGTCTGAACACTGAAGCCACAACGCTCTCTTGGATGGTTTTTGAAATGATCTGAATTAGAGCTGGGCAATATGACAAAATATCATCTCAGGATACATCATAGACCTTTTGGCAATGCACAATATGTATCATGCTATAAAGATTTGCTAACAAGCTGCTAGCAAAATATATTGTTAGGTTAACAATGGAAAATTGTATTTAATTACAAAATATTTGAAAAGCACTGAATAATACAATTTTACATAAATAAATTTTACAATTTAAAGCTTCACTCCCCCCCCCCAGTAGTTTTGCTTTCAAGAAGAGTTTGTAACTGTTTTCCAGAAAATTATAATTTTAATTATAATTTTTGTGCACTGTGATAATTAATCATAATATCCAATTTAGCAAATAACATTAAATTGCCTGGCCCTAATTTTTGAGGTTCCAGCAAAACCATAGTTGATTACAATTAACTTATAATTGTTGCTTTTTATTATTCTAATTTTTAGTTTCTTAAAATGGTCAAACTGGTGACATTCTGTATTGGTATCATTGTACTCAACATATAGAGGTGAATTTTAAATAAAGAATTCTCAACCCAGAGCAGATTTGTGGAAACATCCCCTGAAGATGGTTAATGAAAATCTCTTTAAACAAAGGCATCAGCTACACGACCCTACCGTTTTGCTGGTCCTGCGTGCTGGTATGGGAGGAAGCATGGAGGCAGAGGGTGCTGTTGTAGGAGCGTGTGGGGGTGGTGGGGGAGGCTGTGCATTGCCCAGGGGATCCCGGGCGATTAGCATGCGGACTCGGCTACCGCAGGCCTGCAACACCTGCACAACCTGCTCACTGGTCAGGCCCTGTGTGGGCGTGTCGCCAATCCGCAGGATGTGGTCACCAGTCCTCAGTCGCCCGTCCTAAGATAAACAGTGAGGAAATAAAAGAGGAAGTGAATGAGTAAATAAATAAATGAGTGCGTAATCAGCAGGTTTAGCAGGAGGTATTCTGCACTGAGATCTGGATTGGTACATTTTCACTGTGGAGAATTCTGAGAAAGAGACATTGAAGAACAATTACTGCCCTGCCTTCATAGCCACAAAATCATGGGCTAAAAAACAGCAGTAGATGATAGCAAAATTAAATATCCACGGTGAGCATAAAGAAAACATGGTTAAAGAATTAGCTGTTGTTCAAATTTTTTTTATGATGCGAGTCACCAAGTTGCCATAAAAGTAAACCTTTTTGTTTGGAATTTATTTATCCCACTAAAAAAAAAAAGTAAATGCCCCAGGGTTAACACTAATGCCGTCATAATGGTTAACTGGCGCTGGACTTTAATATCATCAGAATAAAATAAGACACCTTGAAATGAACAATTCAAGGCAGGCAAGTGCAAAAGTTCAGATTTACAACCTAATTTCATTGATGCATCAGCAGGTGCCAGAGACCGTGTATAACAGTAATAACTGCGTAGTTAACACACTGCTCACAAAGCTTTTCCGTTCCATGACTGAACCAAGTGACATTACTTTCAGCTAAAGACTTCAGGCAGGATGAACCACAAGAGGGAGAGCATCATTACACACAGACAGTAGAAGAGGAGAAGCCTTTTTTTTCGGGGGGGGGGCATGAAAGGCATTTCGATGCACAAATGTGTGAGGTAAATCTCCAATTCCTGGTTGTGCCTGTGTGTGTGGGACAGCAGGAGAGCATTGAGGCCTGGTGCAGCCATTAAAGGCTGAAATGGCAAACGCTAAGGATAACAAAGCCCCAATTTTGACAGCTTTTTTAGAGCATAAGATCCAGTGATGTGTGAAATGCAAGAGCCGTGCCTTTTGAACAAGAAGGGTTTTGTTGCCTGGGCTCTGGACACTGACAAGAGGAGAAAAAAAGAAGCTGAAAGTGAAAGCGAGTGTGTGTATGTGAGTGTGTTTGGTTGTAAAAAGAGGATAGTGTTCTTTTACTAATCCTTATCGTTTTCCGCAGCGTAATTCAAAAAGGTGAAACACACATCAACTACACCCATGTTAAACTTTGACTTGTCCTGAGCAAAGAAAAAAAAGCTCGTTTTACAAGATGATCCTTTTTTCAGCTCTGCATGAAGCACTAGTAAGAAAACACTGAGACAAGAGTTCATTGTAACTATTAATTAATAATTAGCAGCTTTACTATTCTTACAGAACAAAGGGGCCATTATCCCACCTTCTTAGTTTCTACTGGTTCACCAGAACAAAGCTCATGAATTTAAAAACATTTTTAAAAATAAATAAATGCCATCAGCAACTCTAATGTATGTCTTTTCCCATTCAGTGATCTGGCTTTTCTGCTGTATTTGCATTTGCAAAGTTTTAAGGTGGCGACTCTGCCATTATATCTTAATTTTATTACTCTTTTGTTTGAGATCACATCATATCAGATATAATATAACTTACTTTGTCATAAATAAACTGAAAATAAAAACTAAAGCAGGCAAAAACAAATGTGACAATCATAAATGGCATGATACAAGACATGAGCATTACTTCAGGATATCTTCACACTTTACACTTCTGCATTAAGGCGGCTGTGCTGGTTCACAACTGTTAGGTGAGGATGTAGAATATAAAAAACAAACCTTATCTGCAACACTGTTTTGTACCAGAGTGCGTACAACCACCCCAGCAGCCTTTCCACCCACAATTCCAAAGCCAAGACCTGAACCATCATTCATCAGCTCGATCTCCTCCACATGTCCCCACTGTTCCTGTAAATCACACACACAGCAAATAAACATACATTCAATATTTTAACTAAAATAAGCTGAAACGACACCGAATATTTTTGTATTTCCTTCTTGTGCATACCTTGAAATGACTTTTGGAGGGGGAAAAAAGGTCAACTGACCTCAGTTAAGATCAAGTTTAATCCCTGAAAGTAGACACTTAAAATGTAGAGTCAGAAAATAAAGTTTCAATAGATCAGCACTGACTGGACAAATAGCTTCATTGAGTGAGAGCAAGCATGACCTGAACGCATACATCATATAAAGTCTTTACTATCCAAATGTCACACACGCAAGTCACTGATCAAAGTCAGGGTCAAGAAGCCCCACGAGTGTCTTTCTCTGGCTGTTCTAACCCACTGTCCCACATCGTCCAGGCTTCTAATCACCACACTCTCCTTGGGCACTTATTAATGACCTGCAATCAGAGCATTTCGTTTCTCTTATTACCAAGTCCTTATCTGATGGGTGACTTCCTTAGCAATTTTCCTGCTGTCCTGTGAAACCCGTCCTCTGCCATTTTCATCGCACGCCTCTCAGGAGACAAAGCATACACTAGCACTACGCTAGACAAGAGCCATTTTCGAGATAAGAACTCGAGAGCCTGATCCCATATCATATCGAGATGGTTTCACTGGTTTCTGTTTTTTTATGTTATTTTAACTTCTCATCTAAGGTAAAGGGGAAAATAAGTAGTAGTCACAGACATTTAGGAAAACCCAGATAATATCTCTGACTCTTGAGGTACAGAAACATATTAAACATATTACAGAGATATATTAAACTTAACTATGAGATTAAATGGGATGCATGATAATTAGGGCTGTCAAATGAATTAAACAACTAATAATAATTTTAAAAAAGAGCCATTATATTTATAGTTACACAAGGAATAAAACAGGGTTTGTAGTTATAGAGAAATAAATCAATGACAGGATGAAGTCATGTAGCCCGATACAAAGCAGAGTTCTATTGCCACCTAAGAGTTGATTATTTTCCATAAAAAGCATGTCACTGAATTAGCTTTTACTCCAGAAATGATAACAGAACTAGCAAATTAAATTAAAACCTGTGTGTTGTAACCAGCGCTACTGTCTGATCTATAGTTACAGAAAAAGAATCATTGTTTGCTGGACAATCCAGAATTTTTATAAAGCAGTGGTATAAGCTTTTCATGGAATAAATAGCATAGAGCAGACAATTATTAATCTAATCCAGTGCACATTTTAATAAATAAAAATTCAGCCAATTAGCCTGTTATTAATTTGATTTATCAACATTATTACCCATGTTTATATTAATTCCAACAACCCAAAAAGAATATATATCTATATTGCTTCCCTGTTCTTCCTTCTGGTCCACAGAGTCATGTCTGTACTGAAATGTTTTTATGCACTATAATTAGGACTCGAGATTTTTTCATGGAGGTTCATGGAGAGGCTCAGGCACCGGGTCACAGGAAGAAAGGGTAAACATATCACAGTTAGCCTGTGTGCTATGCCTTTTATGGCACAGAACCATGAAGCGGTGATCCCCTGAAGCCTGGACCATCTTGCATAGAAAAATATTTTTTCAGCTGGATACGATAAAGAAATACACCGAGACAGGAAAGGGGATTTGGGGGATTGTTTAAATATAGCCATTACAAACAGAACATGCTGTGACTTTGTTAAAATAATTTTATTTATCCTTGCTAAAATAAATTTATCCATGTACTTAAATAACTGTAGCATCTAAAACTAAGATTTTTCCCCTTATGATTCTACTTTGGAGCACTACAGCTAAGTATTTAAAAGAGAGAAGCATCAATGTTATGATAAGTTTTATGTTCCATCTACTTCCTCGTCTTTTATTTTCACTGTCATTATGTCACTAAATCAAATTTTCTACTGATTCAAATGTGCCATTGCTGGCAGTTACCCTGTTACAGGCAGTCATGACCTTCGATGACAGGTAGTTAAGTTGGCCAACAAGCAATCAAATAAAATCCAGACTTTTGCCAAGCTCTCAGTTAAACATGACCTGATGAGGGAAAAAATAAATAATCACAGCAACAACAAGGCAAAGGCCTGGTTTTGATAAGCACAATGTGGCATCGATCCAAGGGTATTAAAACAAAACGAGCGGTAAAGAAGCACATTAAAAGGCACAAAAACACACAGCTAAGCAGGCTAAAATAAATCTAAATAACTTAATGTATCAGCCCTTAAAGATCTCTCTCCTCATGTCCTCCATGTGTATTCACACTAAGACCTTCACTTGAGCTGTATTTAATTAAAGTGGACGAGGGGGAACGATTGCGTTTATTGTTACAGGCTTGAGTTAATCAGCTTCATCTCATGGCTGTTGATCTTTACCAGGCTCATTATCCCTCTCAAAGATTTTATTTCTCTCTCTCTCTCTCTCTCTCTCTCTCTCTCTCTGTGTGTTAAGAGGAGAAAAAGGATCATTCAGGCAATCACAACAGGCATTTTGTTTCTCCTCCAGCTCAGGTCCAGGGAGAAAATGACGTGTTTTTCATCCCTCTAGGTGTTGGAACTTCATTTTTTGAGGAAATGTCTAATTAAAACACACAGTAATGAGGGCTCGAGATACCCAACAACATAACCCCTTTTTAATCTGTGCAAAGGAACGGGGAAGAATGTACATCATGGGAAATAATACATTTAGAAATGCAAATACTGACTAGAACAAAACTATAAGAAACGCCTCAGGGCACTGCTGTAGTCCTCACTCACTGTGGTGAAATCACCTGAAATAGCCTTACTGTCTGAATGGATCCAGATGGGAGGAGGTGTGGTTTGAGTGAAGAGTCTTTGGCCACTATGAGCTCTACTCTGTCCCTCTGCTGCTGCAGATATGCAACAGCCTGCTGCTGGGTAATATTATGGTCCAGGGGAATCCCGTTGATGGTCAGAATCTGGTCATTCTCCTGCAATCTGCCATCCCTGAGATTTGACAGAGTATGGTACTTTATTTTGGCTAATAAAACAGGTCATGTTTTAACAAAACAATTATTCTGTATTGACTATTACATTGCTTAATGAAAAGACAAAAAAAGGGCATATGATTTTGCTTTCATCCAAAAAAATAAAAATAAATTCAGATTCTCTGAATATGCAACCCCAACCCCATATGCTCTCACCTCTGGTGATGTACAGCCTGCATATTCATATTGTAACATGATAAGCTCATGGCTGTCAGTCACAAGTTCAATACTAACTCTGATCTCACTAGAATTTTAGCCCATTACTTTCTATTTTCCTCTCCCAATGTGGTCATGTGCCAGTTCCTGCTAGCACTCTCCTAAAATGAAAAGACCATCAGCTTTTTCAGGAGACATGCAAAGCTAGCCACCCTATCTTTCTGAAACGTGGTTCATGGTGCGTCTCATCAGCTTATAGACACTTATTATTGGTTACAGTCGCTCTGGTTGACAGCAGAGTGAGTAACACTGTCCCTCTCACCCAGAGATCAATGCCAATTGCTGCGGCCATGAACGGCTGTGGAACAGAAAGCATTCAAATTCTCATGGAGATAGCATGAACACACACTAATTCACCTGAATAGGTTTAATGCCAATTGGATATAATCTGGGAGTGATTGTATGCAGAAGTGTACAAAAAGAACTTTTCTCCGAGTATGATGCAGCATGATCAGTGGTTTAAAATGATGTATTTTGTTGGCTTCTCACGTCTTAGAGGAAGCATATGTTATCTTTTACGTTATGTATGCTTTTTTGGTAGGAAAACATGACTGAACATGACTGCACTGTTTTTTCTGAATGAACTGCTCCATTTTACTAACTCACCTGTCTGCCACACTCCCCGGCTGCACCTGTTTGATGAAAACTCCATGAGAGCCAACTTCATCCGGTCTCAGCCCCACCACACTGAAACCTAGACCTTCTGTCAAGGGCCTCAGCAGACTCACATGCTCCAGCTTTCTTCCCTAAAGAGACCTTGCACAGATGTAATAAGTCTGTACTGCACCATTTGGTTTTAAAAGATGAACAGATGTGAAGGATTCAAGTCCAGCATATATGGTCAAATAAGAGGTCGTTGATAATACATCACAGGTGTCATCAGCTCTCACCTTTGCTGTAGCATGGAGCCATCTCTGGAGCTGTTCAGAGGATGCTGAAGACACAGCTGTGCCATTGGACACCACAGAGCCCAGACTGCTTCCAGGACGACTTGCACTCACAATTAACTGGCCTTTCTTGGAGAAACTGAACTCACTGCATGCATCCGGAGGTATACAGTTCAGCTGCAGAACCGTGATATTAAAATTATTTTTAAAAAAAACAAAACAAAAAAAAAAAAAACAGTATCGAGGTGTGCGTATTATTCCACTATTATATATGAAAAAGACGCAACTGGCAGCAAGCCTATAAATATCAGATATTTTCTTTTTTGCTGGTTGTGCAATATGTTGCATTACACCTGACTTTTAAAATTCACTTTACATGTCAAGCGGAAGTGTTTGATACAGTACAGCATAAAGCAATACAGGAAAAGCGATCATGGCCCACAGCCTGGAGCACAAAAAAAGAAAAGCAGGAGGGAAAATCAATACATTCCTCTGCAGCTCTCCCTACTCCCAAACAGGTAATGTATTAATGACCTTTAGACTCACATTGTGGAAACGTATCAGTCTTCTGCTTATTTAGCCCAGGCTGACGGAGCAGGTTCCTGGCCATTTCATCAATACATCTCAGACACGGCAGTTACTCAAATCAAGACAGTAGATATTAAGCCTTGATAGATCCACAAAAAAGAAATTCACCGCCACCCATCTCTGTATATACGACAGGGTTTCATGAAACGCATTCATAGGCCCTCGTCTGACCTTCCTAGCACTTAGAATATGAAGCTTTCGTTATTGCCATTATCTTAATTTGGCATGTGGATTGTTTATTGTGGAGAAGGTTCTTGTGTCAATAAAAACTCAGGCTGAATACAAATTGCAACACAGCGGTTTCAGTGTCTTGGAGTACAGAAATGTGATGCACTCCTATATAACCAGAGAAGACTGCAATAGATACTTTAACTGTTCTCAATTAACAGATACCAATAACTAAAGTGCTAACTAATCATAACACAATCATTTCCAATAAACCTAGTAGACAAGTTTGTAACAGTGACCACAGTGATGCTTCTTTCCCTTATACAAATATACAGGCTTTTTACAGTAACAGAAAAAGAAACAGGAGAGCTGGAATAGCCAATTTGATACATCAATAATGCAGTAATTTATGTCACAATATGTTTTCCTAAAGGTTTTGCGGCTTTTGTAAGTAACTACACTGATTCTCACTATAAAAAAGATGACAATGTATTTTTATCCTCTTGTTCTTTAAAAATGGTTTATTTATATAATGTATTCGAATACAAACCATGTTGTATGCTTTGTCTTTCATTTTTACTTCAACAAAATTAAATATGCTACAAATTGTGAATTGCAAAAAAGTTAGTTTATTTTATTTACATTTATCACTTAGCTCTACTTATAGGCAAAAAAAAGTGAGATAGTCATTTCATTTGAAGTGCAGAAACACTTAACACGAAGACCAGATTAAAAGCCCATTTATCTATTACGAGTTTAAGTCAAGTCCGATAATTTGTCTTGTGTGAAATGTTTTTGGCTGTTTTCAAACTCCAAGATTTTATTGGTCACATGCACAATCATACTCAGTATGATTTCATGCAGTGAAATGCTTTTTATCGACTGTCCTTGATATAAAAATGAACCGAAAAAGAACCATTTACATATTATGCTTTATTTTCTTGTTCATTTTTTAAGTTCAGTTATTTAATTAGTTAGGAAGGTGTTACACAAACAATGTGTTCAATTATTTGCCAGTCTAATGAAAGCTGGGTGTGCTGCGAGTTGTGTGGGCTGTGTGATAGAGGCGGAGATGTCTGACCTGGTCTTTAAGCTGTTTGAGAGAGTGCTGCAGGGTGAGGATGCGGTTGAGCAGAGGGCCCTGTAGTGCTTCCTTTAATGCTCCCAGCCTTTCACTGTGAGTCCATTCCTCACGCTGAGCCAGCTTAGACTGCAGTCTTTCCACGGCCTGGAGCACCTGCTGCCGCTCAGCCGATGATACTTGACACACACAGGCACCTCACACAGTTAATACAGTACCAGCATTAAAAAAATATTTGACAATTAATAGGTAACAATCTGTGATACCTGTTGGCACATTTTCATACATCACTCTTTCATGAAGAGCCTAAAGCTGAGGATTCAGTCAGGATAATACCTATACAGAACAGGGATATAATTTTGCTTTCAATTCAATTCACACACTGATTTGAAATAGACACATTAATTTTTAGTGAAACTTAAACTTTGTAGAAATCAAGCTGTACACTATATTGCCAAAGGTTTTGGAACATCTGCCTTTACATGCACCTGGATGTAATATGGAGTTGACCTGCCCTTTGCAGCTATAACAGCTTCAACTCTTCTGGGAAGGCTTTCCACAAGGTTTAGGAGTGTGTTTAAGGGAATTTTTGACCATTCCTCTAGAAGCGCATTTGTGAGGCCAGGCACTGATGTTTGACAAGAAGGCCTAGCTCACAATTTCCGCTCTAATTCATCCCAAAGATGTTCTATCGGGTTGAGGTTAGGGCTCTGTGCAGGCCAAGTCAAAGTCAAGTTCCTCCACACCAAACTCGCTCATCCATGTCTTTATGGATCTTGCTTTGTGCACTGGTGCACAGTCATGTTGGAACAGGAAGAGACCATCCCCAAACTGTTCCCACAAAGTTGGGAGCATAAAATTGTCCAAAATGTCTTGGTATGCTGAAGCATTAAGAGGTCTTTTCACTGGAACTAAGAGGCCAAGCCCAAACCCAGGAAAACAACACCTGAATTCAATTATTTGGAGGCGTGTCCCAAAACTTCTGTCAATATAGTGTATATTTAGATCTTTAAAGAGCAAACCAGAGGTAAGAGTGACGATAACAAATCCCATAAAATGAGAGGAAGAAACCAGGGGAGGAACCAGAGTTAAAAGGGAACTGAGTGTTAGAAGATAGTGAAATTATAAATCCTCACTCTTTCACAAGTGTATACTATAAAACAAAACAGTACAAAGTGTGGATGCTCAGTATGCACAGATTGTGAAAAAGAGCGCAGGGAAGAGCACAGGACAGTCATAATGATTACAGCACAAGCTCTTAGGTACAAGTCCAGTCTATTATCGACTGAAGCAATGGTGAGATTTGGGAATAAACTGTCTTACTAAAACTTTAGAGAAAAGTACAAATGAACACAAAGCTTTCACACAACTCTACATTCCGATTATCAAAATGAGAAAAATGAAAAGAGGGTATTGAAAAATAAACTAACATATGTAACAAAAAACAATCCACTGTCCAGATGCTAAGGATAAAAGAGTAGTCTGTGGTTTCAGGTAAAGTCGTTATCAGCACCAGTTTCGTTTAGCGTGATGAGCTAATGGGTTAGCAACACTTGTTCTAAAACCAAACTGAACAAATTAGTTGAACTACTCACAGTTGATGTTTAAACCGGTTCAGTCTTTAATTCGGAATAATCTGTAAGTTCAGGTGAATAATGACAGACGTCCTGTTAAGAGTTTGAGCTTCTGCGAGCGAAGTTTCAGCTGAGATTTGGTCGTTTTCTCGGTCTACCTGTCGGGCGGAAGTGAGAGGAGGTTCGTCATCTCACCTTATACCAGGAAGCGTGTTCACTTACCCAAACTAACAGCACTTTAGGAAGATTATTCATGCACTATCCAATTTAAAATAATCTACATAGACCCACATACTATCAGAGATTGATAGAATAAATGTTTGCAAACAAAGCTCATGGTCGAATACTGTCTAAACACTAACAGGTGCGTCTCTCACTTTGGCGCTGTTACTGCCATTGCTCACTCGCACAGCTTTATATAACTTCACATCCTTTAACTACACGCTTAAACACGTGTAAACTCTATATTAAAAAGTGGACTAGCTATTAGCGCACTAACCGTGTATTTCCTTCTAACTTTAAAACTAAAACAGCTGTAATTATACAAGAACAGAAAAGGTTTAGCCACCTCAGCTAGCTAGGTTTCATAAACAACATCAAGTTTGCTTACGATGTTCAAGTTTGCTTACGAGCTCCTAGCCAAACAAATTAATTAACAAGTTTCACAAGTGACACGTTTACGCAAAAGGTTTATCCAAACTCATGACTAACTCCATTTCGTTGCATAACGTGGATGAGAATAAACCACGGCACGTTTAAAATAGCTACAACTTTACACGAATAAATATATCTTCGGAGAAAAAGGGTTAGTTTGTCTCTTTAAAAAAAATGACGTCACGTGACGGTCACGTGATCGCGTCCCTTTCAACATGGCTTCTCCTCAGGCTGGTTTGTTTTGCTCTCGGTCTATACAGCGAGCGGCGTTTTTCTTCTGTTTTTGCTGGACTTTAATACAGAGCTCTACAAATGATGTTGAAAGCTGTGACAACCTTCGACCGGGACAATATCCCTTTTTTTTTTTACTCAATTTAATATGAAAAAGGTACTTTCTGCCTGTTCGGTAAATTGCTAGTTAGCATGCTAGCTAGCAAACGTAGCCCAAATGACACTCTCAGTTATATATAGTGAACTACACAGCTGTACAAATGACAGAGTTGTAATGTCATGCATGAAGTTGTATGAAGTGCCATTATGCACGGGCAGTCGTTTGGGATACAGCCTTGAGATTAATGATGGCTAATGAGACGATCAAAATGATTAGAATGGATTTAAGTAAAAATGTTTTAAAACATGATAATAACATGTATATTACACATTCACTTTGGCTATTTGTTTAGAGATGTAAGTATTTTTTTAACTAAAGCTGGCATGTTTGTTGGATAATGATCTTATCTTATTGCACTCAACCTTCTTGCTGGGTTTTATTTATTTATTTATTTTAAACTATCTATATAATCATAAACATGAGAAATAATTTTTTGTTCTCTCTGCTGCCCCCTGTTCGGGGTCGCCACAGCGGATCATTTGGTCCGCAAAACATGAGAAATAATAATACACTATATTGCCAAAAGTTTTAGGACACCCTCCAAATCTTTGAATTCAGGTGTTGTTTTTCAGGGGTTGGGCTTGGCCCCTTAGTTCCAGTGAAACTCTTAATGCTTCAGCATACCAAGACATTTTGGACAATTTCATGCTCCCAACTTTGTGGGAACAGTTTAGGGATGGCCCCTTCCTGTTC
Organism: Hemibagrus guttatus; assembly: GCA_033459395.1. Classification (NCBI taxonomy): domain Eukaryota; kingdom Metazoa; phylum Chordata; class Actinopteri; order Siluriformes; family Bagridae; genus Hemibagrus; species Hemibagrus guttatus. The sequence continues at coordinate 11,454,050 of JAUCMX010000010.1, read as the reverse complement.
CAACATGACTGTACACCAGTGCACAAAGCAAGGTCCATAAAGACATGGATGAGTGAGTTTTGTGTGGAGGAACTTGACTGGCCTGCACAAAGTCCTGACCTCAACCCGATAGAATACCTTTGGGATGAATTAGAGCAGAGACTGCGAGCCATTCCAAAACTGGGACATCTGTCTTTACATGCACATGAATTTAATATTGAGTTGGCCTGTCCAAGTTGGGAGCATGAAATTGTCCAGAATGTCTTGGTATGCTGAAGCATTAAGAGTTCCTTTCACTGGAACTAAGGGGCCAAGCCCAACTACTGAAAAACAACACCTGAATTAAATTATTTGGAGGGGTGACCCAAAACATTTGGTAATATAAGTGTATAACCAGTTACAAGTCTGAATTCCATATGAACGCAGGACATTTTGCTGTTCTGTAAAATGTAAATGTATCTGAAACAAAACATTGCAGCTTTCTCCTTGACACTGTCCCAAGTATCTTTGCAAAAGCCCTAAAATAGATGATGCAACTCAAGAACCCGAGAACTGCAAGGATCTTGTGGCATGGGGTAAGTAAATCACAGTAATCTCCTTCTGTGTATATGTTTCAGTATGTACAAATATCAAAGTCAAATATTTCAAGTTTGTAAAATGTATTCCTTTTTATTGTTCAGTGGAATGCCTTCCTGCACCAAACATCAGCTGCTTGCTACCAAATGGGACCAGGTTCAAGTTCAGCGGAGAGGAGGTTGGATTTAATAAAAGCGTCCCATGTCGTAATGTGTACGTCAAACCACCTTCATTTTGTACAGCCATAAACTAAACTCAGTTTCTGCCCATATTGTTTGGATAATATAGATAAGATGATGTTTCTTCTTCTATTAGTACTGGCTATTCATATAAAGTGGCTGTGGCTTTGTCCCTCTTCCTGGGATGGCTGGGTGCAGATCGCTTTTATTTGGGTTATCCAGCTCTCGGTAAGCCTTTCAGAATCCAGATGTAATGAGCCACACTTTAGCTAAAGGTAGCAAATAAGTTGTAAACTAATAGGTCAGTTCCTATTGTAGTCTTGTTATTGTTTTATTAAATCCATAACTATGATATAGTATGAAATTTTTGCTTATTGATTCGTATTGCTACACAAAACATGCGTTTTATCGCTATTGGATTTTGCAATAACAGGTAGCGCACAATATTTAATATGCAAATGAGCCTCTTAAACAAATCAATTTCAAATGCTCTAGATCAGGGGCATCCACAAAGGGCCGGGATGGGTGTAGTTTTTTATACCAATCAAGCAGGAGCCACACCTGATTCCACCTGTTTAATCAGTTGATCTCGGCTTTCAGTAGACTTGTCTGTGGCCTCTGCTTGGTTTGAATGAAAACCTGCACCCACACTGGCCCTTTCCGGATAAGATTGGTCACCACTGCTCTAGATGATTGGCCTGTAATTGATTTAGATTAAAATAATGCAAGTTATCTTTAACCATGAGAATCAGCTGTTCAAAAGTATAACTTTATATTATCATTTTTGTCCATCTCCAGTAGCTGCAATGTTCATATTATCCCCATTTGAGGCAGGTCACTTTCCAGGTCATTCAACACACAAACATGTTTGTCATTTAGCAGTTATATCAACAATTATGTTTTTTTTTTCATAACAGTATTTCAATAATAGTATTTTTAAATTCATTTCTAATAATAATAATAATTATCATTATGTGGAGCAGTTGCTATAGAAGTCCCTGTCTAAGAATCTGTAATGATCCATTTTTATATCTAAAAATTCAGAAAAAGCTGTGAATTAAAGCTGGAACTGCTCTCAGAGATTCTGATTAGTCTCCTGACAAATCAGAATCTAAAATTAAACAGTTCTGTGGTGTAAAGTACCGTATAATATAATGCAGTAATTATGCATTATACACTCAGTGGACCACTAGCTAAATTATGCACTTATCTAATCAGCTACTCATGTTGCAGCAGAACAATGCATAAAACCCTGAAGAAACATGCAGTTTCACTTAATGTTCACATCCAACATCAGAATGAAGAAAAAGTGTGATCTCAGTGACTATAGCTTAGTTACTGGAGCCAGATGGATTGGTTTGAGTATTTTAGGAACTGCTGATCGCCTGAACATGTTTTCATACACCACTGTTTTTACACAGAATGGTGCAAAACACTGAAAACATCATGTGTGAAGGCTCTGCAAGCTGAAACACTGTGTGGATGAGAGAGATCAGAGAAGAATGACCATCTGGCCATTTTCCTCTGACTTCTCATATCAACAAGGAGTTTTCAACAACAGAACAGTCACTCACTCAGTGTTTTTGTACTATTCTGTGTAAACTCTAGAGACTGTTGTGTCTGAAAATCTCAGGTGATCAGCAGGTTCTAAAATACTCAAAGCCCATCTGGTACCAATAGCCATGCCATGGTTCAAGTCACTGAGATCACACTTTCTTCATAATGATATTTAATGTGAACAATAACAGAAGCTCTTGGACTACATCTGCATGATTTTCTGCATTGTGCTTCTGTCACACATTTGGCTGAATGGATAACTGCATAAATGTTCTTATTAAAGTGGACAGTGAGTGTATATTGTAAGGGCTATGTAATGGGCATGTTTTCCACAACAATCACAAAAAAATAAATGTACCCAATTTTAAATTGTAATATTATGTGTGATAGTAATGCTTTTCTTTCCTTGTTAAAAAGGAAATCCACTGTGTACAAATATACAGTATATAAGACCCTAGATAAGAATAATTGTGCTTTAAACATGTATTAAACCTGAAGTTTTTAAGTCTTCTAAAATGTAATCAAAGTAATGTTTATAACACTGAAAATGTTCAATCAAATATGTTCAAAGTTTTTTTTTAAACAAGTATTTTTGTTCAGGCTCCTCCAACTTCCTCCCTTACTCACCATGTAATTATTAACAAAACCTCATCAGCAATTGTCCACTAAATTGCTAGCAGGTTACTGCTAGTGAATAAAGCCTGGGCGAATTTTCTTTGAGAAATTTAACATTAACATTATCTCACGTAGAGGAGCTTATGCTGAATCCGTGACAGCCACCGTGAAGTGGGACAGCATAAGACTCCTTTTCTTCCTCTCTCCATGTATTAAGAGCATTCCTATCAATTAAGCACCTGCAAAAGTACAAAGCACGATGGTAGCTAAACACTTCCTTTCTTCACTGGCTTTTTGTAAGAGGCAAGCCCACACAGAGCCAGAGCTGAGATCTGCACCTGGACTACTCTGACCTACGAGCTGCTGTGCCTTTCAGCTCTTAACACACGACCTGGCACGGCTGAATGCGTTCTCTTTTGATATCAGTGCTGGAATCAACACGATTAAGCTGCTCAATGACCAATTATCAGTGCTATTACTAATGATTAACAGTAATTATGTTTAAATTACTAGATGGGGGAGGATTAATTAATTGCAATTCTCTCAGACCCCTAATGGCTTAAGCCAAACTATTTATTCACTCTGCATCCTAACGGCTGTGACTGGAATGCAAAATAGTGACTTTTTTCATTTATGGAAACAAGTTAACACATCATTATCGCAAACAATGACAAATGCTGTGTTGGCTCTTCACATGGCCTCCGTTTTGGAAATGTTTTCAACAAAACGGGACCCTGGGCCACAAGCTGTTCACCATTTAATGTCTGCAGTACTGGCTTTATTCACTCTCCCTTATTTCACCTGCAAAGGCTTGCGTGATTTCTTTCCGGAAAACCTGCTGCAATCAAACAAACCCCCTTCATGGGTGAGCCTGACCTCTGAGTTCTGCTTTGTATAGCCCAACAGTTCATCTGGACCTCATAGGGCCTGATGGTGAATAGAGCACATGGGCAGTGGGTGGTTGAACGACCTGTAGCAGTTGATATAAGATACTGTGTGTCTTTCCAGGGCTGCTAAAGTTCTGCACTGTGGGTTTCTGTGGAATTGGAAGTCTGGTTGATTTCATATTGATATCCATGCAGGTATGTATGACTTAATTATGATTCTGACCATCTGATCATCTTGATTATAGTAATAATTAAATAACATTTAATTAGTTAATTATATTAGTATATATTGTGTATATGTAGTACATACTATATGCATTGGACAGCTTTTTGTTGTTTTTTTGTTTAGGTTTTTGGTAATTCTGTGAGATGATTGAAAGTTCTACTCTTTTTATTCTACTCATGATTATTGATCGGTCTCAATCAGATAATTTATTAAAAGAGAATAATAGCAAATGGTGTATTCTCTCAGCAACACTCTGAACAACCTTTCAGATTTAAAGATCCATTGGATCCATTGGATCAGTATTAGGTATTCGTCCAGCCTTTGGGTGGGTGAAAATTGCATATAAATTTCCCAGGGACAGCCTTTTTCATGCTGCACTAAATATAGATTCAAATCCTCCATCATCAAAACAGAAAATGCATATGGATTAGCTATCCACTTCCAAAAAAAACTAACTGCTAACTTTTCAGAAAGGATTAGGGTATGATATGCAAACAGAGAAACCACTTTAAACACTATAGTTATAAAGCCCTAGTAGTGTTTCTTTTGTGTTTGTGAGAAAGTGATTGTGTGTGTGTGTTTGTGTTTTTGTGCTCGGTAGCACCTGTGTCTCTGTGCTGTCTCCTCTGGGGGCTTGTGCGCTGTGAGAGAGGCTAATGAGTGTGTGGTTTGTTTTCTCCCCCTTTTCCCCCGCTCCAGTTGGGCCCATGGCCCCCCGAGCCTCCCCCCGAACTCACATTAAGGCCCCCCGAGTCTGATGGGAAAGTAAGAAAGCCAGTCCATTTGTCATCTCGTTAGGCCTAACCTCACCCTCTTCATCCTCATTAAGCTCTCCAGGCCTGAATGAAGCTATACATACGTAGGAGAAGCATGTGCTCAGCCCCCGCACTCACCCGCCTCCTGGACGGATATTCATCAAAAGCTTGTGCACATGATGAGTGATGACTCTGGGAATAACTATTAGAATTGAGGAATACTGTAGAGACTTCAGTAATGTTTAAAAACATGCTGTCACGCCGGCTGGTGGTGAAAACGTACATGTAAATGATTTAATGGATCGTTTCCTGCCTACAAGTTGGCCGGCCAGCAATATTCATTTTACAGATGGACTGAAGCAGGCATGTAGTGCAAGCACACGCTTGTTCAGACTGTGTAATCTACACCACACATTCATAGAGATATGTGCTGTAGTAGAGCTCATAACACCCCATTCCTCTAGACACACACTGTACTGCTTACAGTGTAAAGTTACATTGTCTCCACTGAAAACCTTTTCACGTCTAGACTAGTCTTTTAATCTGCCTTCGGAAAGTACATGTGCTCTTTAAATGAGGTGTCCAGTGTTTGAACAAATCTCTAAGTCCAGCTGTATTGTACCATAGTGAAATGATAGTGTTCATTCCTGTTTTTGCTTATGCTATAGCATCTATATACAGTCACTTCCACAGCAGGAGCAAGGCCCTCTATCATGAAGACGTTCCTTGAAGTTGGCTTACCTCCTTAACTATTATAAAGCACTGACCCTGGAGACTCCTTCCATAAAAACATAGTCTTCCCGACAGAAAATGTCTCACATCGGCTGACATCCATCTTATTTGAAATAACCAATCAAGTCCCTGGGCAAGTTGTTAACACAGAAATGATAACAAGCACATTAACAGAAACCTGTGATTCTGTGTATTACAGTGTGATATGGACAGAACTACTGTCAGAGTTGCTGTTACAGAAAATTAATCCACACGTGGGAAATCAGCATCAAGCATTCAGCAGTGCTGCGCTAATTCAGTGAACATTTATAACACATGACTATATAGCCAGTTAAAAACAATAACCATTATATTCAAACAAAGTCGTACCAAATGGTTCCTAATGGGCTCTTTGGATAATTAAATGTTCTGAGCTTAATCAAAAATTGTACTTTCTAATGGGGGAAACACACTCTGGTGTAAGTTTCTAGAGAGAATCTTTCCCACGTCAGTGCAACTGAAGAAGTCTTAAGTGTTTTAAATGTTCTTTAAATGCTCGAAAGTGAAGTTTTGAACATTTCAGCACGGGAGCAAATAATTCTAATATATATACTTTTGCTGCTATTCCTAGGTTGTGTAGGATCCACATGTATTCAAAACTGTATAACTTTGTAAATTAGTAATGTAATAAACCTTTCCTTTTCAGGAAGCAGTCTCTTTTCTGAAAATTTGTATTCTGCAGATTTAAAGTTTTATTTAAGAATAGATTTAATGCAAGAATTTAGGAGCACATTATACAAAAATATCTATGAAGCAGATGAAGTTTTGGCTCAACATGTTTTCTGCTCTTTTTATGGAATGGTGATGGGAGATGCGTCTTGGTCTTGTGATAAGCATACAAGTGCTACAGACTTGGTAGCTAGAGATTAAATTTGTAATAATAAATAAATAAAAGTAAATAATGCTGATATTTTCCTTAGTATTTTTAATGACACCTGTTAGGGGAATCTCCTTGACTTAATTTGTAGAATTTAATTCAGAGGAAAGAACAGCTTCCTTTGCATTCTCTCCTCTGACATGCTCTTCTACCAGCAGAGAAAATGGAGCAAGCTTTTTTTATACCATGTTTTTTTTAAATGGCTCTAGCACTTTGATTAACAGGGGCTCTCCAAGCGTTTATTGTTCTCTTAATGTCTTATTGAAGGCCCTGAGAGAGCAATGCTTTTAAGAAGTGCGGCTGGCACAGAGAGCTGCCGCACACTTACACTCTCAATTAGCTGTAAGCTTGTCCGGGCGCTCCGTTTTTAAAGCATGACACTTTTGATAAAGAGTATCGCTTCCCCCGAGAGCCCATTTACGCCCAGCTCTCTGCGTTACAGCACCATATTTTAACTCTGACTACCTCTGCTAAGAGCAGTGTTGGCCAGGGAATGTGTCTCTCAGAACTAATGAATAAACACCTCGAACATGTTGTTATTATTTATATTCATCGATTGTGTCTCTCCCGTCTGGAATCATTGGGGGCTTTTTGGTCTAATGCCTGAAGATAAATGATATGTAAGTTTGCAGTTTGTTTTGATAAATCTGAATGAGACAGGAGAGCGTGTGTTTGCACACATGTGTGTTCTCTCGTTATCCCCAAACAAGCGAAGCAGTCAAAGCGCTCTCCATCATGCTCTGTCAGGCCGGGAGGAAATGACTGCTTTTGGTAAGATTAGGTCTTATCTGGACATGGTAGAGAGGGGTGTGTGTTTGTGTATGTGTGTGCTTGCTTCAGTGAGTACCTTCACCCACTTCCAGAGTGTGTTCTCATTATCAATCGGAATCAGAGCAGAGGCGGCTGGGCCGGATGCTGAGTGAGCAGGCCTGCAGGAAGCCATTACGCTGAACCGACTGCAATGATCTCAGAGCTGGATGAGGCCCAGAGCGGCTGTGGGCTCAACACATTGCCAGTGCCAAATGAGAGAACTTAACATCAGATTGAAATTTAGATACTCTGCCTTTTAATTGAAGAACTCAACCTGAGATCTGCTGATCAAAGTGTAGGCAAAGATTTGCCTTGCATTGTACAAATCTTGTTCCCCAAGAATCTGTTTACTTACAAGAAAAATGAAGTGCAATTTTCCTTTCATCACAAATGTGGACGTGTTTGTTGCCTGATACTTCCTTATGTCTTATTGGTGCACTGGATCTTTGAGACAAGGTGTTGCTTACTGCATCCATTTATCCAATTATGTCATTTTACATGAATTGTTGCTTACTATATGTTATAAAAAATAAAGAAAACCACACTGTGTCTCAGAATCTTGTTTTGAGCAGTCTTTTTAGGGACAAGCCATTGTGCAGTTTTTGGGCCTTTTAGGCCCAGCTAAAGGTTAAGCAAGTGAGTAGAAATTTGTAATCTGCAATTTTAGAAAAATGTATTTATAAGTCAGACTCAGAGAGTGTTATGATGTGTATGTGATTTAAACATGATACTGGAAAAGATTTTTTTTTATTATATTCTCCATTAGCTTACACTGAAATATCAGGCACAAAACATGTCTACTATATTGGAGTCAAATGGAAAATTGTGTACATTTGGCTTTCTTTTTATATCAGTTTGTCTTTTCCTCCTTTAGATCGTAGGTCCATCTGACGGTTCGGATTACATCGTGGACTACTACGGAGCGAGGCTCGTACGGCTCTCCATAACAAATGAGACATACAGGCGAACACAGATCTCTCTCTGAGGAGGTGAGGAGGCCCTAAAGCCAAGAAACATTTGTTCTCTATTTGTCCAGGGCTTAACTGATAAAATCCATTACATGAAACAGCGTTGGAGAGCCAGGATTTTGGAGGCTTGTGGGAAAGCAGTGTACTTGTGGGGAAGGTTTTTTAGGAGAGAGACTGCTAGAGGAAAGTTGTGAAGGTAGGGGCAGGAAAGTGACCTTGTGGGGTATAAAAGCAAACTGGCAGAGCAAGGACACACTCACCTTCTCGGGATCCTGCATCGTCCCCTGCACCCTGTCCCTCAGAAGGAAGTGTTACTCAGGGGAAGTGTGATTAAATATCAGGCTCTGCAAAGCAAAGCTTGGGAAAGTGTGACATGGCCGTGACTTTGCACTTATTACCATAATCTCCAGAGCTATTCATAGTGTACTTATAGTTTTGACATTTGTACCTCAGAAGCTTCATAGGTTTTGGTTACAAATTCGTTTGCTGGCTATTCATAAACATAACCTCTTCTGTTACAAGTAAGGAATAAAACAGGGAGGTGTGTGAGTATTATAGAAATCTAATCTATGATGAGGTGAAATTCTGCGAAGCAGAGTTATTTTACCACCATGAAATGAATTATTTTCCTATAATAGCCCATCCTGTAGTGTTTTCTTCAACACCACAGCAGTTTACATTGTGTACATTTTAGTAGCTATAAACAGTCACCAGCCTCTCCCTCAACCAGTGTTTCTGTCTTTAAGTTAATAAAAAGAGAGTCACATTACTGAGAAACCAGAAAATAAAGCTCTTCTGCTGTGAAAAATCCCCAGGTTTGTAGCTCCAAAGCGCTAAACTGGAGACTCTTTCCAAAATGTTACATAAACATCTCTTTACAGGACACAGCAGCATATCACCAGCTGCACACTTTTAGATTTGTTTGTGTGTCCACTATTCAAGCCTCTTGTATAGTAAGCTGTTACTATGGATGTGATTGTATAGCAGGGTTTATTAAAATAAGCCTGTGGTTTGAATTACATCCAGCACTAATGTCAGAGCTGCTGTTGTAGATTAATTACTGCCATCTAACCAATCAGAACCAAAACAATCTCTCTCTGTTCAAAGTTTTTCATTATTGCGCTTTACTCCCTGGTTAGTGTTAGCCGCATCATTACTAATGGCAGGGACACGTGGAACTGTCACATCTGGTGGCCATTAGGAGCTCTATAGCATTTATAGCTGGTTTGAGTGGCTCCTCCTCTTTCTCTGCTCTTCTCTTTGTCTCTCTTTCAGCTTCTGTCTGTCTGTCATTGATTCTCTGTAAAAGTCTCTCTCTTTAATGTATATAATTCCCAGTAGTCTTTACAGCTCTCTAATCTGTACTCGTAAACGCATAGTTGCTACCATAGAGCCGCAGTTCTGATTTTAATTTAAGAAGAGCGGAGATGTTCAACAGCGGGCCTGTGCCTGACTTATTGAGAACAAAGAGATCCTACAGAAACCTCAAACTTACAATAGATTTAGGTTTCAATTTCAATTCCAGCCTGTCAGAGCTAGTTTTTCAGTGTTTACCCAGAGGATGAAAGTGAGTCAAGCGCTCCATGTGAAGATGTTTTTCTCACAAAAGGAAAAAAAAAAAGATACATTTTTAGCATGGGAGTCATCCCTAGCCATGTGTGTGTCTTCCAACTTGTGGAAAAAACACATTTATCTTCCTGATGTGTATTACTCTGGACCTGCTTCCAAACATAACTAAGTTTTTCCTTTCTCTGCAGGTAGGTGGACGGAGAGGACAGGCCGAAAAACCTGGCATCCAGGATTGTGTCATATAAATCTCAGCTATTCCTCTTTTCTACTGGGAAGACACATGGAAATGCCAGACGTGTGTGTGTGTGCGAGAGAGAGAGAAAGAGAGAGAGAGAGTGTGAGAGTGAGTGAGTGGACTACAGAGGATTGTAAATAGAGACTACAGTATGATGAACTTGTGTTCTCCAAAGTGAATAAGCCCACCTTCATTCCTGCGTCTCCTCTCGCCCTCACCATTCGTCCGTCTTTCATCTGACTCTGAACAGCGGAATGCAGTTCATCCTTTATAACTGTTGTTCAATGGAAATCTGCCTCACTGAAGTTTATTTAATTACATATCCACCTCAGACTGCAGTGATACCACAAACACGTGACAGAATGAGATTGTCATTTACAAACTCAGTTATTACGCAAGCAGAAATCCAATATGTCTCAGGAAAGTTTGGTATGATTCCATACAAACCTCCTGGGAAGCTGGAAGTTATGCTGAACAATGCATATACTATTTATGGACAGTATATTGGGTTAGTTTTTTTTCTGAAATATTCCCTAAAGATCTTGTGTTTTGTCTTTTTTTATTTAAATGATGTAAATAAAGTTTTACCAATGTGTCCTGTTTGCACTTTTGCTTTAAACTTCTATAGTACAATAGCAGGTAAGAGAGAGTTCTGTTATAACATGCTGAGGCTTCCCGTGTGAAAAGTGTCCACGTTTTTCCCCTTTCTGATCTTCAGACAAATCTGTGTCAATGCAATGTCAAGCGCTCCTTCAATTTCACTAGAGTGCGTCTGCTGGTCTGCGTCCACCGGCTCACTCTCTCCGTCATTAATACAACCTCCAATGGAGTCAGCCACTTCATCACACTCAAGTGATTGCTGCATTGGCCTGTCAGACTGCACCCACTGTGTGTGTGCGTGTGTGTGTATGTGCATCTTTTACAAACTGCAGTGTCCTTGCCACAGCATGCACAGCTCAGCTCAGGGATGTGGAAATAGATTTAGTCCATTCCCTAGTGTCTATGATAAGTTGCCAAAGCTGGCATGGGATACTTGTGCTGCACAATATCCCATGAGGTGATCTCTTCATCTTTATCAATCTTATGCTACATTTTTTGGTATGTTATTATTAAAATCCCTTTCTGCTTTATTGTTAAATCAATTTTGATCTCAAACACCTCCTAGATTTGGTGATCTGGTTTACCCCCCAGCCCTTACGGCTCTGTATGTTTGATTATACGCAGCCTCTGTTCCCTTTCTCCCTCATCTTTGCACTTCCTACAGCGAAGCAGAGCTTATCAATACAGCAGCAGGATAAGAGGCAGGAGATTTATAGTGCTCTGCCCCATGAGAGAGAAAGACGCAGTGCCGAGCTCCCTCCCTCCGCATGAGAAGCCCATTCCTCATCCAGCTGTGCTTTATGGGTGCACTCACTCACTTGCTGTCTCTCTCTCTCTGATAGTGGCAAGTTATAGAAAGAGACCAAGGCTGGACACAGCGTTTCAGCTCTCTGGGGTTTGTCCCTCATCTGCGACGCCTCAAATGGGGAGGGAATTTCCTGTACATGCAAACCCTCTTGATCCCTCACACCTTACAGTGTGAACTACAGCAGGTCGTTGTGTAGTCGAGCAGAGGCAAGGTGAAGGAAGTGGATGAGAAATGAAAGATGCCATGATGAACCGAGCTAGCATTGAAGAACAAGCTCCAATGGGGCGACTGATTTTCACCTCTTGTTGCCTCACATCTTCTACAACATGTTACACCTGGACACACTGCAGGCATGTGCTTGCATTCTGTACTGCCGTAAAAAGAATCAACTTTACCTTTGTAATTAAAAAAAACAAAACAAACCAGTTTTGTTTCAAACTTGGCAAGAGCTACCAGTATCATGCCTATTGTGCAATTATGAAACACTCTTGCACTGAAATGTAGCCAAAAAAAGCTAATCCCATTCTCAGTTTGTTTAAGTTTTGTCTGGACACACAGCCACTATACTGATTTGCTAGGCAAATCAAGGCCACTCTCTCAAGTCATTTGGTTGCAATTCAACACAGTGTTGCAAAATTGCAGATCCCTGTAGTGACTTTATTTTAAAGATTTTAGCATATCTAGAACATTTATGAGGACTTCAACTGTACTGTACTTGATACAGCTTTCCAGCTCACAGCACAGCTGCTGGTTATGCAAAATAAAGCAGATTCACTCAACTCACCCAAAGTGTGTGAAACCTGCAACATTCATCAACAAGCAGATCAGCATGGTTCTAAACAACCAGTCACTTCCAATGCCCAGTCACTGACCACTGCAACCAATCACTGATCCACATGTTTGTGGACATCTTGGTTCATTTTAAACTCTTTAATATTCAAAGGATCATCGTGATTTAATAAATATGCAAATTAATTAGTCTGGGGCAAATTCTAGTGACTTGAGCATTCATTAGCTACTTTCCCTTGAACAGAGTTGGCTACACTGATGCCACATGGTTAGTCTGTGCTGATGCACATGAACAACAGCAAACCAGTGATTACAATGGGGACATGCCACAAAAATTACTAAACGCTTGATGACATTCATATGATTTGATTGTTCTGTTGGCTTCAAACTACAGGAATAGAAGGAAAAAGGAGGATGGGGGGGTATCATTTTGGTCTAATCACACTTATTTGTTTTCAGCCATGAATGCAGAGATTCAGCCAGATAGAGGAACACATGGAGAAATAGACAGACTCATGATGAAGGAGTAATAACTGAAAATTGTTGTACTGATGTGGGGCTAAATCAGAGGTGGTGTGTGAGCTCACTCTGGCCAGCTGTGTGTCTGTGCTGATATTTGAGTGTGGAACGAGAGAGTGGAACTCTTCTCCACTTCTTTCCTGTTCTCTTCTTTACTTTGCAGGCCATTTCCTTTCTCTGGAGCAGCTCTACCATATGCTAGGGAGTTGTATGTCTTGTGTATTAGCTCTTCTGGTTGATCTGCTGCCAAGCTTTAAGAAACAACTGTTGCGATACAATTCTTCTGAGCCACACACAGGAGTTAGAAGAACATATTTCTCTTTAATATATAATATTGAGATGTCTGTCTATATCTTAGCCACATAAGAGTGCCAAAACACTTTGTGTCTGAGGACTTTGTAGTGTGGAGTGATACACAGGTCACACTCCTTCACAGAGCAGGCTATCAATCTCAGTGTTTACTGAGTGTGTGTGACCTTCAGTCTGAGAGATGGCTGTGTAAGCTTATCTGCCTGGCTGTGGTGTACATGTGTGTGTGTGTGTGTGTGTGTGTGTGTGTGTGTGTGTGTCTGGGGTCCCTCACATGCGGCGCTTCTCCCACTGCAACCTATGACTCAGCAAAAATGCGTCACTCATCACCTGCAGATCTCCCAGTCACTGCAGAGCCTAGAGGAAGGGCTGAGGGGGAACACACCTGAAAAGGGCAAAGTGGAACACAGAGAAATCTTTGTTCTCCAGCTGTCTCTAATTTTACGTCAGTTTTATTTTTTGCATGCCTCTGTCTCGCCATCCTTTTTTTTTTTCTTGCTTCCCTCTTTTCCCTCTCCCTCCGTCTTATGGACATCCTGATTTTTGGCAAGTTGTTGGCGAGGACAAAACCAGCACGATGCGGGGCCAAGCTTTCACTGTAGCTATGCAGGGTCACACGCCATGTGTGTTTAATCAAAATTCAATTACGGCACTGTAGCACGCTCCGAAGCCCCTCGGCCCAGGTTATGAAGTATGATGAAACAGGCCCAGGTTCTTAATTGGTTCAGTATGGAGCCAATATCTCCCCACCATGTTATGATAAATCACTTCCTGCGTTGGAGGTATGTGTGTGCTGTCCCCTTTATGCTTGTGCTCGCTCTCTCTCTCTCTCTCTCTTACATCACATGGCCTGTCCAGAGGGTACAAGTTCAAGGCTGTGGTGAGTTAAAGGTATGGTCAGTGATTTTGGTGGAAGCTAGGGGAAGTAAGCTGTTTTGAAGCTCAAAAACCCTTCATCAGTGTTCATTCCAAAGATATGCCTTCAAAACATATGCACCACAGTCTAGTCTAAAATAAAAGCTGAATATTTCTAAATTGGTGACATTCTTGACAAATAGAGATGCCGTCTTGTCCTGACTGGTTGGATATACAGTTGATAGCTGATATTTGAGTGGAACTTCAGCAAAATATTACAAAAAATGTTAAGATTTAAAAATGATCTAGTCACACCAAAGTGGACAAGAGAATGCCCATTCTTGTTATAACCCAAAAGACCACATGTGTAATTTATACAATCTCATACACACGCATACACAAGCAGTCCTGCTTTGTTACTCTTGAGTCTCCATTCCAAATCACAATTTTCTAAAGCTGCTATTCAGCAAAATCTGCTTTACACGGATTAATATTTTACAGCCATGGGCTGACTACTCCTCCGGTCATCCCTAAAACCTTTGAAATGACTAAAGCTGTAGATTTTTACTCACAGGAGCAGCACCCCCACACCCTGATCTTGGCAGAGAAAAACACAGGTGCACACACACACACACATACAGAGACACACACAGCTCTTCTGCTCGCTCTTGTGTGAGTTACAGAAGCCCATGAAATTGCAGTTGTATCATTCAGAACTAAGGGTCAAATGGAATTAACAATCAAGTGACAAACTTCACAAAATGGTGATTGAGAAATAAATACATAGAAATGCCTAGAGTCCTAACCCAACCCCCCTTTTTTCTTTTTAATCCTTTCTTTTAATTTTCACCTTTTCACTCTGGATGCTGGCATGGTACCTGATAAGCCTCAGCCAGTATTCACCCATGGGCTCTGGTGCACCTGGCTCAGCTGGCACTCCACTCCTCTGATGATGCCTGGCATGCCATGTGCAGCACACTCACTGCCTCCACAATGACAAATTATGCATGTGTGTGAAGGCTGCCGAGCTGATATTTGATATTTGTGTGTTTATGCCAGTGTCTTCCAATCACATTTACCAATCTACTTAAAACATAAAACAGGGCAGACTGCCTGAAACGAGCGGCACCTGCTCCACAACACCCACACATATACAGCGCAAAGCATAACCTCTCAACACAGAGTAGTCCACATTACCACCCTACTGAATCCTTCTCCCAGCCAAATCATCCAGAAAGAACAATAACCATCTAATCTGCTATATTAATGTTGTGTGTTTGAAGCTTGGCATCAGCAAGATCAAGTCCCACGATAAAGAAAAGCCCCTACAGAAAAACAAAACAAAACACTCACACATGGAAAGATGTGACTGGTTAGAGTTCACAAGCTCACTACTGACACTGATATTGATATTGTGAGAGAATGTGAGAGAAACCAGTTATAATGAATAATTTTATGGATTTTCAGTCCTGAATTATCCTTTAATCATCAAACCTCCCTATACAAGAAGAGAAAATATATAATGATCAGATTATGCTTATTATTTCAGATTATGAATACATAATTAGGTGATGCCTCCATTTAACAGGAAACTGACCCCACATGCCGAAAAATCTAAACTGTACTGAATTAGACTACAACAGAATCTCAAACACAAAATATCATACATAAAAATCCTGGCTAACAAACATCTTAACTGCCAAAACTAGCTTCTGTCTTTACTACGTCCATTTCAGTGTGTGCTCTGTGTGCAGTTTCCCACTTCTTTATGAGAATGCTCCCTTATTCCACCTACAGGGGGTGGTGTTTCTGTAGTCTGTGAGAAGACTCTTGGCCTCTCTCCCGCTTTGTTCCAGCCACCTCACCACATGTCACAGAGGAAAGATTTATAGAGCGCTACGCAGGAGGAGGACAAGTTAAATAATATGGCACACCTCGTATAACAACACCCTACACCCTAACGATTAAGGACGCACAATAAGAGAATCCCCTTTATTGCAGAATGAAAAGAGAGAGAAGGAAAGGTGTGATAACAGCACACGCAGACAGCTATTTCCCAAAAACATTCAGTAAATGCATGCACAAACCCCTAAAGCTGGAGGTGTAGAATTAGTGTGTGCTGACTTGATGACCTCGGCAGAGGTCTCTAACAGAGCAACACATACAGCGTAAGACTGCACAAAAGTGTGTGGAAAAAGTTAGGTGTTTCACTTTTGTCAGGCAACAGTACATCTGTAGAGTGTGAACATCGTCTTGTAGTCAGAAGAGCTCCCTCCAAATGCCAGGCACCCGCTGTGGGGGCTGCGTACCTCAGCCTCAGGCACTGCCCACGCTGTCATAGGGGAGGGCGTAGAGCCAAAGCCACAGGGAGAGTTAATAGAGCCTAACCAGGGGAACATACACATAAACTCACACATCAACACAAACACACACTCACACCTGACAGGTGTCCTCCATCTCTGCTGAGATCAGGGAGCACAGTGCTCCAGAGACAGGACATTGCTGACACAAGACCTTCAGGGTTTCTCTGCCTGTCTATCCTGTAGTGTCTCTGTGAAAAGGTGAACCGTGAGACTTATAGATGAATAGATGAAAGATAAATCATACAATGGATGGATGGGCAGATGAGTGGACCAATATTGGATGGACCAATAAACAGGGATAAATTCTGTCTCACGCTGTTTGTCTAAATTCTGTAGAATGCTGTCCAAATCTCTAAACATCACTCCAAAACCTCTCATACACATTTAACTAGGTTTGCGATCTGGTAAGTGTGAAGGTCATATGTGAATATGATTCACACCATTTTCATAATCATACAACCGTCCCAGGGTCACCCTGGAAGAGACCACTCCTATCAGGATAGAACAGCTTGGTGATTATTTAAAAGATCTTTGCAATAAGGTTGCAGTGTGTTTGAGTGTGGCCCACCGCACTCATCCCTCCACAGTGGAACTGCAGCCAAACAGAACAGAGTCAGCAGCCAGCTCGGTCAGTCGCTTAAAGCTGTGCCTAAACACACACAACGCTGCGGCAAGCCTGCGAGTCGACCATCTATTAATCACCAACACCATACACAAACATGTAAAGTCACCTCCAGTGGGAAATGATGTGAAATGACAGGATTCATTCATACTGTGTGAACAAAATAAAGAGAACAGTTGCAATTGAAGGCGTTAATACTAGCTGTGCAACATTTTTTTAAAAAGTCTAATATTTTCTGTGAATACAAAAAGTCTATCATAATACTTAGAAATGCAGTTCAGTGATATATGCACTTTGTAACAACAGCATAAAAACTACATACTTCTTAAGATGTATTTAAGGCCCAAAACAGCTACTGGGAAGCAAAAAGGCGCTTGAATGTGTAAAAGCTCCGTACTGTAACACTTCTACTCTGGAGCCCCACAGGTTTAACTAAGGACACGGAAAGGAGGCCATTTTAGTGCTTACAGATGGAGCCCACCACATGCCAGGAGTGAATATGAAATAAAACAATAATCCGTCATCAACCCCAGCCAACCATCTCTCACTCACAAGCGCTTCAAACTGAAAAACCTTCCACTGAGGTCACAGGAACATCTAACCGCATAATATGCCACATACCCAGCCTGCTGAGAGCTGAGTGAGATCATGCTTTATCCCTCAGCTCCAAGCTCTATGTTCTCAAACACACACACACCTGCCAGCGCTTAGTTTCTCTCTTCTCCTCAGTGCCACATCATTAAGCACTGGGAAATGCCATTGATTGTTGCTCTGGCTCGAAGATCACTGGTGGCAATTAGTGGACATCAAGCTGTGCTTGTGCCCTTGGTGACTTGTGGCCATTCAGGGTTGGATAGGGCGTAGCCAGTGGCTATCCATGTGCCTGACCAGTCCTTTGATTAATGCTAATTTCTCAGTTGATCACAGTGATATTCCCCTCACTAATTACCCACTTGTTTTGGGGCCAGGCGTGGTCTCCACTCTCCATCTTTTTCTGACCTCTGCATTTGCTGTGGCTGAAGAGAGTTGTGGTCAATGAGAGCTGTAGTCTTCTTCCTGTCCACTCATTTATTACCTCAATGGACCGGACCTGAGAGCCAGGCTGCTGTAACGGTTTTTACACAAATAATCCATGAAACCAAAGACTCGTTCCTCCATTGAACAGTTAGCAACTCGGCAGAGTCAAAGGGGACCTATAGCATTATGGCTGTGCTGTTGAATATCCATTATAGTAGAAAAGATCTGAGTTTATGGAGAGTTTGAAAGCGTGAGTGGTTGTCTCATGTGAGCAATTTCTTTAATGTCAAGTACTCTGAAATTGATAAGAAACATACTCTCAGCTGCTGTTTTTTTTAATATAGTGTTTCTTCAGGCTTTTAGGACTCCCAATATCCCTATACCACTTTTTCCACCTACCACGCTATGTCTCACAGATTAAAGATTTACGTATAAAACACCATACAGGAGTAAGGATGAGTAAGGAATAAAAATGACAGTGTATGCTGTTATATAAAAAAGAATCAATGACAGGGTGGTGTGATGCATCCTGACGTGAAATGGAATGACCGTTACTACCCTGAAGTTGATTATTTTCCAATAACAGCATGTCCTGGAGTATTTTAATCCTCTTATACCACAGAAATTTACAAAGAAAGGCAATTTTTTACAAAGCACTGGCACAGAAGACTACATCCAATAAGTATAAGCAATTTGTCTTTCATTAAAAAGGTCCAGTGCTATTTGGCTTTCGTAGTAGACCAAGAGGCAATGGTGACTGTGGTGTGCAATTTTAATAGACTTTTGTTTTTTCTACTGCATTGTCCTGGACACACAACCACACAATCAAACAGGGAATTTCTACATAGCACTATAGAGGAGAAAGGCATGTTATATAACATGCTGCAACACTATTTTACACCGTAACAGTTAAACAGGTGAATCATCTATTTGTAGAAAAGACCAGTAGCAAAAATATTTCACTAACATGCACATAGCTTTACTAATAAGATACAGGCATATACCTCAGAATGAAACTGTGCTGACTGTAGTAATTTTCCATCAATACATCAACACAATCGGGGGATGATTTTCATTTGACACACGTGGGCATCACGCTGAGGAGCTTGTGGTCTGGTGAAAGGAGTAACCAAAAACCACCAGTTCTTTGATTTTTGATTAATGCAAATTTCTCAGTGGATCACAGGGATATCACCCTACTCACTAATTGCCCATTATTGTCGTTAAGGGCCCAGGCGTGGTCTTTACACTCTATCTTTCAGGTCTTTGTAACCTCTACATTCACTGCAGTCAGAGAGAGCTGTGGTCCTCCTCCTGTCCAGTTATTTATCATCTGAGTGGGCTGCACCTGAGAGCAAAGCTGCTGTAACAAGAATTACTCAAATAATCCATGATACACCAACTAAGCATGGACTCATTCATCCGGTGAGCAGTTAGCAACACGAGTAAAAATCAAAGCAGGACCATTAGTATTAGGGATATTGAACAAAATAAAAGTGGAACTAAGGAAATGTTGGTTGGTGCTGTTTGATATGATACAGATGGGGGCATTGTGATGAGAACTGTATGAAAGCTGTTATTTTTGCGTCTGGCCATGCTGCTGCCCCAACGTCATGCCAGAGAGCACATTTAATTTTCAGCTGAATTGACAAAAGCCAAAGAGAAGCCAAAAAATGAGAAGCAGACGGCTCATGAGTGCAAAGGATCAGGAGGCATGGGGCCAAAGCAAAGCAAGACAATAGACTAAGAAACATAGCCAGAGTGAACTGGAGAGTGCAGGAGACAGATGCCAGTGATAAGAGCAGGGTTAAAGACAGAGAAGCAGTAGAGGAGAAACAGTAGAGGAGGAAGTTAAAGGGGCTCCAAGCTGTTTTACCGATCGCTGCATGAATATCGCTCTTTTTGAAACTCTGGCCTGTAATTTTCAGCCTAATAGCAGTGCCTATGGTGATAATATGGTAATGGACTCGCTATCACCTGGTGGGTCTGTTCTGTGCTACTGAGAGGCCAGCTCTGTCCAACTGAGAAGCCTTTGATTACTGAGCCCTGGTAATCCTGGTCATACTGACCGGACCTTGGACAAGAGCTTTTATTTGTGTGACTCACACAAAAGGAACAGGTGTAATTGCTTTTTTTTTGCAGGCAGTAATTAATACGTTTGGGTCTTAGCCACCAAAGAAGAAGTTCAATAGTGCCTTAGAGGCCCAGTGTCATGCTGAAACAAAGGGATCTAAAATGTAAACACAATAAATCTGCTGACCTGATGTGTGAACTCTTTGTTACTGTTGATCAGCTTTACTCAGTTTATAGAACAATGTATTACCCACTCTTTTTCCCCGAAACAATCCCATATGCACAGTCTAATTTAATTAACTGCACCTTCTCGTCTGCGAGGAATTCCATTTGTCTGTGCATATTTTGTTGCTAGCTATCTTTAAAAAAACATCCAGCCAAGGAGGTGACATCTGGTTCAAATTGTTGAGGAGCAGGCCACAGAGGTTGAGGTTTTGCACTCAGAGCTTGTTGCTGTACGGCAATTAGGAGGCTTTCTGACGTGCTCCTAATTACTCAAGGGACCGAATGCCAAATCTGTGATTATTAAACCTCACACGAAATGGCTGATCGCAGCTTGTCTGGCGTGAACTCATATAAGTTTCACTGGTCTACTCGGTCAGCGTTGATCAACACTTTGACCAGTCTCATAATAACATGGAACAGCTTGAAGAAGTA